>WNWU01000032.1:13833804-13932193 GCA_012654045.1 Ptyas mucosa | reverse complement strand
GCTGGCTGGAGAATTCTGGGAGTCGAAGTCCACAAGTCTTAAAGCTGCCAAGTTTGGGAACCCCTGGCATAGCCTACAGCTGCATAATGGGCAGAAGAAGGGACCCACCCTAAATTCTGAGTGTAAATGAGATTTGTACTTTTAGACATGAAAGATAGATGTCAGCCTTCTCAGGAAATCTACACAGGAGACACAACCAAATGAGCTAATTCTATTTTATTAATATAAACATGCAAATATACAAACTTCCAGATCTCCTTTATAGGCTGAGGTAGAAGTAGGCTGTCATTTCAGTAGTTAATACTAGTCTGTGGAACAGTGTACTCGCTAAGATGACTCAAATAATAAGTCCCTAGCTTATTAATTTTAGGGAAGCTATGAAAACCATTATACTTTGGTAAACATTTAGTTGATATATGTGCCTTATTTTACTAGATATTCTTTAAATATTTGGTTGATTATATTCTCTAAGTAATTATTGGTGGCTTAGGTGAGGATTCCTTTAGCACATGGGTTTCATAATGATTATAAACCTTGAGGATTGGAACTAAGTGGTATATAAATTGCTACATAAATCAATAAATTATAGTTTTATTATTTTTAAATCAATATATACGATAATGTTAGCTTAAAACCATGATCCTTTAATATTTGAAATGCATTAAAAATTGTTTTTTAAAAAAAGTTTGATAAAAAAGAAAACTAGAATGTCTCATGCTGTTTTACAATTATTTGGGAAATATGATATTTTAACTGTACTTTGCAGTTTTGAGTATGGATAAAGTGAAGTCTTTGGGAGAAAAAATACTATACATAAATAATGTAATCATATCATAGTCTTCCTCAAACTTGGTATTTTTCAGATCAGCTGAGATTTGAAAGACTAGTGTCAGCGATCTAACTTGTTCTATTTTCATCGCTGCCATGAAGATCCAAGAGAAAAGGAAAAAAAATAGTTAGCAGAAGCAGTTTGAAGTTTTAGTAGCTTGGCATTTGATCTAGTGTTCTTCTCCCCCTTTAGTAGATAGGGTAACCCAGGTGATGGGGGAGGGGGACATTCCTGTGATATGAAGTAGTTGGCAGAAGAGACTGACTTGGAAGATGGCCAATGGGCATTGAGATTTTGAGAAGCAGAAAGGGAGGGGTTGGTTTCAGAGAATCAGTTTTGGCTGCATACGAGTTCAGGTCGGATCGTAAATTCTTCAATAAATGAGAGATTCATCAAAGACTTTGTGTTTGAGAATGAAATTTATTTGAGATTACGTCGAAACCTGACAACTAGATTCATCCTTGTTGTCTAGGAATTCTCAGCATGTCATTAATGCATCTGGAATACATCACATTGGAGAAAAGAAAAAGAAAATCTGGGATTTGGAATGTGTGTGACTATACCACACAATGTGATTCATTGATCATCTTACAACCATATAATTCGTAAAATTCAACTAGGTATTGATATATTGGAACTTCAAAAATATATCTTCTGTTGGTAGCACTGTCATCTCCTAATGTTTTAGACATTTCAGAATGAAAACAACATTGATATTGTAACCTAAGCCTGAAAAATGAGAGAGATTTTGGCTTCATCCAGTATTCTGACAGCAGTGTTTCTCTTTTCAGTAAATTCTAAATCAGATTGCATAAAAATATTCCATATTTATTTTCTCAAGACTTCAAAGTAGTCTGCTAAAAAAAGAAAACCCTGATAAAAAGTATTTATCAGTATGGAAATGAAATATATATATAATTGATATGAAATTAATATAAATGAAATATTTTATATAGAACAGTATCAATTTATAAATCAAATAAAACATTGTAAACTTGTAAATAGGTTTTTAGCTATTGTGAGTTTTAAGTTGCTGTAAGGGCAACATTATAAGAACACAAATTGGAGATAAGACATTAGATGTATTTATAAGTAACTCAAGTTTCTGGCTATTTAAAATAAGTACTGGTATGGATGAAATTAGAAGGTTACATGCCTTGAAATTATGAAAAAGAAAATCCCAATTCCTACATGATATAGGAATATTTCAAAAAGAAGGAAAAGAGCAATGGCATTTTTCTTTTCTCTTTTTCCAAAGTTACTTACATAGACAAAATCAATCATATTTGGAAGTGGCATTTGGTTACAAACCTGAGGTTTAAAACCCTACAAGATAATTTTTGGAGAACATGGGGATGAGAGAGTCATCCATGGAGAGCATACACACAATCCTTTTTTTAAAAATAACTGACAGAAACTACAACATTGCACTGTTGCAGGTAAAGGAAAATATATTTCTAGGATTTTCTTCATTTTTAAGGATTAAAAAGATATAATGCTTGAATGCTACATCAAGACACCATTTAGCTTCTAAGAAATAGTTCAGTTAAATGGGACAGACAAGTGAGGAGAAGGAAGACAATTCTGTAATTCTCACTAATGAAGTCACACAAGCAATCTTTAATTATAATTCATGATTACCTTTCATTTTCCAGTAGTTATTGTAGTTGATTTGCTAACTGAGAGAAGATCAATAAAATAAAACTGTCTGTGACAAAATACTAGAGTTTAATGATGACGAAATGTGATATCTCCATCTCCCTTAAGAAAAGCTTCTGAAACATCCCAAATAAAAAGGGCCTACTATATATTATTTTGACAGTTTGGAAAGAACCAAAGACTTTGATCCTTCATAAACGAAATGAAATTTGAAAGTAGAGAATTTATTCTTACTGACATTACATCTCGTCCTTCCTTCATGGACCTTAGAAGCCTGATCTTTTCTAATGGTATTTTAGATTTTATACTGGTCAAACGGAGAATTCCAAAGTGACCTCCACCTGGATGCCTAACCTTGATGGGTTTCCATTAGTTGAAACTGCCCAATTTTTCCATGTGTTTACAGGCCAAGCCTGTGTATGTTAAACTAAAGATTTTCAAACTTAGCAACTTTAAGTAATCAGAGATATGCCTCAGGACAAAGTTCCTAAACAGAAAATGATACAGATCTAACCTATTATTATGCATTAAAAGTGCTACTCACACCTCCAGGGAAAATAAGATCCTCATTTTATCACACTTGCCATCTTTTACCTTTAATTTTGAATTTTTTAATTGTATTATCTATTTTCTATTGTAATTTCTTTGATTGTTGTGACCCATTCAGAGTCATTAAGAATTGGGCAGCATACAAGTTTTAACAATGATTATTGTTGTTGTTGTTATCATTATTATTATATTTTCTTCATTAAACATGAAACTCAGTCAACTGAACATTTAAAAATGTATCATCATCATCATCATTATCATCGTCATTATTATTTCTATCTTTTTTTTTAATTAAAAGCTGAGTTCCAGGCAGTGAAACGGCATAATGGTTTCAACAAAACTTTGCTGCATGCAAAGTATTGGTACCCATTCATAAGAATAACAACTACCATACAGTTTGATATATACCTTTCTTCCATAAATACTATGTGGTTTCCTTTCCAGGAAAAATATCTTTGTTAAACTTTGTTAATAAGCTTTGTTAAACTTGGGGCATCTCTAGTTGGCTAATCTTTTCGTCCTATTAAATATTTTTCTATTGTTTTTGTTTAAACTATAATCAACCTCATACTAATGGTAACAAAACATTGAGAGAATTGTAATTAAAGCATCTGGGGAAAAAAACAACAGAAAGAAAGATAAATTCAGCAGTCACATTAATTTCCTCCTTGTTTCTAAGAACTTTGTAAATAAATACAATCCTATTTAAAAAGCAAGCAAGCTAGAAGTAGTTCATCAGCAATGTCACTGATGAAGCAATCTGACAATATAACCAGCAGTTATATTTTACGATAGATGTCCAAGTAATACCTTTGAACATCTTGGATATCTTTGTGATCCATCTCTGCATTGGGGAATTAAAAAGTGGATTTTTAAGCTTTCATTTAAACCTGCTTATTATTATCCTCTACTGAACATTTTCCTGCATTCTAATTTTCAGTAAGCACTGACGTCTGAGAGTACAAAAATCATAATTACATTTAAATTAAAAGGAGTCATTTTTCAAACATTATTTTTAACTTATAAAGCAATAGGATTACACTAACAGACGTGAAATGGAAGACATTAAAAAACAGTTGTCAAGATCCCTTGAAAAGAAAATGGAGCAACAAAGCAAACTCAGCATGATTCCTTTGAAGCCAATACTATACCCTTCTTTCAAATATAAAGCCTTCCAGAAGGGATTCTGTCAAACTCTATATTAAAAGTCACTTTAGCAATTGCCATCTATAGTACTTCCACTTTATTTTATGCCAACACCAATGAGCTTAATACTAGCGGTGTCTCTTAAAATAAACAAGCTGGTCATGCCACTATAAGATCTCTGCTGAGGTAGATCAATGCATACAAATACATATAAAAGAGGAACTGAAGAAAATAAAGCTAGTGTTGCTGAATACCCATTTCTATCAAAGCTAATAGATGCAAATAATATAACTAAACCAATTCAAAATCAACCAAATTATAGTGTAAATTATTATATATCCAATAATAAAGGTGGTCATACCAGGAAAGGAGATGCTTTGCCTCAAGCCCATGCAGTCTAGTCCTGTAGGTGTGCTCTGGGAATAGAGGTGCAACTTGAGAGGAAGGATATCAGTGGCCACTGGAGAAGTAACTGATTTTGTTTTAACCTACAGAAAAAAAAGTAGTAACACATTTACAAAAACAGCTAGCCTGAACTCCAAAAAGATTACTTTTTTTTTAAAGTCTTATCTTCAATCCAAACAATCTGGATAAAAGAGAGCAAATGAAAATGCTAAAGGAGAGCAGGGAGTATTCTCTGAGGGAAAAGAGCTTTACAGATATCAGAAATGCTAGATAAGTCATTATGAAGAACTTTAAAAGGAAAAGAAGGCTCTTATAATTACACAAGGGGTGGGGGAGAATGAATTAATGCTGTGTGGTCCCTGGTGTTCTCCATGCAGTTGTTTAATATTTAATACTGCTTCTAATAAAGTTGCATTTATGTCATTTGTATTCTAAAATATAAATTATATTCTAAAATAGAAATACTTTTCAATCCACTCATCATAAATATGTACATATGACACCATGCATCCTATATGAGACAAGTGAGGCAATAAAGAAGACCTATCTGTCAGGATAAATCTTTTCTTTTATGATTAGTCTCACAAAAGTGAACACAAAATTGCCATATTGTGTTAGAAACAAAGGAAGCAGAAGAACTAGTTAACAGAATCGTTGAAAGGGAGGAATGAGATGCAAACAGAGAGAACAGACAAATTATCTTTGGTTCCTTACATTGAGTTGATCTTCTGGGAAGTTACTTGATTCATTCTCTCTGTCTGACTGGGCCTCTTTCACAAAGGTCCTTTTTCGGTTTCTCTCCATCCATGTATCATCAAAGCTGAAGCATTTGTATAGGGATTTGTGTCTCTTCTGCTGGACGTGCATTTTTATCTTTCCCTCCTGGATATAGAAGGGAAGGATCCAGGCCTTGTCCTCTACATTTGAATCCAAAGACCCTGGCATCTGAATAGACTTTTTTCGGTAAGGAAGACCATGCTTTTCACCTGACCTCTCTTCTGCTGAAATTTCACTTTGTTGGGAATGTTCCTATTTTACAAATAACAGGTGAAAATATCTTTAAAACATGTTTCTTTGTTGACCATTTTGGGCAGGTCACTGCAAGTGGTCATTACAAATCTGGAAAATCTTATTACATTTGTCCCTTTTTCAAGTAACATCATTTATAACATGTCTTATAAATAAAGTCTTTATTGATTCAGTGTGGATGCTGCAATCTAAATGAAACCTGGATTTGCACTCACCTGTATTAACTTCATGTAAAGCCTGGATACATACTCATATAAGCACCGAGGAAAAAAAATAGTGTAAATACCCTTGAACCGTTGCTCCAGGGCAGCACATGGCTGGGCTCACTTGCCATATTCTGTTTATGGTGCAGTCCCAGTTCAAATGTCTCTCCCACATGCATTACTCATAGAATTACATAGAAAACTCTAAACAGCTATTTTAACTGTTAATCAAGTAAGCCAACCAATCTAGAAGGACAGGCATCAAAAGACTTTTGACCAAGAGTTCCTTAAAACAGATTCTGCTGCTAAGAATATACAATTAGCAAAGTTCAGTTAGCTATTTTCTTAAGCATCCTTTGAATTCTCTATATATAACTGTTGTTGGGCCTATAATAAGGAACACCTTGCAATATAAAACCTTGCCTCCAGAGGGCACAGTAAAGTTATATTTAGCTGTGACAGTTCATTATCTTCCCTAGTGATAACAAGATTTTTGTCCCTAAACTTGCTTGGTACACTTAGATGCCTCTCTAATTTTGGAATGCTGCCTTCCCTTTTTCCTTTCTGTTATTTCAGCCAGAAATTAGATTTTACAGATGTAAATTCTACAAAAAGGAATTCAACAAACTTATACAGGGTCATTATAACTATGGATTTAGCACTGTTATGGAAGAATATTAGACTTGTGTTTAAATACTGGATTATCATTTCTAACAGATACTATTCCTGTGCTACACAGAAGGTTAGTTTTAACTGGAAAAGAGTTGCTGGTACGGTCATCATTGTTCTCACTGCTTCTGCTAATAAAGGATCGGCCATACTTTTCCTGGTTTTATTATTTTCTGGAAGCACCATTTTGCCTACTCTGTTCTGGGCTACAATTTATGGGCTACTTCTAAGTTTGTTGCCCATGAGGACAGATGTGGACTCATTACCATTCCCTAGCAGCATTAGTTTAGAATAGAACTGTTTTCCTATCAATTCACTCCTATTTCAACCTACAGTCTCCCTTGTGCTTATAGCCTAATTGATACGTCATAACCTGTTAGGCAGGCATCTTGACAGCTGGCTAAACACACCAAAAACTTCCTTACCCTCAGTGAGACCTGCTGCAGCATATATCGGGAAAAATGATTGGAGGCTAATTTCCTGCTTGGTAGAAAGGGCTGTAAAGTCAGAGACAGCTACTAAGTGCTTTCTTAAGTTCTCCTACATTTAAATAGAAAGAACTGTACTGGGCATCATTCTTATTACATTGGCAGAATAAGGCTCAGCCCATCAGGACAGAACCATTTATGCCAGCATACCTTTCTGGCTCTCAAGAATTAATTGACTGTAGTTTAATATTTGACCATCCCTTTGTCTTCTCTATAGGAGGGCAGGTAATATGAATCTTCTCTAGATCCTGCAAAATGTCTCCTGATCTGTATGCATGGCTGCAGCATAATTGCACAGATAATGTGGCCTCGTATAGTACATCTTTATTGAACCTAACCCTTCATTAAAAGACAGTAACAGAGAAAATTACCATCATTGAATTTTAACCCAGGTATTTAAAATGAAAAACCTGCATTTGTCTAGAAATGAAAAGAAGCACTCTTTCAGCACCATTTTTCAAAGGTTACTTCTGAAAGCAAATCTATGACTACAATACCATATCCTCACATACTTATGAAACATGAAAACGAACTAGTTAGCTCTACATATTTTTTTCTGAACAGTCTTATACCCAGAATCTTACATTATTGTTCATCTTATTTCCAAATTCATTGAAGAATTTACACAAATAAATAGCTTTGATACATATTTGCTCTTTGTGGGCAAATTTCTAAAGTTATTTCAAAACATGAAATTTATAACGTTGAGCACGACATCCAGATTAACCCAGAATTCCACATAAGATACGTAACAAAAAAATTTTTTTAAATCCTTCTCCATACACTCAGTGCCAATACACACAATCTCCTGCAGAGCAACTCACCTCATCTCTGATTATATCACTCATTGAAGTAGTAGTGTTTAAGCTGATCTGTGACTGGCTGCTTATCCCACTGTCTTCTCTCAAATAGTCATTATCTAATGAGTGCATGGACTGCAAGAAACTAGATCTGGGTTTCAATGTCTTTGGCCTCTCAGGTGCTTCCAAACTGCCATCAATAACAGAGATATTTCCAAGAGATATCAATGAAGTTGAACTTAATTTACCAGGATAATGGAAGCCCATGCGCTGATGAGCAGTTCGAGGACTCTGTGGCTTGGGACTCATAGGCCTGCATGGCATGTCTTTACGTTCATACATTGACAACTGGGGGCAAGAAGGAGTGAAATGGGGAAATGATGACTGCAGATCAATTGGAGTAATTGGAGATTTCAGCCAGAATTCTTCATAGGAGGTATTCCCATCATTCCCCATCATTTTCTCTTTCCCACTACAATCTGGGCTATAGGATGACTCTCTCCTCTTCCTCCTGGTGTCTATAGGTAGAAAGTCAGCAGGCCCAAAGGAATAGGAATGCCCACCTCCTGTAGATGACCCATTAGAAACACTGTATTTAAAAAAATCTTGTCCATTTTGATACTCCTTTTTTTCCTTCAATGTTTTTCTACTAAAGTTTCCAGAGTTCTTATTTGAACAGGGATTTTGCTTCAGGCTATCTGCCTCCTTGCTTTTTAGAAAAGCTTTCCAAGATTGTTGTGCTTTCACTTTTTCATTTTTTAATGAAATTTTTGGACTCTGTTGAGCATTTTCCTTTTCCAGAGTTTTAGATTCAAAAAAACTTGAAAAGGATCTATGGGCCAAGGCCAAACGGCTCCGGAATTTTTTGCTATCTATGCTTTTGTTACATTTAAAATCATTCTCTGGAGAGGATTTCCGGACATCAGGGTACTCAGTAAACTCATTGTTGTTGTTCTCTACAAATCCTAAAGTTGTTCCTTCCCCACATTTTACCCTGGCTAACATGGGAGAAGAAGAATATGTGCCTGCACTTTCTAAGAGTGTCCGACCAGAGCTAGAAGCTTTTCTCAGACTAATTCTATTGAAAAGTCCAGCAGGTCTTTCATAGAATAAATCATCGTCATCTGAATATTCTGCAAGGCATTGATCCTTGTTTTGCAAAGTAGAACTGGAAGAATTGAGGTCTTTCCAATTATCTTCTACTTCATCTACTTCATCTGCTTTATCACTGTCAAATGTTACTTCCTTAGTTTTCATGTTATCTTGATTGTCAGGAGATGTTAGCTTAGATTTCCTGAAGGATGCCATCTTGGGGAAAGCTAAAAATTTAGAATACTTAACAGACTTTTCTATGGCACCCACTTTATTGATTCTCTGCACTGCCTTATAGAAACTATTGTTACTACCAAAAAAGCTAATTATATTATTGTCTATCTCTTCACAATTTGCACTTCCCATGCTGATATTATCTAGGCCACTGGTGCTATTATCTTGTGTGTCGGTTTTCACTGAAGTGTCACAGATATCTGGATTCACATTCATGTTGTAGTTTTTACTAATGCACTTTGAATTTTCTGTTGAAAAAACTTTATCTGATTCTGATATGAGAGAAACAGCAATTTCCTCATGTATTACATCACAAATTTTGGAGTCTTCTTCCCCATTAATTTGCTTAGCATTGATTTTATTTCCTTGAAGATGAGTCTCCTCATCATCAACAATGTCTTGGTACAATATATTTATACTATTTATTTCCTGTGTTCTTGCAATATTTACACACGCATCCTGTTCTGCATTTGTAGTGATAGATTCATCCATTGCTGTATAGCCACAAGTTTGAGATTCATGGTTTGTTATTTGTACTGCCTCTAAGACAGAATCACCATTCAACTGACATGGTTTTCTTAGTGATATGTCTCTATTTGCTTCAGGCAAGGCTAAGGACAAAATATCTATGCACCCCTCTTCTTTCCAGGTTTGCACAGTACTTTCTAAAAGTAAATTAGTTGTGGATGTATTGTTCACCAAACTAGTTTCCATAGATTTTGCAGAGACTGGCAAAGACAGTGAATCCAGCATGTTTACATCCACTTCACAATGTGTGTTTCTTGAACTTTCCTCAGGAGCCATCTTAATTAGGAATTCATCTTCATTGTGTGGCAACACCTGCACAGAAAACATGTCATTTGTACAACTGGACTCTCTGTTTGGAGATTCTTCTGATTTTGTGGCATCAATGATGGAGATGAGATGAGAGTTGGAATTTTCATGCTCTAGTATCTCAGTAAATTTAGCCAAAGAGTTCTCAACTTCAACATTTGTTTGCAATAGTTCTTGACCAGGGGTTTCCATCAATAAAGCTTTTAACTCAGAAATGTTATCTGATTTTTCTTTCTGGCCCATATAATGTGGTATTAGTGCTACTTCAAAAGCAGTGACATCAACATCTTCACCATTACTGCAATTGCAAGCCTTCTTTTCTATATTATTGAGATGATTCAAAGGAAATCTTAATATATTGGATGTACTGGGTTCCTGTTCTCTAAAATCTTTTCCATTTGATGTCAGAATCTCAACTGCCTTTTCACGGCCTACATTTGGCCCACTTCTCACTTCAGATGCTCTGAGAAAAGCCTCAAGGTGTTGAGTTTTGATGCATTTGCTTTCCTTGTTCATGTCTGCATTAATCATAGAAGCATGAACAACACAAGTATGGTCATATTTATTTGCCACATTGCATTTATCTATGTATCTTTCTGAGACATGAACATCACAGTTGTGAGATTCAGAACTAATGTAATTTGGAGACAACCCTTTAATTTCTATCTGATCCTTTGATTTCAGATGTTTTTTTAACACTACATTGGCATTTACATGTGTTGATATACATCCCATATTTGAAAATTTCTTCTTTTTAGAATTGTTTTCTGAGGAATTTGGCAGCTGGGACAATACCAAAGACTGACATTCAGATGTATCTGTTCCTTTTGTTGTAAGGCCACAGAGCTGGGATTTGTTGGTCCCATTGGAGTTTTCTGTTTGCTTCTGTATATTTTTATTTGAAATCAAGTGGGGAGTAAGAAATAACCCTTTAATATTTGTGTCTTTTCCCACTTTTAAGGATGTTTTTGAACAGTCTCTGTTTTCCTTAATATGAACATGATCTGGTTCTTTTAGGGGCAATGTGGAACATGATTGGCTTAATTTATCTGCAAGACAAAGGCAATCATTGATATGTTCTCTAATATCTTGACCGTTTATATTTCCAGGAGAACTATGCCATGATTTCATTGCCAAATTTCCTGGCTTTGTGAAAGGCACCAAAAATGTAGATTTAAAATCTGTGAGTTTCTGCTTTCCGCAATACAAATTTGTTTCTACAGTTTTTCCATTGTCAAAAATATTCTTCTGACTATACTCAGTATTAAATATACAATCTTTTTTATACCTCATTTTGGAAGATTCGTTATGTCTTTTCCAACTTCCATTTGTTTCTAAATGAATATTAGGCAAACTGTTTCTGGAAACAGTTTCTGAGCAGGAACAGCAAGTTTCAGAAAAATTCAAAGAACTTTCAGAGTTTGTTCTGAGATTAACCAATGTTACTGCTTCTGGGCTCATTCTCTCTTTGCTACTGGCACTTTTAATTTGATCCTCTGAATGGGTATAGAAGTGTGCCTTTCTGTTTGCAGATTTTGTCCCCACTTTTAACAAAGCTTCAGTCTGTAACACAAAATCATTTTTATTAGCCTTTGACCCTGTGGATGTAATACTGTAAGGTAATACCTGCTCCTTTCCTTTGACGTCTTCAATTTTGGATTCTGGTGCTAATAACTCCAAGGCATATTTGCTTGTTGCTACATGTAAGACTGAAGGGAATTCCACACTTTCCTTCTGAATAAATCCAAACTCTTTTGTGAAACACTTGGGAGGAGAATTATCTCCTTTTGTTTTGGAATACTTATGCCATGTTTCTTCTATTTCTGAAGAAAGATTGAGTTCTCTAGTGACATCACTGGCAATGGACTCAGAATCTGACACACTTTCATAAGGCTCTGTCTTGATATCTGACAGTGATTCGCTTTGATGTGACTGGGTTTCAAAATAGTCTTCATCTGTTTCCTGGCCTGATCCACATATTTCCAGTTCTGGTGTATCTGTGATTGAAGAATTCTGGTCTTCTTCGATCTCTCCTTCACTTGTGCTGTTGTCAACTGGCTCTGAGGCCTATAAAAAGATGAGAAATTAATCAACAATAGAGTCTTGTATTAAGAAGATTAAGTTATACCAAGTATGGTTCCCATTGCTCTCCCCAGAATTGCAACAGAAGAGAGAATTTGATACATCAAATGCAGTGTTGACTGAGAAATTTTCAGAGTTGACATTTAAATATCTTTAAGTTGCTAAGGTTGAGAAACAATGCTGTAATTGCCCATAAGAGCACATTGTACAATGCCATTGGTGACATTTTGTGGACATTGTACTGTATTGTACAAAAGCTAAGCCACATCTTCCAAACAATTTTCAAAACTGCTTTAATATTTGGTGGATTTTTAAAGGTCATTACAATGCTTTGTAATCTATATAATTTACAAGTAGAGTGCTCTGTGTGCTTTGGTTAGAATAATTTTTCATCTTTGAAGATAACGCATCCCCTTACCTTTCTTTTCAGCATTTATCTTTGTTACAGATTTTTTTTTATGATAGAAATTCTCTGTTACATGGAAGGGAAATCTGCCCCACCCCACTCGGTTGATATTCTAACTGTACTGATAGTCAATGCATATTAAATCAATTGAGATTAAATGTCATCTGTTCCAACTAAATAACAGTTCATTTCCCAAAAATGTGATGTGTAAAGTTTAGTGGCTCCCTCTACTGGTCAATTCTAAATATGTTTACATTTGTTAGCTTTTGCATTAAGCATTTGTCAAAAGATTTAAAACTACAATTTATGTATGGTGTTTTTAACTTTGTATACATGCTTGATGCTTTATTTAATATTAGAAATATATATAATTCGTTTGATATTTCATTGAAGATTATTTAACTACATGATAATTCATGACAAATAAATTAGTAGAAATGGCCAGAACTACAGTAGTAGTTATTAGTCATTAGTAAGTGGTGTTGGGTTTTTTTTGTCCTTGAAACTTTTTGTCCTTTTATTTCATCATTATGACCCAATTTTTAAACAACAAATTACGCTTAAAAATTATAGTTCAATTGTCGCTACATTGTAAACCACCACCCCCTTCCTGGAAAATGAGGTAAAAAGCTAAGATCAAGATAACTCTGACAAAGGTTAAACAGTTGATGGAATTACAGAAGGTATGAAGATTAAAGATAAGACTCAACTACTGAAAGAAATATAAGAGCCTGACTCTATCTAAAGTCTACAGCAGGGGTGTCTAACTCAAGGCCCACAGGCCAGATTCAGCCTGCGGAGTGCTTAGATCTGGCCCGTGGGGCCACCCTGGACACAGCAAAGGAGTAGCCCGCAGTGCCTTTGCCAGCAAAAGCGGAGCTTGGGAGGGCCATGTGCTGCCCTCCCAACCTCCATTTTCAGCTGCAATGGCCTCCTGCAGCCCTCTGCCATGTGCAGTCCTCCCAAGCTCTGTTTTCACTGGTAGAGGGCAGGAGGATCTCCCAGCACTGTCTGGGCCACCACAGGTGCCCCGACATGTTGAGGGCAGCTGTCAACACATTGAGCTGGCCATGCCCACTCTGGCCACCTCCCCCCACACCCCAAGATCAAACACAACCCTGATGCAGCTCTCAATGAAATCGAGTTTTGACACCCCTGCTCTAGAGACTGCTAAACAAAAACTCACAGCACTGGCTACCAAGCTAAGGAGGTACACTAGAGAAGCAAAGGCAAAAGGATAGATGCTTGTTCTCCAAAGAGCCATCCAACTGAAAAGCAACAACAAAATAACAGCAAAGCCCAGCAACAGAAGAAAGTGAACAGTATTGGAAGAACATATGGAAGAAACAGTCCACATAACACCGTTGCAAAGTGGCTGCAGGACTGGAGAACAGATCACTGAAATCTCCTAGAACAAGAAGCAGTCACCATCACAGTAGCAGACACCCAGCAGCAGTTTAAGAACATGAAGAGCTGGACAGCACCTGGCCCATACATGATCCACACCTGCTGGCTAAAGAATGCCTAGCAGCTTAGAGGAACCAGCTGCAGGCTTCCACCCAGACTAGCTAACACAAGGAAGAATAGTGCTGATCATGAAAGAGCTCTACAAGGAAACAGTACCATTCAACCAGCCAATAATCTGCTTCCCCACAACATGGAAAGTCCTATCAAGCATCACAGCAACCAAGCTAAAGGAACATATGGGCCACTACATGAGCACAGCGCAGAAGGGCATTGGGAGTAATACCAGAGCCACAAAACACCAGTTGCTCATAGATAGAGCAGTTGTTCTAGACCAACCAATCTGAGCACAGCTAGATTAATGACAGGAAAGCCTATGACTCAATGCTACATACATAGATTTGTGCTTACCAGGCACTACTCAAAGTCCATAGGATATTAAGGCCTTCCTTCAATGGGGTTATAGAAAACACTGGAAGTCGACTCAAGACAACTCACATAAGTAGCCATCAAGTGCAACATATACCAAGTTGATGCACTGTTACTGCCAATGGTCTGCACAGGTTTGAACACCCTCAGCCAGATAATTCCAAGGACGGGATATGGGTACAAGTTCAGGAATGGAACCTACCATTCAGCTATTTTTTCCATATGGATGACACCAAGTTGTATGCTAAGAATAAATGAGATATAACATTGCTGATCTGCCTGACACGAATCTACATTGAGGACTTTAGGATGCCATTCAGACTGGAGAAGTGTAGCCAGATGACAGTCATCTGTCATCTGGCTAGAGAAGATAGTTATGATTGATGATGTAGACAATCATAGGCAATACAGCAGACACACACAGCAGATACAAATATCTTAGTATCCCATAGTCACACAGGAACCATAATGAAGAGACAAGGAAAATAACAACATCCAAATATCACCAAAGGATAAAGTAGGTCATGAAGAGACAAATCAATGGGAAAACAAGTTCCATGCCATCAACATGTTCTTAAACTGCCAGCAATCAGATACTTTGCCCATGAAATGAACTGGACAAAGAAGGACATAGAAGCTGCCAATGTGAAAATCTGAAGCTACTCACAATATACACAGGTTTCTACGCAAATTCAACACACAGCTGAGGTGGCAGACATTTGAAAATCCTATCAGTGGCTGAAAAGGCCTGGATTAAAAGACAGCATTGAGACACTGATCATAGCAGCATAGGAACAGGAACTAAGCACCAGATCCATAGAAGCAGAAGTCTACCACACGAGACAGGAAGTAAGGTGTAGACTATGCAGAGGAGACAAACCAACACATAGAAGTAGGGTGTAAGATGCAGGCAGGAACAGTATACACCGAATGGCACAACCTAAGTAGTTGACATTGGGTACAGGAAAAACTGCACGGTATATGAGCTAGACACTCCCAAGTCCGGATGGGAGATTCTGGATAGAAGGTCATGTAGAATAACAGGACTCAGACCCTGTGACACTTCCAGATCCAAATAGACAAGCAACTACTAGCCAATCAACCTGACATAATGGTTGCAGATGAGACCAGAAGACAAAGGTGGTGATAGATGTAGCAATGCCAAGTGACAGCAACAACAGGAAAGAAGAGCATGAAAAGCTGGAGAATTATGCCACCAGACTTGAAATTTTGGGTTTAGAGAACTTAGAACTTCGCCGTATTCAGTCCAACCTAAGCATAGTACATAAAATTATCTGCTACAATGTCCTACCTGTCAATGAATACTTCAGCTTCAACTACAACAATACACAAGTACACAATAGATTCAAACTTATAGTAAACTGCTCCAAACTTGATTGCAGTCTTCAGTAACAGAGTTGTCAATGCCTGGAATGCACTACCTGACTCTGTGGTTTCTTCCCCAAACCCCCAAAACTTTAACCTTAGACTGTCTACTGTCAACCTCACACCATTCCTAAGAGGTCTGTAAGGGGCTTGCATAAGCGCATCAGCGTGCCTACCGTCCCTGTCCTAATGTTCCCTTTTATTCATATTCATTTCATGTATTCATAATCATGTTTATACTTATATCTGTTATCTAATACATGCTTGATGAAAATCAATCAATCAATCAATCAATCAATCCCAATGACAGTAGGAGCAAAGTGGTCCTAATAGTGGTAAGAGTACTCAGGGCTATGACTCCTAAACTAGGAAAGTGGGTCCAATAGATCCCAAGAACAACATCAATACTCCCAGACCAGAATAGTACAGTATTAGGAACAGCTAAAATATTGTGCAGAACCCTTAAACTCCCAGGTCTCTAGTACAGGACCCCAGATTGAGGTATATATATACCAGGGGTGAGGAGGATTTTTTTCCCCTTTTTAAATGTATTTTTGTATTAGATTTTTGTATTATTCATACTTCTTTGATATAATCTTTAATAAGCAACCATCATAAACTTTTTGCCCTTAAACCACTTGTGTCTTAGGTCACTGTTAGAGAATTACCCTGTGGGATTCTGACAGAACTAAGGCTGCAAGAAAATATTCATTTCAGCCAGGAGCAAAACTCATAGTGTTTTAAGCAATCAGTTTCTTGAAATAGTGCTAGCAATATGAATTTGACTTTTTTACAAAGTCATTCACACTTAATTGAAAAACAAGGAGAACCAGCACAATCTTGACACACCTCATTGGGTGCACAAAGAGCATCTTCCCAGGTGATTGATGTAGTAAGGTTCTTCCCCAGCAGTTAACTTGTTTGCAACTTGTCTATCTTAATGCAAGCAAGAAGTAGGTGTCTATGATTCAGTCATGCAGCCTCCATAAATTCTAGTCTTTGGAAACCTTCCACAGCAAGATATTTTGTCACGATCAAAAACCCAGCTGTTCTTTGACAGGAAGTAGTACAGAAAAAACAAACAAACAAACAAAAATACCAGTTCTACCGCATAACATTTATTGTATACATGGCACCATGCCAAGTATCTTCACACTGAAGTTTCTCCAGAAAAAAAGGATGAATTATAGTAATTCCAAACCAACATTTAAATATCTAACACTACAAATTATAAGAAATAATGGCTTTAGACTAGCAACATAAGGTATAATAATTAATACACCCTAATAATACCATTGTACTAATGAAAAATTATACCATTGCAATCAGTGGTGAAATCTAAAATTTGTTACTACTGGTTCTGTGGGTGTGGCTTGGTGGTGGTGGGGGTAATGTGACTGGGTGGGCGTGGCCTTTTTTTTTTTACTTTTAAAACCATTTTTTCTACAACCTCTTCTGCGAAGAGGTTGTAAAAAAATGCTTTCAAAAGGCTTTGAGATCCCAGCTGTGTTGCCTGATCGGCAGAAGCTTTTTTTCTTTTAAATGCCTCTGACGATCAGGCAACTCAGCTTGGATCGTCAGAGGCTTTTAAAAGAAAAAAAGAGCCTCTGGCAATCAGCTTGGATCGTCAGAGGCATTTAAAAGGGTTTTGTTTCTTTTAAATGCCTCTGACAATCCAAGCTGAGTTGCCTGATCAGCAGAGGCTTTTTTTCTTTTAAAAAGGATGGAAGAAACAGTTAATTTGAAATTTTAAACTTAGACTATGCTATTAAACTATCCTGGAATGATAACCAATATGTTAGCTCCTTACATATATTATATAGATTTATCAGTTTTATATTTCTTGCATTATGGAATCAAAGAGTTAGAATAAGTCATTTAGGCCATTGGATCTACTTCTCAAATTAAAGCATCACAGGCAGACAGCTCTATCAATTCTCCCCAAACAGCTCTAGGAAAGGGAAGAATGGGATCTATCATAAAATTGCTCTTACTCTTAGGAAGCTTTTCTTCCATTCAGCTTAAGAACATTATCCAAATTCTTCTTTCTGGGGCAATGAAAAACAACCAGAAAGCACACTATTCAGAATGGAGCCTGACCAAGTACTCCTTGTACTCTTTCCCATGGATTGGCAAATGCCAATCCATGCATTTCCCCTTTTTCCCTTGCATTTCCCTTTTTACCAGCCATGTCACACTGTTCATTCATATTAATCTTTTTCACAAGTACTGTTACCAAGGCAAGTATCTTCCAATACAGGTACATTTAATAGAATACCTCTTTTTAAATAAAAACATATATTCCTTTCTCTTACGCAAATACTATATGGTTTCAAACCTAACTTCTGATTTCTTGTCACAGTTTTGAATTTTGCTTCTATATTAGCTGCCTCTACACAGTTTTTAGTCATTCGTAAGTTTGATAAGCATTCCTTCAAATTATCAAACATAAAAAAATGAAATACTGTACAACCAATGGTGGGTTGCTCCTGGTTCGGACCAGTTCTATAGAACCGGTAGTAAAACCGGAGGGAGGCTCCGCCCACCCACCCCGACGTCATCAAAACGCTTCTGCACATGTGCAGAAGAGAGTGCGCGGCCCCACTGCAAACCAGTAGTAAAGGTAAGTAGAACCCACCCCTGCATACAACATAATTAATATTAGCGTGTCAAATGTGCATCGTCAGTGCTGTTAAAAACATACCAATTTGCTTGATGCCCTAAACTGCATTGCGCTGTGGCAATTGTGGAAAGTCTTTTTGACCAGACAGCATTTAGTTCCATGTGACCATTGTGACAGCACTCCTTTTCCTGTCCTTTGCTGCAGCTTTCCATAATGTTGAAAGTATTTCATTCTCCAGTTTCTACTGCTGATAATCTGATGTTTCCATTGATCTACTGCTGATGATATTCTAGTTGGTGCTGCTTTGAAAGCTGTTTCCATTTGTGAGCCAAGCTCTATGGCTCTGGACAGAGTCAGTGAATTTATTTGGGTAAAGAGAGTCTCCCTAATTCTCCAATCTCTTGCTTTCTCAATTAGCTGGTCAAGCACAAACTCATCCTGCAACGGTCCAAAGTCGCAGTGTAGTGCCAACCCCCACAAAGCAGAAGCAAAAGTCACAAAGGTTTCCCCAGGGAGCTGTGCCCGTTGACAAAAGCAGAGCCTCTGGATCCTCTTGAAAACATTTTGCCTGAATTCAAAACCTTTCTGAAACTCATTGATAGGGTCAAAACAGGTAATCGATCCCAGCTTTGCAACCATCTTCTGATTTCCCCAACAGAGCTGGTGGGGATGATAATTCTCCATTTTCTCCAATCCTAAAGTTCAGTTGCTTGTATTTCTGTGAAAAAAAACCAATTGAAGCAGGAAGGCATATGAATCCACTGTCCTCCAGGGCCACACCGTAGCATAAGTGGCAGTAAACACCTTACTTTCCCAATGAACAGAGCAGGTTTAGTCAGCAAATTTTAATCGAGACATTTCTCCATTGAAACACCTGACCTGTAATTTGTCACTTGAGCATCTCCACCCTTTCATGCATTTACTCCTGAACATGGCACAGCGTCCAGAATGTCAGAGCTAGAAGAAATTAAAATTCTTTAAACAAAAAGCAGGAGGGGAAGGATGTCAATCTCCATTGTATGAAATAGTCGGGGGCGGGGACAGAAATGTATAAATCACAATGCAATCAAACCCTTCCTCCATTTTTTTTTACATTAAAAGAAATAAAATTTTACCATAGCTTGTTTTGCATGAATCCCAAAAAGTTTAAACTGTATATCCCCCCCCCTTTGGGGAGAGGCATACTAAATCAAAACTTAAAATAAAAATAATAATTTGTATAATAAATTGATTGTCATATTGTAAGACTACTCTGGATACAATAAAATCCACAGAAAGCATATGCCAAAGAATCCAATTTTGTTAAACCCAGACCAAACATCACATTTTAAATCATCTTAATCATGAAGGTTACCCAAAGCAATTTCTTCACCCCTGTTCTACCCAATATTAACAACATTGTGCAAAGAGGTTGGGCAAAGCTACTTTATCAACCATGATTTTAAAAAGGCAACAGTTTGAAGCAGTGGTGAGTATCAAATTTTTTTACTACCGGTTCTGTGGGTGTGGCTTGGTGGATGTGGCGTGGCTTGGTGGGCGTGGCTTGGTGGGCATGGCAGCGGAAGGATACTGTAAAATCTCATTCCCACCCCACTCCGGGGGAAGGATACTGCAAAATCGCCATTTCCTCCCAATCAGCTGGGACTTGGGAGGCAGAGAATAGATGGGGGTGGGGCCAGTCAGAATTTTTACTACCTGTTCTCCGAACTACTCAAAATTTCCGCTACCAGTTCTCCAGAACTAGTCAGAACCTGCTGAAACCCACCTCTGGTTTGAAGGCATGCAAGTAATATGTCTAAAGGGATCTATTTCCTACAGTATTGGGTATGACTTTACTGATATCATAATCCCTTTACTATGTTATACTAAATTTTACCTGAAACTTAGCAATTAAGTACCACTTGCATGCATCTACAAACCAGTGGGTATTCACTATATATAAGCAGGTATTTGGCTATAAGCTATCTAAAGCTTAGTAGAAAAAGGCAAAAATGGAAATGAGTGTAAAAATTGCGATTGGTAATCCAAAAGATCTGTGAAAAATTGACATAATGGTTATCCATGATGGAACCTGAATCATAGATATTGATCTTTCCTTTTCTTTCTAACTCTTTAGTGAGGACTGACATTCTTACTGGAACTTTTTGCTACACTTTTTTGCTACAAAGGACATCACTTGCACTAATTTCTGAAGGTATTATTATTCAAAATATTTATAGCATATATTCTGGATGAGATTGGATGAGAAACATAAATGGAAGTTCACTCCAGCCATTAGAGGAGTATGTTGAGTATGTGAGCCATCAAAATGCATTGAGTACCAAATTTGATGAGTTTCAAAGCAGTTGAGTACCAAGGTACAACTGTAATGGGAAAAAATATCAGATAACTAATATAATTTGGAGTATGCCTGATCCATTATAGTCAGTGGGCACCTTGGTGGTCAGTAGTTCCTAAATTCAGAGATGACCACAGGGCAAAGTTAAAAGGAAAGCAAATGAAAAAGACAATGTTATAACAAACAAAACTCTTTTAGTATTTTCATTTATATTCTTTAATAATATGTAATTCCTTCAGACAAATGTGGTTCAAATTAACATTAGGTCAAAAAGATAAATACTTCTGTCAGGCAGCAAAATGCACTACCATATGTTATAGATTCCATGTATCAGAAGTCACTGTGGCAAAAAAATATCTTAAAGGATATAGCAATGCATTTAGACTTATATACTGCTTCATAGTGCTCTACAGACCTAAGTAGTTTATAAAGTCAGCATATTGCCCCCAACAATCTGGGTCCTCACTTTAGCGACCTCAGAAGGATGAAAGACTGAGTCAACCTTGAACCGGTCAGGATCGAACTCCTGTCCTCTACCATCCTCTGGAGTCCATTTAAACTCATGCCTACTGCTTCAGTGACTCCATCCAGCCACTTCGTTCTCTGTCGTCCCCTTCTTCTTTTGCCCTCCATCTTTCCCAGCATTAGGCACTTCTCCAGTGAATCCTTCCTTCTCATTAGGTGGCCAAAGTATTTGAGTTTCATCTTCAGGACCTGGCCTTCTAAAGAGCAGTCAGGGTTGATCTCCTCTAGGACTGACCAGTTTGATCGCCTTGCAGTCCAAGGGACTCGCAGGAGTCTTCTCCAGCACCATAGTTCAAAGGTCTCAATTCTTTGGCACTCAGCCTTTCTTATGGTCCAACTTTCACAGCCATACATTGAAACTGGGAAAACCATAGCCTTGACTATATGGACTTTTGTTGGCAGGGTGGTGTCTCTGCTTTTCAGTATGTGGCTAGATTTGCCATAGCTTTCCTCCTCAGGAGCAAATGTCTTTTAATTTCTTGGCTGCAATCCTCATCTGTGGTGATCTTGGAGCCCAGGAAAATAAAATCTGTCACTACCTCCATTTCTTCCCCATCTATTTGCCAGAAAGTACTGTAGTTACAACTACCTTATCAATCATTCCAATGTCCCTTAAAAAGAGCTTGTGATTCTTTTCTATTCAAAACCTCTTTAGATGTATATTATTCCCCAATCTCCCTCAGTACAATCCCTACATCTTTTCATTCAGCAGTCCTTTTTTAAAAAATGTGGACATTTAAAGTTCAGGCCTGACATTCCTGATTCTCACAAATATATGAAATTCATGCTTCAGAATCTGGGCCAGCTTTCAGCTACAACTGCAGTAACACCTCTCTCCATGAATGCTAATATCCTGTTCAGAATTCAGGGCAGCATGTCTTTTGCAATCACTGTACTGCAAGAGTAGCCACATTCAAAAGGAACCTCCGCTTCCATCAACGTGACAACAGATCCTAAGTACTACTAAGATACAAAATCTTAGTGCCCAGGATTCCACATTAAAACATACATTACATGTCAGTAAAATATCCAGATAATACTATCATTATCATTTCATACCATTACAACTTTATCCCCAAAAAAACCCCATTTTGGAGTTATTTGTTTCTGAGAGTTCCCTAGTATTCTTGGGGAAAAGGGAAGAGTTTGCTAAAGACTCTGAAAAATAATTACACAAAATAATAATACAGCCTGTTCAACCTTGATTACAATAGAGTTTGGATAGAACATAGGTCTTAGAAAAATACATAATGTTAGGAAGGTACTATATATTCAAGTGACTCAAATGAATTTTGGAATGTTAAAATGTCAGATATCTTGATTATTGTGGATCACACTGTAACAGCAGACAATCAACAGCTTTGCTAATCTTTTTCTTATGTTTCCTATTTGCTTGGTATAAACTCTGGCAATTTCAGTACTGAGCTGTGCAATTCTCAACTTATTATTTTGTACATCTCCAGAAAATGAGCCACGTCTAATATTTCAAGTATTTTGCCAGCAGATTACACTCACAGAAAGTTTCTATTGTATTTTATCAAAGCAAATTTGCCCATTTTGTGTGCAAAGTCTTTCAGTGTCTAGCTAATGACTAAGGCGATAGCTATGACTGACATTTGAAGAGGCAATACTAGAGATATTATTTTTAAAAAGTATATCACACAGATTATCTGGACAAGTTATTTCCCAGTTAATTCTAAAGTGTCTTTTTTTTTTCTTCCATAGTGATTCCTGCCTACATAAAATAACAGGTATATCCAGGATTTTATGATGTAACTGGAGAACAGTAGGTACAATCCAAAACAATAGATAATAATATAGGTAGTCCTCGATTTACGATCACAATTGAGCCCAACATTTCTGATGCAAAGTGAAACATTTGTTAAGTGAGTTTTGCCCCATTTACAATCTTTCTTGCCACAGTTGTTAAATGAAACACGTAGTTACTAAGTTAGCAACATAATTGTTAAGTGAATCTGGCTTCCCCATTGATTTTGCTTCTCAGAAGTTTGCAAAAGGTGATCACCTGATCCTAGGACATTGCAATCATTAAAATATGAGTCAGTTGCCAAGCATCTGGATTTTGAATATTTGATCGTGGGGATGCTGCAACAGCTATAAGCATGAAAAACAGTCATAAGCATGAAAAACGGTTATAAATCACCATTTTCAGGGCCATTGTAACTTCAAATGGTCACTAAGTCAAAAATTACCTACGCATGACTTTGTGTTCTTTCTCATCCAGATTTCAGAGCAAGAAGGGCAATATAATGAAAAATTATTTAATAATATGATAATAATAGAGTTTAGTGAGAATAAAATAATGATCAATAAAAATAAATAGCAATCCATTTGTCAGATAAAAGAATATACCAACATATATAGGTCGTTCTTGTTGGTAATCACAATTGGGATCAGCAACTTGGTCATTAGAAAAAGCAGTTGCTAAGTGAAATTATAACTGTACTTATGATCTTACTTCAGCTTTACTTTACTTTACCAAGCTGCAAAGGTCATAAATGCAATGATGGGTCACAAAGTGACTTTCTAATCACCACAAATGGTCACTAAATGAGGGAGTTGCTAAACAGAACTACCTATATAAAAGATAGTTTTATCTGCTTTCCCAATTAGGATAATGGAAAGATTTACAGTAATTCAAAGTCTCATTGATTCCAATAATGTCAGTTCCTTTAATTTGAGAATCCTTTCTCTAAAGGGCCTCCTCAGTGATAAATGCAACCCTTTCTTTATGAAGCTTCTGGCATAGTATACTTGTAAAGCTGGATCTTAATATTTTCTGGCAATATTTATCAAGGTTTTTGAAAATGCAGGAAACAGTTTCATTTTGGATCTTTCTACTCCATGTAGTAGTGCCATTCCAAATACATAACAACATGAAAATCTTTTGATCTCCTTCATTACAAACACACTTTTGTATTATACATACGGTACACCCATCATTTCCATATAATTGGGATTTAAAGGCTGCAAATACCCCTTGTTTATTATGACAATCCACTTGTACTGCATGCAGCTGAGCATGGGTGAGTCCCTTCCAAATATGCATCTGCTGGATTTATCTGTAAGATGTACCAATTGAATTGAGTTATGGATGTTGAAGTAGAGATGAGAAAGAGGCCACTTACTAGAGGGCAGCAAAAAGTCAAGAGTTTATGTACCTCTTTGCTCCGACTTAACGTTTTTGCAGCCCAGATATCGTAGCACTAATATAAACTACATACAGTACATTATGTTTGAATAAAATATCATTTTAAAAAAGAATGTGAGCATATAAAGGAATGATTCAGATGCTGCTGACTTAGAGCTCTTTCTCTTCCTACCAGCAACTTTCTATCCTGACATAGGCACAATGCTGGCAAATAGTAAGATCCTTAATTACAATCTACAGGGCTTGTTAAAGACAGGAATGTATTATTTCGTTTGGCTTTGTTTCTTTCTGCTGTGCTCAACATCTTCATCTATTAGGAAAACAATCACTAATCACTCTCCTTAAAGTAGGCTACGATGGAGATGGGGTGAAGAGAGTTTTAAGAGATTGCTAGAACAGTGGCTTTAGATATATGTCAACGTACATTCTTGTTTTGCATAGGTATATTCAAAGGGAATCCAATTGTCAACTGATAACAGATGGTAATCAGACTATCAAGTAGCATTCAGTATTCCTCCATAATAAAACCAAACCATGTTAAAAAAGAACTTAACATGGGTTTGGTGCTATTCCAAAATAACTTTAAACCCATGTTTAGAAGTATCAAACTATCAGCTGATATCAGATGAAAGTTGGCCTCCTTTTGAAAATATAATTAGCACTATTCCGATCAGCAGTAATCATGCATTCAGAAGAAGTCCAAACAACAGCTAACAGATATAGAGATACAGTATAGGTTACAACAACACCTCTCTTCCCTGCCAGCCAGGCACCCCTACTTCAGTGCACAGCACAAGGCAGAAAACACAGTGCACAGCACAATGCAGCACAAAACAATCTGACTGAAAAGAAACACAATGAAATTTAAAAGAGATTAATGCACTTAGATGTCAAAAATCAAGGATATTCAGTTGGGAAATAGAAACCAATGACTAATTTAATTAAGTCAGCTATCTGGAATGCACTGAGCAGGATTGGTTTTAATAGCCTAAGTACCCCTTTTCTATTCCATGGTTCCATGGTTTTTATATCCTGTGATGACATCTGTAATACCATCTAATATCTACCTCTGCCTATCCCAGGTCCTTGGGAAGGACTTGACAGGCAGACAAAATTGCCAAATGCAATCTGAACATTTAGCTGTCTGTATGACAAATAAAAAGAAAGCAAAGATAGCACCTATAGTAATATTGCAGGTGCCTTGAATGCAATTCAAAAACATCTGGAGCACCACTTGAATACCATTGGAACTGACAAATTCACCATTGGTCAATTGGAAAAGGCAGCAATTAGAACAGCTGACTTACTTACTTGGAACATGTGATGATACTTTTACAGTGACTTATTAAGCAACATCTCCCTATCCCAGGTCTTTGGGAAGGACTCGACATGTGGACAAAAGAGAAATCCAGTCTAAATATCTGGCTGACTGTGTGACAAATCATAATAATAAAAGGTAATACCAGCACTAACAGGCACTTTGGGTGCAATTCCAAAACTTCTAGATCACCATTTGAACATCATTATCATCGACAAAATCACCAACAGTCAATTACAAAAGGCAACTTTACTTGGAACAATTTACATCTTGCAATGGTACCTTTAACACCATGAAACAACATCTCCCAGGTCCTTAGCAGGGACTCGATAGGTGGACATAAATGCCAAATCCTGTCTAAACATCTGGCTGGCTGTGCGACAAATTATAATAATAGTAATTTTAAAAATGGGAATCTGGCAATGCAAAACATCAGCTGGTCTGCCAGCATGGTCTAGTAAGCACTGTCCCTATAGGAATTGTCAAAAAATGAAGATACAGGTGAGGGGAGCTGCAGTGTTTTCTTGCAAACTGTCCCCCATCAGCTGAGGGAGAAAAAAGAAAGAGAACTACCAGATCCATTTAGGGAGTATCCTCAGAAGCTTAACTTCTCATAAAGAGGTCTTCTGTGAGTGATCCCAGATACTATGAGGACACCCACAACATACTCTTCAAAAACTCCAAAAGGATTGCTAACCATTGACGTACTGCAGTTGTTTGCATTGTCTATATAGAATTCCGGGTCTCTTGTAGCACACTAACTGACTTCCCTTAGTTATTGTTCTGTTTCAGAGCTTTTCTGTTAATGCAGAGAAGTCAGGGCGGAGAAGGTAGAGTTGGCACCCACATCCCTGCCTTCCTCCCTTTTTCAGGTTTGAAAATGCATGAAGAGCATTTTCTACATGCAGCTTCTTTCAAAAACACCTGCCACATCCCAATAATTTCTTTGTAAATTAAAGGCTGCAGGATGTCTGTTTCACTGAATAAAGAAAGAAGAGAATCTCTCACATTCACCATACTTGAAGAACTGGAAAAGATTTAAGGAACACAAATGTCTGTCTGTAGGAGTTAAGATTTCTAATCATTTTTTTTCTGCCCACGTTAATTGTTCTGCATTCCTATGAACCAGTTTCCTTGTTTCTGAATAATTTTTTTATTATTTTTAATTATTATTTTTGAAGATAAAAAGAATCAGGATGTAAATAGAATATTTTGATCCATCTGCAAATCAGAATGTATTTATTTATTTATTTATTTATTGGTTCGATTTATATGCCGCCCTTCTCCGGAAACTCAGGACAGCTTACAATGCGTTAAGCAATAGCCTTCATACTTTTGTATATACCTGCTTAGTAGGGCTTTTGCCCCTCCTAAGCAGTGTTCTTTTTTATACAAAGTCAGTTTATTGCCCCCACAATCCGGGTCCTCATTTTACCTACCTCGGAAGGTTGGAAGGCTGAGTCAACCTTGAGCCTGGTGAGATTTGAACTCGCAGTAATTGCAGGCAGCTGGCAGCTAAGTGCTACTTTAACAGCACTTTAGTCTGCTGTGCCACCAAAGCTCTTGCATTTGTTTGCTTGTTATGTGTGTTCTTTCTTTAAGATAGTTCTTCCAAGAGTAGTTTAAAAGTTTAAATATTTTAAAACTGGGGGGCATTTGGGAGTGGGTTCATATAAATAAATAAATAAAATATTCTGTGTCAGAATCACATTTACCTTCTAATTTGTGAAATACAAACTGTTGGATTTCAAAGTGCTATTTAAATTAGAGATCAGAGCTTGTACAGAATGATGTCAGTATACCTGCAGATCATAGGAACCCTGGAGCTTCCAAGGATTAGATTGGTCTCTAATTTAATGGATCCAAAAGATTTCCAGAAGGCACTTGGCAATTTTCCCAACAACTTGGTAGGCAATTCTATCTCTCACCTGAATAAGCTATAGAACACAGAGCTTGGCTAAGTCTTGAACAATAGAGGATTCTACCCAGTTGCCAATCCCATGTGGCCTCTGAGTTTACTGAGGACTTAATAAGGGAAATGGGAATTCCAGTTGAGGAAAATGGTGAATATAATCATATCCAAATGAGTGGAGACAATGACACGGCAACAATCAAAGAACCAGCAGCAAGTTTGGCCCAACAGAACCTCTCTGGATAAGTGGACAAGAAATCACCCACCTGTACTCCAGATGACAGCTCCTCGCAAGGAGATTGCAGAACAGCAGAAACCATCAAACTCTCAACCACAATGATGCCTTTAAAGACATTAAATTCATCTAACCTCACTTTCTAATCACATTTGGATATATAAGTATTTTAAACTTAAAAGAGTTTTTCCAAACAAGCCTGAAAATCTTCTTGGTAAGTAAAACTTCATCCTGAAGTAGAAAAAAATTAATTTAGTTTAAAGAATTTAAGAGCATAACTAGACGGCAAAAAGCAAAGTAATAATTCAGCCTAAGAAATTTCAAATGGATAAAGGAACCAGACAAAATTGGAATATTTCAGACTTTAAAAAATTGAGTAAATAAAATAATATTTTTGTAAGAATATGAATTGTTTAGACTGCATGAAAAGAGATTGTTGGAAAATTGAAAATAAAGAAAGTTGAGATTTTATGAATACAGAAGTGGCAGTTTAAAAGATCTTTGAAGGATTGTGAAAGAAGATCGGGAGTGACTTCTTTAAATTTTCTTTTTTTCTATTCCTTTTTTCTTTTCTTTTGATTATTTTCTTTTTTCTTCACGTTATATTTCCTCTCTTTTCTATTTTTCTCTTTATTTCTGCCTTTAGTTTGTTTTTTCTTCCAGTCTAGCAAAATCTTTCAATAAAAAGTATTTTTTTAAAAGAAGTTAAGGAATCTGAAGTGACTGAAAAGATACTAGGAGTGATGGTGACAAAAAATCTGGAATGGGTGTGACCAAACATTGTTAAAAGTTCATATCTGTGCTTATACAGTGGTGACTAAAGCAGCAAGCATACATTCCTTTCTATACTTACTGTATCTACAGACTTTACCTGATGGCCTTTGTTTAGAGTAATTCAGTATCTTTTAGGGAGCCATGGACATTGCTTTTCTTTTCTTTTTCTATTGTATATTTTATCTTGTTATTACATACCCAGAGTTCACTTGAATTGGTGCAGAATACAAATATTGGAAAACAAAGAAGTTTTTAACTTGGAATATAAAACAATATATTATACAGTGTGATATGAAAAAGGAAAGAAAAATAGATACATGTGTTTATATAAATAAGAGAAAGGCAAAGGGGATAAAATAGATCTGAATAAAGAGAGTCTGATCTTATAGACTGGTGTTGATAAATCATGAATGGAAATGAAACTACAGTTTTAGTTACGAATATAAAATTTAGAAAATATATTAGAAAATGTGAAGTGGTATCATATACTGTACACTGTTGTAGGTTCATAATAAAATGAGAATTTGTAAGTTGTTAAAGTTGTGTGGTACACTCCAGTAAATAGTAATAATGAAAGATTTAGAAGTGAATTTTGAGATAAATATGAAGCAATTTGAATTAATGAGATATGTGGGGAAAGTTATCTTGTTAGATAACGTGAATGAATAAGTAAGAATGAGATAAGAAAATACAGAAATAGTAACTGTAATTCAGAGACCCAAAAATGAATGCGTATGATGAATGTTAAGTGTATGTTTGTTTCAAATACATGCTGTAAACATAATACTGTTTAAAGCATTTTTAAAGCACAAAGTAAAGAAATTAATCTAAAAGCATTATTGATTTTCAACAAAAGATTTAGTGAAATACTGACAGAATTACAAAAGGAAAGAAGGGTGATAAAAGATTCTAAATGTAGGGAAGATTATTATTTGGTAGTGCCTTTATTTGATAGGAATAAAGAATCTAATGTACATTGATTCCATGAAACAGAGTGCTGCACAAAAACAGAAGAATTAATCCTTCAGGAGAATGGATGGAAAGAAGATATAGAAGCTATTAAAACAGAGTGAACAGGATTTTGTTACAAACTGCCACAGATATTTATAGAGCAATACTAATAAAAAATATGAAATAGGATGCTTGGTAGAAGGATGAAATGAAAAAAGCTATGAATGAGGGAAAATGGATATAAGAGAGTGATTCAATTATGTTACCTAAATTAGGTACAACCAGTTTCTGAGCAGGTTAGAGGCCTTGTATTATATTCTCTTGACTCTTGGTCATTTAATGTATTATGGATAAATGTATAAATAGTTTGTTGTAATCTTAGGAATGTGTTTTTCACAGATATGAATGTATTATGTACTTTTGTATGCAAACAATGCATTGCACTGAACTCATATGATCTGCAGTGAATGTTAGATACACTGCATGATGCAACAAACCGCTGAATCTAAAACTCAATGCATTGATAACTATGGTATTTGTTTTATAGTGAAAATGGAATGAATGACTGAAAATTAATTGTGGAAAAAATGAACAAATATATGTCTATTTAGTTTGACAAAACAATTATTAGAATGAAAACATGGATGGAAAATTTTTAAGACAAGTATACTGGTAGAAAGATAGCAGGCCATATATAATTGAGTTTCAAGAAATAAATGCTTATCAAAAAATGCACAAGAGATGTTTGTGTTGTCTTTGTAACATGAAAGTTGGATGAATATAAAAGTACACAGAAAGCAGTGGGAATGGGATACCAAAGAAATGTTCTAAAGGAAGACAAAATGGATGGATGGATGGATGGATGGATGGATGGATAATGAATGAATATGGATGAAATAAAAGATAAAAAATAAAAAAAATATTGGAATGGTTTTGTTAAATACAATGAAGTAATTATGTCTTGTGTTTTAGTACAAATATGTGAAAGAAAGAGGAAGGTCAAGGACATTGTGATTGGATGGAGCTGACAAGAGAGAGAGAGAGAGAGAGAGAGAGAGATGGAAAGCTGAAAGAATAAAAAGAATCTATAAATCAGATATTTAATATTTGATTTATATCTGAACAGGTAAATCAGATATATAAGATTGAAAGTATGGAATGTACAATGAATAATGTTCATATAGATTAGATTTAGTTAAGTTTCCTTTTCTTATACTTCCTGAAGTTGAATTGCATACAACTTCACATAATTTTACTGAACTTTGTGCAACATTTCTTAGCCCATAAAGTAATAGTAAAATGTATGGATAGTGATATATTCAAAATAATAGAGTCTATAAAAATAATAGCATGACGTAGATCAGCAACTATATAAAGGCAGGAGCAAACTTGGAACTGAAAAGGTATCAGTCTCCATATAAGATGTTGATGAAATTCTCCAAATATAGGTTCAGAAAAAGACTCACCACACTTTGTTTCAAGAGAAAGGCATGTTTTTAAAACAATTCACTTCTTCAGTTTGAAATCTCATAAAAATTGTGATTTCCTCATTTTTGCTATCCAATGGATTGGTGGATTTAACTAAAGCCAACCTTGTTTGAGCTGCAAATTGTTCCCAAAGTTCTTAAAACTGTAAACATTTTACAATGTAAGTGATCTTGTTAGTTCCCTTAAACCATATGCAGCTGGTTTTAAGAATTCAAGTGCAAAAACACTGTTACCTTCCCACCAAAGGTGGTCCCTATTTTTCTATTTTTACGTGCTTTTGAACTGCTAGGTTGGCAGAAGCTGGGATAAGTAACAGGAGCTCACCCCGTTACGTGGCACTGGGGATTCGAACCACTGAACTGCCGACCTTTTGATCAACAAGCACCACTGGGCCACTTTGTCCCTGTCCTTAAGTGTTATTACCACCACAGAAATTACCTGACAGGTTGTCAGCACAAGAACTCTGGTGGCTCAGCAGACTAAAGCAGTGTTATTAACTGTTATTAACATCAGCTGCCTGCAATTATTGCAGGTTCGAATCTCACCAAGGCTCAAGGTTGACTCAGCCTTCCATCCTTTCTAAGGTAGGTAAATTGAGGACCCAGTTTGTGGGGGCAATAAACTGACTTTGTATAAATATACAAAAAGTATGAAGGCTATTGCTTAGCGCATTGTAAGCCGCCCTGAGTCTCCGGAGAAGGGCGGCATATAAATCAAATTAAAAAAAAAAAAAAAATGCCGCCAGGTTACAATGTTATCTCGAATAAATTGCATTTCCAAACACAAAGTCTTTGATGAAACCTTTCATTTAATTGAGAATAACGATCTGACTCCATCGTAGCCAAAACTGACCCTCTGACCCCAAACCCTTCCCTTTCCGCTCCTCAATTCTCAGCTTCTCATTGGCCATCTTCCAAGTCACTCGTCATCTCTGCTACTTCACTTCACAGGAATGTCCCCCCTCCCATCTCATCTCCTAGGAGATATTATCTGCCGGGAAAATAAGTAGGTGAAAAGCCAAGCTGCTTTTTCTCTCATGTCAGCGCTGGGACGAAAGCAACTTGGAGCGCTGACAAATGCATTGTAAGCCGCCCTGAGTCTCCGGAGAAGGGCGGCATATAAATCAAATTTTTTAAAAAAGAAAGAAAAGGTTGAGGGGAGCTCAGGGCAGCTGTCTGCCACTTTATCCTGTGGTCCTTCTTTCAGCCTGCAGCTTGTTACTTGAGCTAGCAGGTGTGGCATGGGGGAATAGGATAAAATAGGGCAGAGCAATCAATAGAGAGTGCCCCTCATGGTACAAGTGCTGGTATTGGCAGCAGCAAGTGACCCATAAAGTAGGAAAATGGTATAGTTCCCCTACCCCCACAAAACTAATAAAAACAATAATATAGTCAGGCATAACAGCATAAGCAGCTGAAAATCAGGCAGAAGCCAGTAACACATAGCTGGCAGAACCCAGATTTCTTTCCCTGTTCAGATCAGACTCATTTTATGAAGACAATGCTTGTCCTGCTTTTTAAGCACAGGCATTGTGCAGATCCAAAACTGCATTAACCTCAGGTATATAAGGACCATATGTAAGATCTGGCAAGTACTTTAAAAAGCTTCTGTCAGACATTACACAGGGAAAGGTTGGCATCCTATTTTAGTGCCTTTTAATACGAGAATATCTTTAACATAGAAATATGGCTAAGCTGGACTGCAAACCTTGATTTAGTGGATGTTAATGTGTCAGAATTTGCGTGGAATAGACCACTTTTCTGTAGTGATTAATATCATTTGTGTGATGATTTCATTGTACATATGATGTAAATTTATGCAACTGATATGTGTATTGTTTGCATACTATATCATTAGGCAAATTATGCAAATCAGAAATGATAGTCTCCAATTTATAAGATGTACATGAATACCTCTCTCTCTCTCAATTAATTCATTAAAACAAGATTTTACTATACACTATACAGGTTTGCTGCCATGGCCTGGATATTAAGAATCATAGAAAGGCTATACCCCATTTTCCCAGGAAGAATACTATGGCTAGAAGAAGATTAACCAGAGTCCAGAGGACTCTTAGTCATTTTAAGAAGTAGCAAACTGCAAAAATACATGCAAATATATTAGCCCTTTAATCAGATATTTAAACACAACTGAGTTATATGTATGTATGAAAAACAGAATGTTTTGGGAGGAGGGGCAAGCCAGCTATAAAAATAATTTGCTTTAAACAATAAAACTTCATTTTTATTTCTATCTTTAAAATGCTAAATTAATTCAAACATTCATATTTCTGTAATATCTTTAAATGAGTTTTAATCTTCATGAATTCTGAACTTCTATATCTGATTTGATTTCTCATATTTGAAAATATTAATACAGATTAGTGTGACACCAACAGGCATATGTATGAAATGCATTTTTAACTGACAGTAGCTTTGCCTTTGAGATGCAAGATCTGGGGTGATTACAGATAATCAGATAAGATAAGCCTCTTTTTATGTGGTCACCTGCTTCATTCATAAGATTTTAGGGAGGGAAAGCTCAGAAGATGCCATTCAATTATGCACTGCAGATTTTATTCATGTTTCTGGGTATGGCATTTAGCTTTCAAATGCTTTGAAAAAAATATTTTGATCAACATTCGGAATATGGCAATATAGATATATAGATGGATGGATGGAGAGATAGAAAGATAGATAGAGATTTATCCTGGTTGGCTGGTTTTATTATGGTATTTCTGGGCTCATTCAAGTAATATAGTGATACACTTCCATTTCTTGCCCTGAATCCAGCATTTGGGCTTTTTCAAGTGAACATGTCAATAAGTAAGGATTCTATGAAGACATTCACCGCTTCAGAAAAAGCAATGCTAATTCTACATCAGTGATTTTCAAACTTGACAACTTTAAGATGTGTGGGCTTCAATTCCCAGAATTTCCCAGCCAGCATAAAGTCCACACATCAAAAAGTGGCCAAGTTTAAAAAGCATTATTTTATATTATGCCACAACTCCATTGTGTTAGTGGCATCATGTTCGTGGCATCATGGGCCAGGGGATCATCTTGTTCCATAAGTGGATCTGGAAAAGGTTTTGACTCAAAACCATTTTGACCATTTGACTTCCAAATGACTCAAAAAATAAAATTAAAAAATCTAGGAAGAGAAATAGACTTGTTTATAAATCTTTGGTTTAATCAATCTGAAGACAAAGTGTAACCATATTTTTTATGCTTTCCTTTTGCTTTGTCCACATTTTAAAATTTGTACTTCTGCTCTCATAGTTGTTTTGCATAGTACTACAGGATATTCCAAATCCCTTAGTAAGTCTTATGACTTAGTAATGAAATTATTTCTATATCTGATTGGGACTTATCCAAATAAGATTTGAAAACCTCGCTTATGTTCTTTTTCTGTATTTTCATCCAAAAGGAAGCATAGAACGATATATTTTGGAATGACTGTGAAATAATCGATTCATATAGGATGTGTTATTTTGTATGAAAAGCAGAAAATCCAGAACATATCAATCCAGAATCCTAAAATATACCTAATGTACTACATTATATACATAGATGATGCATATCTACATAGATAAACTACAGGTGACAAACTGTATGTTTCTGACAAGTCAATTAGATTCACAAGATGTGCAAAACATGTTTACACACATGTCAAGGAAATGTAATTGGTATGAGATAATATAGCTAAACTAATAGAGGCTAGTCTTTATAGGAAGGCTCCAGCCATCTACCTTTCCTTTAACATTCACTGTTAATGATTAAATTGGGGACAAACAGAATAAGCTTCAAATCCATTTTCCTTTATGAACTATTATTAATTTCAATGTCCAGTTTAAATTGCAGAATGAGAATTAAAGAGATCACCGTGCCATGGATTGTGTTGCCGTGAACACAGTCCATTGATTTCTAATCAGTTAACATTAGAGCCCCAGTGCATTAGCAGGACGGCAGTATCTATTTTATTTGTAGAGTTCTGCTACTCAGTTACATTATATGGACGAACTTCATTTGGAAAAGTTCCATATTCCAATGTTGCTTACTATCCATTTTCTATACAGCCCTGTTGTTGACAAGGCACCACTGAGTTATCCATTATCTCTGAAATATATTACTATCTTCCAGACTCATACAACGTAATTCTACTATACTGGTAGTCCTCAACTTACAACCACAACTGAACCCAAATGTTGTCAAGCAAGACAGTTATTAAGTGAGTTTTGCCCCATTTTATTATCTTTCTTTCCACAGTTCTTAAGTGAATCACCACAGTTGTTAAGTTAGTAATACAGTAATACTTCATGATGCTAGGAAACTGCAACTGACATAAATACATGTCAGTTACCAAGTGTATAAATTTTGATCACATGACCATGAGGATGCTGCAATGGCCATAAGTGTGAAAAATGGTTATAAACCACTTTATTCAGTGCTGTTGTAGCTTTGAATGGTCATTAAACAAACTGTTATAACTCAAGGACTATCTATATTGCGCTTTTCCACAAATTTTGGAAGCTGCATACCAGTAGTGGGTTTCAAATCCCGTCGCTACTGGTTCAGTCGCGGGTGTGTGTGCACTCATGCGCACGCACAGCACTTCTTCATGCGCAGAAGCATCCAGGCGGGTGGGCGAAACCTCCCGCCGCCACTACCTGTTCACCCAATCCGGGGGAAACCAGTAGAAACCCACCACTGCTGCATACCATTTTTATCATGATCATTAATGATTCCCTGAACTCTTCTTGTTATAGTTTGTTTTCCTCTTTGTTCTTGTTGATGTTTTTTGTTCTTATTGATAAAATGTTCATGTCATATAGACACAAACCAAGCACATTCTATTTGTGTAGCATTCAGAGCGCTGTCAATATGGGATCACTGGGCACATTCTGTTCTGCTGCTTGAGCCAAGTTCTATATTCACCCTCTAAGCTAGGGATGGGTAATCCTTGGCCTTCTAGATGCTGTTGGATTGCAGAATCCATCAGCCCCAGCCAATACTGTAATGTTTAGAAAGTTGTAGTCCAAAAATATCTTAGAGCTACAGGTTCCTCATGTATGTTAGTCTTTAACTTTTGCTGCTAATGAAATAGCCATCATTTCCATATCTGGCAGTAACAAAAGAATGATATGCAAATTATTTGAAGAAAGGCTGACAATATGATGATAAGCAGTAGTGGGATTCAGCCAATTCGCACCACTTTGGGAGAACCATTGTTAACTTTCTGAGCAGTTTGGCAAAGTGGTTGTTGGAAGAAACCATTAGGGAAAAGAACTGGTTGTTAAATTACTTGAATCCCACCACTGATGATAAGTATGTGTTGCTGCCATTCTACCTGCTGAAGCACACAAACCTTTGATAGAAGAAATGGTGAAGGCAATGTATATTGAAATGAACCAGGAAATATATATATCTGCATATTGTTTAGTGTCTTTGATAACTAACACTGGGCAACACTGGTACATGGCATTCAAATTAGCGTGTGATTGATAGTGCAGTTGCCATAGATGCTGAGGAAAATATAATCAATTAGTTATTTACTATATCTTGTGCTTGCTACTTAGCTGGAAAGTGAAATGTTTCCCAACATGATACTAGCATTAGCATTAGTTTTCTGATCTCTGAAACAGCAGGATAAGCCTGCATGCCATTATTTTGTCTTTGAGGCAAAATTTATCTAGAACCTGGAGAAAGATTTGTGATTATATTTAAGGTCTTATTGAATTAAAATTGATAGTAAATCCCATCTTATTAGGAGGATATAGAAACCAGAAATATTGAACATCTATAGTTGTTCAACATAAAGGCTGAAGGTGGACACACCATGGATAGTAATTTTGAAACCCTAAGAAGTATATATTGTGAGAAAACTATAATTTTCTATATATAATGACAGTGCACTAATAAATACTACTGGATATGTATAAAGATACTTTCAGACAATACATAGTTTATTGCTGAATCTGATTGGTTTTTAAATCCGTCTATAATTGAATAAGTGTGTTGGGACATTGTGCATAGACAATTGACATATTTTTGCAAGTCTCTTTCTTGCAGAGAATTAATAATCAATTAAAACTTGTTTCTCTTGGTTAAGAGCAGAATATACAAATTGACAAGCAACCAGGGCTCAGTGATTGGACAGATATCTACCTAGCTCTTTTCAGTAAAAGAATAGATACCAACAAACGCCATGTCTACAGTGGCATTGACTGCTTGGAATGGGATTTCCTCACTCTCATAGGGACAACAAATCTTGTAATGGTACTCAGCTATGGCATGATCTCATCATTCTAGTTGTCACCCTGTTCCCTTGCAATTGCACACCCATTGAGGAAGATCTCTAAGCTGCAATAATTTAATAATCAGCAGCAGAATTATTGTTAGATAAGCAAAGTTGTAAATAATATAGGGAACATTGTGATCTTTTTAAAAGGTAACGTTTGGATAGCTTACTAACACCTCCTCAGAAAGAAGCGCAAAGAAGCTATAAAGGAATAAATGAACATATGAAATAGCTATTGCAACAAAAATAACCAAGACCTCTGTAGCCTTTAAAGACTAACATATTTATTATGGTACAAAACCTGGGAACTAAAATTGATTTCATTAAATACATTAATGTTTATCTTCTGTTGGCAGATATACATTTATCTAGATTTTCCCGGACATATCTTTTTTGTCCCAGTTGTGTTCTGTCTAGCTAGGAAAAAAGTTATTAACATACCACCAATAAAATCTTCCTGTTCTCAATAGCATCAATACAGTATCACAATCTCAATGCTCACTAAGTTCCTTCAACTTCATCTGGTAAATCAGCTGTTATCAAGAAACAACCATGCCTGCAACTACATGGGTGGCCCAAAAGGTTTTGTTTACTCATGCCATTTGATCAAAAGACTCTTTAGCATGTACTTGATTTACTTCTTGTACGTTCAGAGTATTATAATTCATTTCAACCTCTTTCAACTCAGAAAAACTAATTTAGTAAATAGGAGCCATGTCTAGTCATCTTTTAAAAGGAAAAAAAATCAAATGTATGAATGGTGAAAAAGTTTCATTTGGTTTTGGTTTTTGGTTTCATTTTGGTTTTTTAAAAAAACTACATTTCCACAATCAATGACACTTTCATCTGGTATTTTGTGTTTTTTTTCAACTTAGTATTTATAGTAATAACATGTCTATTAGGGGAAAGTGCATATTTTATTTTAAAGAAATAAAACGTTAAATAAAATTGCTTGAAAAATGCATAGGGAAGTCTTCAAGAACAGCTGAACTCCTGGTGACTCATGAAGATACTCACATGCAGTTTTCCTAGCAACATGTTTATTTTTTATTTATTTATTAAATTTATGCACCACTGACACCCATTTCTCTGTCACACATGTCTGTTTGGTTTACAATCTGAGTCATCAAAGAAGTCTATCTTTATCTTCTGATATTTGTTACTTCCCAGTCTAGTCTATAGCCTCAGGATTGCCTGGAGACCTCACATTCAGCTACTAATCAGGTCTAGCATCTGAGCTGACAAGGTTAGACAAGCTACCTGATATTGCAAAATGCACCAATTAGGCAAATTCTGCACCCAATGTTTGTCTTATGAAAATCTGCACCCAAATGCATATAAACTTTTATGCAAAGTTAAAAGTTATGGCCACTGGAATGGAATTTAAAATAAAAAGTGAGAAACTGAAAAAAATCCAAATCTGTTCAACAATCAGCTCTAGACCTCCTAACAAAGTTTTCAATAGCTTAGGTACAACCACTCTTAAAGTTTCAAAAAATGGCACAGATTAGTGGGAAACTTCCATTATTTGTCAGATTTCAGTTTATCAATCAATTCATAAAAATACTTGAAAAAATATTAGCAAATAATAATAGTAGTAGTAATTTTACAATAACCTCACATATAGTTGAATAGATCAGATTGTGTCTGACCATCTATATCAGAGGAAGTCCATCTCATGGGTAATAGCAGACCAGTTTTAGGGATTCTTAATTGACGCATCTTGTTTTAGCTCAATGATGCTGGATGACTGCAATATTATGCATTATTATTAATTTTGTACTATTACAGTATTTTTATATTTTATTATGTATAGTAATGTAAGAGTTGCTTCTGCAAGATGGGTAATATAAATTGAATAAATAAAGACTAGCCTACTTAGTCATTTGTGACTAAAGTGTTACAGAATCTAATCAATAAATAAAATAAATATATGTAATTGATTTATAGGCAGGGCATTAAATGTTATTACTATTATTATTATTATTATTTCTTTTGTTCATTAAACATGAAACTTAGTCAACTGAACATTTAAAGATGTGTCATAAATATCATTGACTGGTGCTAATGATTGATACTAGTTGCTGCCAACGTCCTAGGTAACAACCAAGTATCTTCTTAAAATATATGATGTTCCGAGTAACGCAATTTTTTGCAGTTCCGCTGGTGTTATTGCAGGAAGCTGCAATTTCTTGACATGGTACCAAGTGCCCCGATGACAATGGGTATCACAGTTACATGTTTTTCCATAGCCTTGTAGTTTCAATGGCCTGGTCGCGATATTTTGTGATTTTTTTCCAGTTCTTTTTCTTCGACTCTGGCATCTCCTGGTACAGCGATATCAATAAACTGTATACTTTGGCCCTTGACAACCATAATGTCTGGCGTGTTGTGTTCCAAATGACGATCCATCTGTATTCAAAAGTACCACAAGATTTTCACCTTCTCATTTTCGGTAACTTTTTCCACTTTATGCTCCCATGACTTTTTGGATACAGGTAAGTCATATTTTTTACATAATGACCAGTGGATTAATTTAGCAACCCGGTCGTGTCTAGCTTTGTAATCAGTTTGTGTAATTTTGCTGCATTCACATATTAAATGTGAAACAGTTTCTGCTTTGTTGTTGCATAGTCGGTAGTTTGGATTGTCAGTGGATTTTTGTATCTTCGCTTTCATGGCATTAGTTTGTAGTGCTTGTTCTTGAGCAATGAGTATTAAACCTTCTGTTTCTTTCTTGATGGTTCCCATCTTAAGCCAGCCCATGTACGGTTGTCATCACATTTTCCTTCCATGTTTTTCAAGTGTTGTCCATGCAAAGCTTTGGTTTTCCATCTATTTAATCTGTCATCCGGCTGTTTTTCCTTATATTCTGCCTTTGTTTCTGTTGTTTTTATAATGTTATCCATTTTCACAGCCTGCAGCTGCTATTATTATTATTATTATTATTATTATTATTATTATTATTATTATTCTCTTTTATTCAATAAAAATTAAACTCAGTCAACTGGACATTTAAAAATGTGTCACAAATACCAATAATGATGATGATGATGATTGTTATTATTAAGAATTTGGGCTTTAAGATTTTGATGGGAGGACATTGTTCAAAGAAGATAAGTACTCCAAGCATATGCTGTATATGCAAGAACTATGCAGAGATTACTTTTGCGAAGTAGCTGCTGTTTGTACTGAAGCTGAACCTGTCAAAAGGAACTTAACCATATTTTAAATCTGGCCAGTCGAAGAGGTCTAGAAGCAAGACACTTGTCCCTTGTCTCCAAGTTCCTCCTAGTACCACCCTTATCAACTGATCTGAAGAATCTCTATATACTTAACATATGGAAGTCAGGAAGTTAAGAGAGAAGGAAAGGGGATTGTAAAGAAATGCTGCATTTGTACTCAGATCCAGAATGAATACTAGGAAAGTAATAAGCACTGAAAGTCAGAAACTGAAACATTTGTGCTGCGATATTGTCAGTGAAAAAGTGCAAATCATGGCATTTCTTCTCAGGTAGCACTTTTTTTTTTGAGGGCCAGTCCAAACAAATTCTTACAAATAATTTACGTTTGATACGGTATCCTATGAGACACACCCATGTCAAACCAGTTTTCTGAAAATCTCTCCACCCTTCAGTTTCATCTTCATAATACAGGGAAAATAAGGCCTCAAGACTCAAAAGCCCAGAAATTATCCTTAAAGCAGTTCTCTTCTCTGCACCCAATGCAGTGTCTCTGCCACAAAGGAGATCTGACTCATTTACAAAAGCAACTACTGTATTCACATCAAAACCCCACACCAGCCATTTAATATTGTCAGGAGATCAAATTCTCTAAATTCTCACGGCCTGATAGGTCACATGCAACCACTGGTTACATAGCTACATAATGTTGTTCCACAAAAGGGGAAGATTAATATTCATTTGGCATTTAATGAGATTAAACTGCTAAAGAGCCATTCATACATTGGCAGGTGTTAGTTTCCTCTGCACTGCACTTGACAGTTAGCACCACTTACAGTTCACACTATTTCTGGCCCAGCTTCATCCACAGGTCCACCAGATCCTCTGTTTAATCACTCATCCTTCTCTTTTGTCCATGTTCATCTAATTTATCATGAAGACCATAAATTTTTCGTTCTTGTTTTAGGGCTATCTTTTTCAAGATGTAGAATGCTGTGATAGATAAATAACAAATCCATTCTTCTGAGATATGACTCTGGATGCATGAAGCACGCATGCTTGGCCCAGTATATTCTATCCACACCCAGTCCCATTGGGCAAGCTCAGTTTTTAAGATGTCTCTTTCTGCTGTAGACAGAATAAGCTGCTGACTGAAAGATGTTGATGTAAACAAATCAGGCCCAAAAGTCAGAATCATTTTGGAAAGCTTTTCAGTCTTCAAAGTTTTGTGCATGATGAGACACGGTTTTGCTTGCACAAGTCCAAATATCAGCCTCAACTACACATAACATTTTTTTAGATAAGACAGCAGCTGTTAAACAGCTAAGATAGCACACAACTGTAATTTCAATTATTTAAGAAAATGAACATCTGGTACGTGCCATTACTTCAGATGTACAGTCTTGTCCAAACAATTTGAAAACTAGTAAGATTCTATGGGCTCAGAAAAGGAACAAGCATGTTAAGATGTGAACTTCTATAGATTGTCTGAAGTAGCTGGCGCATAATAACAATTCTGCTTTAAGCAGACATCATGGCTGGTTTGTAGATATTCCATTCATATTCAACAGTTCACTCCAAAATGCAGCCTTTGAAGAATGTAGCTCGAAGTATTTCCAGTAGATTGAAAATAATGCTGTTCCTCAACATCTGTTTTAGTTTGTTAAAATGATATAGTTAGAGACAACTCCTGTTAAATTGCTCTCAAAAATATAATCTGTCATCATAAATCTACGACGTATTAATAGCTGGGGGAAATGGAAATCAGACATGGAGACCTCAGTATCAGAAGCTATTTCTGCCAGGGGTTTTAATTTAATTTAATTCAGCCTATTAAAACACCAGGAGGTGTTTGATTGGGATTAGCAGAAGATATATTTAGAACTAAGAAGAAAAGATCTACCACCATATAGTCAATCAATCTATCTATCTATCAATCAGTGGCAGAGACAATCTAGCATATTAAAAACATTCTTTCTGTATCCCAAAGGTGCTTTTTCAAGAGGCAACTGGACTTTCTTGTTTTTCTTTGAAGACATTTCACTTCTCATCCAAGAAGCTTCTTCAGCTCTGCATAGCTAAATGTCTATGGAGATTCTCAAACATGGTTGTCCCAAAAATGCTTTTTCAAGAGGCAACTAGACTTTCTCATTTTTCTTTGAAGATGTTTCCATAGAGATTCTTTCTCTATGTTCCAACATCTGATTTGTAATAAGACAGTCTTCTACACCACTCTAATGTTTCAGGCTGATCCTTTCAGTTCAAATAAAGTTAATTTGATGTCCTCAGATCCAGGCAGCGTGATCAATGGCAAGGTCTGCCATAGTTGCAGCTGGACATTTTTGAAAGATAAATATATCATCTTTCAAGATGCTTCAAGAGCTCAACACTATATACATTGTACTTCTCCCTTCTGATTCTCCTACAACTCCTCTATGAGAAGGTTGCTCTGGAAGAGAATGACTGGCCTAAAGTCACCTAGTGACCTTCTATGTTAAAGCTAGACTAGAACACAAGTCTCCCAATCCCGAGCCAGCTCCATAACTACTGCAATTGCTTTTAAAATGCTTCTAAATTCTGGAAGATATCTAAATACATCAGAAAAACATCCCAATTTTAGAAAGTCCTCGCTAGTGTGAGAAGGGACAGAGAAGCATGACATTTCTAGTGATATTCCCCCAACATAGTAAAAATCATGCGTGACAGTTCAACACCTGTAGTAATCTGCATTCAGATGTCATTAAATAAGACTGTATAAATAACATGGAGTTTTGCCTGTAAAAATAATGATATCTTGGATAAGAAGATCTTTATTAAGAGATTGCATTATATCTTTATAAAGAGATGGCATTATAGTTTATAAATGGCAAAGTTAAGGAGAAATGAGACCCAAGCTAATCAGTTACTTACTCATAATCCAATGTGCATGAAGATTTATGTACTGAAAGTTTGATGGTTGATTTATAATGCTGAAGCAATAGTTTGCTTCAGACAGATTTCTAGTTGTTATGTTAACAAGCAATCAAAAATCCTCCTAATTGTATTTATTCAGTATTAAGCCACAATTATTTTAAAGGTTTAATTTCCTCAACCAGTTTAAATTTTCTTATGCAGAACTTATTCAGTGGGGATGTAAAGTTCTTCCACATTTCAGTGACACTGTAAGGAAGTGTAACCGTTTTTTAATGACTACGATGACTTTGAATGATTTTTCTATGCATTCCTTTAATTTTTAATCTTTATCATTTTGGTGGTGGAAGTATTCCAAATTTGCAAGCATACATTGATATTTTGGGTGAATTATTGAAGAAGTTGTTTTAAAGTGACAGAGTCTTAAAGTTCCCATTTTATTCAGAGCAGAGAGACGTAAGCAAATATTGTAGCACAAATCATTTCTTTGTACACAGTGAAGGCAGAACAGAGCCTCAGCTTTTCTCTTGAACTGATTGAAAAGAAGCCAACCCAAGAATAATTACTCTGCCCCCCTCCATGGGATAAAACTACTCTATATGGGTATCCAGAGCAACATTACTATGGTAACCAGACCTAACAGATTTAACTAAGAACATTTTTCAGAAGACTAGCAGGACCGAAAAGCATTTTCTAAAGCCTATTCATACATTTATACAACTCATCCCCCCACACCACAGATACAATCACAACAGTTTCAAAGAGAAATATTTTTTTTACCAATGGCAGGGATTTGTTAGCCCTGCAGAAGGGAAAAAAATCACTCCTATAATACAGCTGAAAGGGACCCTGATGTAATACTGATGTATATATTTGTGCCTTATTAAAATTGATAAGTCCTCACTAGTGTGAGAAGGGACAGAGAGATATGAAGACATTTCTAGTGTCATTCTCCCAATAAAAGGAAAATCATACATGACAGTTCAGCACTGGGAGTAATTTGCATTCAGATGACGTGAGACCACAACTAATATGGGAGTTTTGCCTGTAAAAATAATGATAGTTCAGTCTTGGAGAAGGCTCAAGAGATAGCATTATAGTTTATTGACCATCAACTGAAGGAGCAATGAGAACTTTATGTTAGTAGTAATCCGGTTCTTTTTTATTGTTTGCTTGCTTGCTTTTGCTTTTTAGGATAAATTAATGAACATATTCATCTAAAAGGAAGTGAATTGATAAACTATTTTCTAAAACTGATTTTTTTTTAAAAAAAAATCCTCTAAGTAAAGTGAGGAAATAAGTGACGAATGATAAATCCATGCATACCTTCAATTCAAAGTATTGTATAAGAATATAAACTGACTTTTATATTGATTACTCTTTGCACTGGATATGTTGTTCAATGCATAAACCATTTTCTATTCAAGAATGAAGATAATAAAACTTTGGGCACTAATGCATAATCAACAATATTGCACTATAATTTAGTTTAGATTACACTTCAGCATATTACATTATAATTTAGTTTAGATTAACTGAGTTTCTTTAAAAATAGGCATGTTGGGTTGTATGCTTTGGGGATAATACTGTTACTCTTTAATGGGGAAAATATTCTTTTCACAATTGCATAAAGTAATTGGGGGAAATGTACAGAATATATTTCTGTTTATCTACTACTGTCAAAGACCTAGAAGGAAAAGAGTGGACAGTATTGCAAAATAATTTCATATCCTTTCTGAAGATTGAAACTACCTTAGAATAGAATTACCTTAGTTTTGCTTTTTCATTAATTTTTTATTTATATCCTACTTTTTTTACTTTTACAAATAGCTCAAGGCAGTGAACCTTCTTCCTCCTATTTTCCTCACAACAACAACCCTATGAAGTGGGATAGACTGAGAGCGCGATTGATCCAAAATCATGGCTTTCATGACTAAGGCAGGATTTGAACTCACAGCTTCTTGTTTTTTAGCCTGATGCTTTAACCACTAGACCAAACTGGCTCTCAACTGTTCAGAGAAATGTTTATCCAACTGTTCTGAACGTCTGGAACACTGAAATATAGAATATATAATTTGACATCAAGGACAATCTTCCCTTCTTCACTAAAATTGTTTTATTTAAGATAAAGATCGATATAGTAAAAAACTTCTATACTTTACAAATTTCCAAAAAAGATGTTTCATGCGTCATATTGATGTATAAAGACCTAAGACATTTTAAATGGAAATAGTAAAAACCATGTCGATGTTAAAAAATATGTGTACTATAGAACACATAATTCCATTTCCCATTTTTTTAAAAAAAAACTAAATTTAACTGTTTATGATGTTACTTTCCCCACGTTCTTTTGCAACTATATTTGTATTTTGGTCTGTGACCGCAAATAAAAGTTATTATAACTAAATTTGCTGTTCAAATTTGCTAATTTGCCTAAATGATAACATGCTATTTGCAATGAATTCAAGCAAGTTCATGAAATGACTTGCATTAGATACAGAGTAATCAAATATTCTAATCTACATAAAGAGATTTGGAATGTGTTCTGTCTCCTAACAGAACGCATCTGCTAAAGATCAATGTTTTTTATCCATGAAATCTCAATAGAAGCATTGAGAAAGATACACTTGCCAAAACTCTAACTTAAAAGTGGATGGATTTTACAGGGATTGATTCTCTTAAATTCCCTTGAAATGTGCCAGAAAATTTGTACAGATTCTTCTACAGATTAGTTCTAGTTCCAGTCATAACAGAAATTGCATGTTTTTATCCAGTTGTATTTTCTGCATTTTTCAACATGTTGACAGGACTTTTTCTGCAATGTTCTTGGTGAGTAAATGAAGTTACATACAAATGACTGAAGGTGCCCTCTAAACTGTAAAGTAAATTGTCTTGCATCCATTGGAATTTGTTCTATAGGATCAGCATAGGGCAAGACAACGGAATATGCCAACAACTAACATAAACCACAGGATAAACCATAAAACAGGATGTACTTGACTAACACCACTTTCAGAGCTAACGTTGAAATGTTCTGTTAACCTCTAAGTAATTATGATATGCAAGATAGATCTGTGACCCAGTTCATGAAATTCAGCAATGCCCTAACACCTGAACACAAAATTTATTGCATCTCAGAGGCGTTTACAAATGTATGCATAACTCAAAAACAAAAGTTTAGTTATACTTGCTTAAAAGTCAAGAAAGATACTTAGGACACATATAAAAGTAAAGCATTGTATCAAAATGAATCATTTGCATGTTGAATTACTTGAATGAATCAAAATATTCTGACAGTTATTTTCCATAGTTACTCTCTAAAACTACAAATTTAAAAAATATTTGTATGAAAAATATCATAAAAAATACCCCTCCCCAAATAAAAGCATGTAATATTTATGTTAACAACTGGGAGTTTATATTTGGAGTGTCATTCATATCCATAACCTCATAATATCAAGCTCTAGCAATTAAGATTTGAAACCATTTAGGAAAAAAAAGTTTTAAAACTTCTTACCTTGAAGAAGCTCCGGAGAAAATACATTATGCTAAGCATTTTTGGAATAAGTAATAAGGAGCTGCACAATCTTTGGAACATCCAAGGCCTGTGAGAATTCCTACAACCCCTGCTGTGTCTTTAGTTACATGCTTTCTTGTTGCTATTTTGGACAGACTTAGTACAAGAGAATCATATGAGCCATGCCAGGAGCTTATGCTAAGGAGTTGCATAACAATTAGGGCTTATCTGAGCTAGCTGCATAGTGCAAACAGGTTTGTTCACAGTTTGCTGGTCCCAGAGTACTTCTACTGGGCATGCTCAGAATACTAACCATTGTATTTGTTAAATGTAAAATAAGAAAGACGATTTGTAAACTCATCCAAAGAAACCAGTGGATTGTCAATGAGATGCAAAGAGAAACTACATTGTTGGTTATTTACATCCTGTCTTCCTCTGCCCCACCCCCTCCACATTTTATTTTTGCCAAGAGTTACCTCAATTAGGAAATATTTAACTCCTTGCTTCATTTCTCCTCATGTCAATCCTTAGCTCAGGGCACATAATAACTGTAAATGACATTTACAGAAGTGAAACCAACCACAAAAACAGCTTGAAGAACCCTCTCCAAAAGTGTGCTTTGATGCATTTCATTGTTCTTTTACCCTTTCTCCAAATAATTACAGGTGGTTTTGCCTTTAGAAGAATCTTATTCTTCTAAAGTAAGGTAAGCTGAAGAAGAATATGATGTAGTTATTTCGGTATTTAGATAGGAGCAGATTCAAGTCCCCATCTCAGCTATGTGACTTCTCAGCTGAAGTATTACCTCCTTGACCCAAGCATGAGCAGAAATGCTTCTAAATTCCAGCACCAACCTTTCAAAATGTTCTTTCAGGCTGGATTTCTATTCATTTCATTTGTGCTTGAGAGGCAGGGCTTTTAGGGGAGGGGTTTGGAGAGGATGTTGAATACTGCATTTGCTATTGTATTGTATAGAGAGAACCTTGCTTTCCTGCTATTGGTTTTAAGGTTGATGAATCTCTATTTGGGGGGCAGAATTAAAGCAAATGAAATTTACTTGATAAAGATAACATTACTTTGAGGCACTCCTGGACTATTACATATTAGGACACTGAGGTTCTTCAGCTTTTCCATCAGAAAAGGTGAAATGAGAGACAAACTTTAAGGGTCATCATTTTCAGATATTGGAAATTCCTTGAAATGGACATTCCTAGAGGTACCATCCCAGTGGTGAAATGTAAAATTTGTTACTACCAGTTCTGTGGGTGTGGCTTGATGGGGCAGGTAATGTGACTGGGTGGGCGTGGCCAACTTTTTTTTAAAACTTTTAAAAACATTTTTTCTACAACCTCTTCAGCCGAAGAGGTTGTAGAAGAAATGCTTTTAAAAGCCTCTGACAATCAGGCAACTCAGCTGGGATAGTCAGAGGCTTTTAAAAGCATTTTTTTATAACCTCGGCCAAAGAGGTTGTAGAAAAAATGCTTTTAAAACTTTTTAAAAAGCCTCTGATGATTGCGCAGCTCAGCTGGGCATGGGGGGGGGGGGCACAGGGATTTTTGCTACCAGTTCTCCGAACCACCCGCCACCATGATGTTGGTAGACATGCTTTCTGGGAATGGCTTTTTCCCGGCTTACTTAAATTATGCAGCCTTTGAAGGATTTCTGAAGTATTACCCAGCCCCTGAACCAGAGGAAACTTGCCTGCCTGCCTGCCTGCCTGCCTGCCTGCCTGCCTGCCTTCCTTTCCTTCCTTCCTTCCTTCCTTCCTTCCTCCCTCCCTCCCTCCCTTCCTTCCTTCCTTCTCCAGGATAACTTGTTAATATAGGAAAATAATTGTACGAGTATCTCTCAGAGATTAATGTGGGTAAATTAAGATATGGGACATGTCCGTTCAACCCTCCTTTCAACTTTAAACAAATCAAGATCATCAGATTCATCCACAGTAAAATCCAACCATCTTCTCCAACATTATTCCTAAAGATGGAAGGTTGAAGACTGTGCAAAAGTTGCATAACACCATGGGGGCTTAGACACGATACTTCGAGAGAGAGCATACTAGCAATCCTTCTACTAGAAGCAATTCCTCTCCCAAAGAATCATTTGCTACCTCCTGATCCCATTCCTTTACCTCCATTTTATCTATCTGAAGGAGTTAGGAGAGGCATAGGTCCAGTCCTCAAGTGGCAAAACTCAAACTGTCAAGAACCTTTTCATGTTTTGGGAGTCAATGAGACTAAGAGTCTCAGATAATCTCATAGTATACTACTGCCAACTCTACTTTTTATAAGGCTACATGGACAAAATCCAGCAGGTTGAAAGATCAAGTCTCCCACCTCCACAATTAGCTCCTTGATCAACTAGAGCTGGTCCTTTCTAAATTAATTTATCTGAGTCTTAAATCACTGGGGGTCCTCATATCTTGTTGATCATTTCCTAGGACTTTTTTCTTATTATTTTCAGCATCTCTTCTCCTCGTTGCTCAAGGCATTCTCACATACTACAGTAGACCAGATTAAGAAACCATATAAGTCAGAACTATTTTTATTGTTAATAGGTATAGTAAAATAATCATGTGAGTCTGAATGTGCTTCCCCATTCCTCTCTCCCTTCATGTGAATTAAGGAGGGACTTGTCTGAGACATTTTCTCAAATTATCTTCTTGACCTGGGCTCAAGTCCCACTTATGTGACTATTATCTTGGTAGCAGCTTTTTCTCCAGCCCTTCAAGGCCACTCCCTATGAATTCTATGTTTACCCCAATTACCTTATTTGGTATTGTTAATGTAATGTTTAATTCTAAACACAGATAACTTTATCAGTAAAATCTTTCCAAGCCTATCACAGCAATCCAAAAGAAGGTCTACTGACCTGCCCTGTCTCAATTAAGTCTCTTAAAAAAGACTGTTGGATAGCATTCCATTATTCACTATGCAATAATGCCAGAGAAATATTGAAATTTCACTGCCTTTATCATCACAATTTAAGCCTGAACATGAACTAGTATCTGTGCTTGAAGATATTTCCTCTATGTTTTCTGGTATCTTTTTTGCTGCTTCATCTCCTGGAGCACCCCCCAAAAAGCAAGAAACCCTTGTCTTGGGATCTTTAGTCCAGAAGAAGCAGTAAGGGCATGCAATCCTATCTTAGCAACTTCTATATTTATAAGATGTAAAATCCATAAGATGTTTGAGAAGGGCAACCTTAATCAATCTACCAGTCCCGCAGAGGATGCATCCTCTATAAAAGCTAAATGGATTGTTTCAGAACTGAGGCTGTGACCAAATAAAGAGATGAAAGAATAGAGAATAGGAACAGATGTAAGGCTACCCAAAACTGCGTTTTAAAAAAAAAGACCTTCATGTGTCTGCATATATTTTCCCTGCTGATTTTATTTTAGTTGTTCAAGTTTTCCCAGGGTTTTCTGAACATTGGACCTGAATTTCTACTGTATGTGCAATTAGTTTCTTATTTCATCCAGAACTGTCCAAGGTCAAATATCTAACTTCATAATCATAATCATAAGTTTATTTGTCAAGCATATATAAGATAACAGGTAAAAGTATAAACATAATTTGAATACTTGAAAAGAGTAAGTAAAAAGGAATATTAGGACAGGGACAGTAGGCACACTGGTGCACTTATGCACGCCCCTTCCTCCTTGTCTGATTCTCACCTCAGCTCAATCATGTTTTGTAATTTCAAATTCTTGATCCTTGTCCTATACTCAGTTTCTCCTTCTCTTGCACGTTTTAGTTTTTGAAGATAATTTCCCCAATCTTCTCTTTTGAAAGCTAAACAGGTCTAACTCTTTTAACTCTCTGTCACAGTCCCTTTTTCGTATTGTTAGTATTGTTGTTAGAACTCACCCCAACTTCTCCCTGTCACTTTTAAAGTTTGGCTGCCAGAACTAGACACATACTCTCACAACAATGTAAGCAATGCAGTATATAACAGAAATATTATCTATCAGAAAGCACTTTACTGAACATGTGCTCCACACAAGTGACCAACATCTAGCAAAGACCACAATCAATTGTATACCACCAGATGGTCGTAGAGAAAGAGAAAGACCAAAGAAAACTTGGTGCCAAACATTTCAGGAAGATCTGAAAAACACTAGCCTTAAATGGAAGGATGCAGAGACTGTAGCTGCAGACCAAGAACTGTGGAATCCTCTTGTAGCCCAATGTGCTTAGCACACGGTGTGATAATAATAATTATAGACCATGTTCTGGTAGCAATTTTTATGTTAACATTTAACATATATTGGTTTTTATTTGCCTTATCTTGTAATGTCTGCCTCAAAGCCATTTAAAACTTTCATGGCGAATCTGAAATTTAAATCCTATCAATGTGGAAAGTCCCAAAATTTCCAAATGTCATCATAGTGACCCAAGATCATTACTACTAAGTGTTGAATACTATATTACCTGGGCAACAACTAGAGTGTATAGACTCTAGAGTGACATAAAGAATATGACCAACTCTGGATTGCTTACTATTACCAATTTCCATGTTCAGGGATAAAGAATTTAGGAGTTAGGTAGGCCAAGGAAGCATCACTGGTGAGCCAGAAAGATATTGGGGCGGGAGGTGGGAGTGAAAAAGAAAGAAAAAGTCCTATGAGTTGGGGGAGGGGAAGGGAGAAGCCATCATAAATGAAGAGTTGGTTTAGACTCAGTGTGGCTCTTTGAGCACTGCTGGCTCATACTACTGCTAAATATGAAAAGATTTTGAAGGATTTTGAAGAAGTTTATTAGTTTTATAAATGGGAAACAAGTTGACCCAATATCAGAGTAAAGGTACAAGGCGGCCTTTGTGAGAGGAAGGTTGAGAGCAGGTTGGGCTGTGCGTGAGGTATGCTGTGTGGATTTTGATTGTGAGATAGATATTTTGTTATTTTATTTTTGTCTGGTAAAGCATTTACTTGAATTATATGGGTGGAGATTGGTATGTGAGGGGTGGGAGTAAAATTACCTTCCTAGGCAGAACTTTTTCACCTCTGGAAATAGCCTCACCCAGACACCTCAAAATCCAGTTCGAGACAGTGGATGGGTGGAGAACCCTGAAAGTGATTTGACAGGTTTTTGTGATGTTTGTGAATGACACCCCAGTTCATCCCTGCTACAGTCCTCTCAACATATCAAAGGGAGCCACTAGGAAAAGCTATGCTATTCCTGGACCCAAGGAGGTCTCTGGAAGTGTGTCTCTTAATAGTGGGCACTTAAAAAATATGCACAATTAATATTGGAGAATTTCTTCGGGTTTTGCTACTTTCTTTATGTTTAACTGGAATGACAGATGAAATGATTTTCTTTACCATGCTCTAAAAAAAGGGCAGAGCACCTAACACTATAAAAAAGTAGCAGTTCAAAAAAAAAACCCCATTTATTTTAGTAATTCTGTGTTCCACAACTAATAAGGTAGCAATTAAAGAAATGAGTATCTCTTTGAAGAGGGAGGAAAGAAATTTATACCAGCTCTGCACTGATATTGTTTCGGGGGCCACTTGGTCCCCTAAGTCACAGGATTGATGATACCCTCATTATCTCCCCTGAGTTTTAGGAATTATATATGTTTATACATCATAGTCAATGAGTAAACCAGAATATAGTGTTATCTATATTGGACTGCAGGAGATTTGCCAGTATTAAATCAGTTTTTCACTTAAGGAGTTTAATAAAAGCTGAATCCAAAGGAAAGTAAAATTACTATCCAGTAATTTTCTGATGAACGACATATAAATTTGATAAATGAATAAATCCTTAAGCAGTAGATATTGTTTGGGAGATGTCAATTCATGCAATATCAGGCAGAACACATGTGGCTGCCCACTGGGTTTTTTTCCTCCCATTCATGTTCTTGATTCACCAAACTCATTACTTGATTGCTCATTGCTTGATTTATGAGTGATGTTACGACTCACTTGTTTTAAACAGGCAATTGGCACTGTCAAAGCTGACTACTATCAAGATCCTGACACTCTAAAGTACAAACAGAAAAAAGGGGCCCTTAGCTGAATTTTCTTCCATCATTCATTAGTGATAGGAAATATGGAACCTGATTATGATGTGGCATGTGGTGCATGAGCAACCTGTGGCCTGACCACACTGCCTATGTTGTTGGGAACAGCAATATCTTAAGGGTATAATTTTCTTGCCATTTAAATCAAACATATGCATACACATCTAATCCAAGACAAAAAATTATTCCCAACAATCATTAGAAGTGATTCATAGAGCAGCTTGAGAACTTAGTATATAAATATCTATAGATGGATGAATCACTAGATGGATGTTGGTATATTGTGGGAAATGGGCAGTCTAGAAACACGAGATAGTTAGAGAGAGACTTGAATACATGTATGCAGACATACATAGCATTTTACTTTTTATTTATTTTATTCATTAAATTTATATGCTGCTATCTCACTGTTGAAGATACTGCCTGCAGGTCTTAGTTGCTAAAGATAGGCATTCTTGTGTGTGTGTGTGTGTGTGTGTGTGTGTGTACAGATCCAAATTTGTGCAGATTACTTCTGTGGGATATCTCTCTCTCACACACAGACACACAGACACACACACACACACACACACACACACACACAATGTGCGGTGAGTAAATGTAGCTTTATTTAATGTTTTTAACATATTAAAAGGCTACAGATGAAATACATTTATCTTTCAATAAACTGATAAGCCATTAAAGGCTGTGTCTTCAACAACTTGAGCCATTTACAAGATGACATTTAAATTCTGCTCATATGACTAGAGATTGGTGAATTTTTAAGCACAATTATCAGCTCACTTTGCACAATTAAATAAAATGGAAATAACTTCCAGAGTGTGACTCTAAAAATATAGGAACATTGTTTTATATAGCTCAGGTGTTTAGTCTACCAAGAACTGCCTCCTCGGATTAGCAGAAACTCTTCAGCAAAGCTTTCCTCTCATTTAATCCCCTCCCCTTTTTTTAAATAGGGGTGCTAAAGACTGAAATGGACTTTTTGCATCCAAAGCAGGGGCTATTCTACTAAACTGTGTTCTCTTCTTCTTGTCTATAAGTTGATCCTTAAATATGAATTAGAAGATGAAAAAGTATTTTATTTTCATTCATATCATTCCATCATTAGAGTTTAATCCTTAGAACTGCAACCCAAATATTATGCTGAAGTCAGTAACTGGCTTGTTTTAAAGATCCCAGGCTGATCTGCTTTGTTTAACAGGAAGGACAGCTCTGATCATTGCACATGTCTCTTTTTCACATGCATCTTAAGGAGCGTATAAGAGGACCTGAGAGAGCATTCACAAGTGTAAAGGAAAGATGGGACAGTTGCCAAGTGTGACAAAAATCATTCTCAAAAGGTTCTGAAAGGTTCAAGACCTCTTGTTTCCAAGGGGACACCATTAAGCAGAGAATAATTAAGCAACCATTATTTTATTTCATAGATAAATCAGAAGCCAGTACTTGTCTCCTCTAAGCAGCAGAGTGCTTGAAAACAGCAACCCAAAAGGTTACCATAGGCTATGAAACGAGATAGTCACTCTTGGGACATAACTTTTAAGACTGAATTAGGTTGGTTCTGTAAGAAAATAAAGTAAGAAAACTGAAGATTAGTGCTGGTCTTGTGTGAATTTCAGTGGATAATAATGCTGAAGAAAGACTCATAGAAGGACAAAGTTCTGGGAACCTTCACTCTTGGCACCAAAAGCTATTCTGAAAGGGCACAATGAATGAAGGAGGGTGGGAGCCATTTCCATTCTTGAGAGAGATGCATGAGGATGACCTTTTATTTTCCCTTTCACATGCATGCATTCCAGTTTGCACGTTCATTAATTTTCTAGTGACGTAGTCCTAGCAGTAAACAGAAAAAACCTTCCTAGGTTTCTAATAAAACCCAGGACATTTTAATAAAAACTCTGAGATTCCAATCCTATAATTATTTACTCAGGATGAGGGTGCACTTTTAAGTAGACTTTACAGGGCTGTGCTGTTAAAGCATTTATCCAGTTGACATTTCAGTGAGAACAACTGAAATCCATTTTGAAATTTAGCTCAAATGGGAGGGTGTATATTTAAAATGTACATGCAGAAAAAATGCATGAAGAAAAAATGCAATATAAACATTTATATATTTAATTTTGTCCCATATTCAGTCCTAAATACATATTTTATAAATTTTCAGAATTCAACAACATATTAAAAATAATAAAAATAATTTGTTGGCCAACAAATTTCTGTCCTCTAAGAGAATGAAATTTTATTTCAAATGAAAATTTCTTTTGAACATACTCCAATGCAGATTTTGATAAACCTCAAAAGTAACAGAAATCTGAAGCTGTGGAACATTTACTAAATTCATCTCCATATGATACTACTCTTCACAATTGATTGATGTTTGGTAAGATTTTGATAGGAAATTGTTTGTTTCTTAATTGTATTGAGATCATCCTACAGGAACAAAAGTTCAATTAACATTAACTTGTCACAAAATTTTGTATTGTGGTTTCAACAGTAATCAAAAATGTTTTCAACAAAAATACCAGATATGATCCAATTTAATTTGTGGTGTTTAAGAAATAATTCCATCTGAATTTCTTTTCTTTTTTATAGTTTATCAAAATATATAATACAGAGAAAAAGGGAAATAATGGGAAAGTAAGGGAGAAAAAAGAGCAGAGGAAAAAGTGTAGGGGAAAAGGAAAAAAGGGGGGGAAAGCATTGACTTCCAACTCTTTTTAGCACAGTAGAATAAGGTTATAACAAACAGCCTCAACTTTTTAACTTTTACATAATAATATATACTAGACATTTCTATAATAACAAATCTATCTAATCAGCAAAAACACCTGGGTTTCTTAAATGAGTTTGGGGATTCCAAATAACCACATTTTGTTTAGATTGGAAGCTTTGCAGAGCAAAGTGTGGGAAAGATCCCTCTAGTGATGAACATAAAATTTTGTTGTCTGAAATGAAGTTAAATGTTGACTCTGTTAGAGCTCTAAATCCAGTGGCACTGAAACTTTATGACCTACTCATGACTTACTGACCATAAAGAGCACTGGGATATAGATAGAGATTTAATTATATACTTTGTCTCTGTCTACCGCTCTGCCTGCCCTTTGTCTAAAAAGATTGTTAATTGAGGTCACTTCATTTAGCTTTTCTTCCCATGCATGCATACACACACAGAGCAGACTATCTCTGACTTTCCTCCTAGTAGGACAGAACTAGCTAGATCCTTTTAATGCATTTCGAGCAAATAAATCTCTTTTCTATTACATTTTTTTAAAAATTACTTCACTAATCTTTACCCAGGTGTGATTATCCTTTTCAAGGATGTTCACAGGCACAATTCAATTTTTAAATTTAACATTAAGACCATATTGAAACATATTGTCCCATATTCACCTTTCTCAAATATAAAGATATTTTAAAAGATGAATAACAAATATTAATCAATTCCTAAGCATTTGGAAGATAAATTTCTTTCCATTTTTATATGATTACTTTCTTTGCTGAGCTCCAGTCTTAATAAAGTCAAACTTCAGAAAATGACAAATTCTGCATTTTTTAATCATATTTACCTACTATATTTTATACAACTTTCAGCATTTCAACCAGCTCTGTTATGAATTCTCTATCAGAAAGTTCTATCAGAGTATTATTCATGAACTATTTACCAAACAGCTAGTCCCAAGTGATGAAAAGTTCCAAACAAAATTCTTTTTCTAAGATGTTAAGCACTTTCCACTGCCAAGCATTCCCAAGAAATTGCCAAATAATTATTCATAATAATAATAAATGCAAAAGCTCCTCTTGGCAGCAGACAAACTGAAGTGGACTGAATACACAGTCTGGTCTTCAACATTTTAGCTTTCTGGAAGAGTGCAGAAACAGGGTCAGAAGATTATTGTTTCCTTCTATATAATCCTGTATGTGATTTTATATTGCTGGCCAGTGGAAATGTCAGTTGCTGCTCTCTCATTGGAACTCTGCCATCTACTGTTTATTGCCAGGCAGCTGAATTCACACTTTCTGCTCATCGTTCATTGCTTTCTTTCAAGTCTGCATTTAATAGACTGGGCATCAAATTCTAGAAGTTACAAAGGCCTATTCTGGCAAAGCTTTTTATAAAGCCCATCTGTAAAAGCTATTCAGATCAACTCTATGTGATATATTTTAGACATATGGCTCAGAATAGTATGTTATGCATACATTCTTCTTTGCTTTCTTTTTTTCCCCTCCCTCCCACAGCACATCTTTTTTTTAAAAAAAGTATTCTACAGGTATAGCGTTACCAATATAATCTGTTGCTTCTTATTTGATTGTTGATAAAAGAAGAAAGTGTCAAGGAATGAAATTTCTTTCTATTTGTTCATCACAGGATTGAAATTCAATTAGAATCAAATCTTTGGTTGCATTATTGTAACCCAATGAATGCCACAGATTAGGAAAAAAATGAGTGGGATAAAGAATATATTAAGTTGGAAATGTTTCAGTCCTTTTGGGAAACACTCCAAGTTCTCAATACTGTGCCTCACAAACACACAAATTAGTGCTTACTAGTATCCTGCTATAAGCCAGAATATAGTTTGCAGGTGCTGGCACAGTTTATCATTGGTAATTTTTCTACCTAAAGTAGCAACATTTTTTCTTCTTTTGGAGAACAAATCTGTAGGTTCTTTATTGCCCACTTTAGATGAGTCTGACAAGATGGAATACTGTAAAGATGTTGATTTAGACAAAATGACAGCTATCAAATCAGAAATAAAAAATAAAATAACAAAAGGAAGGAATAATTGAATGAATACTAAAAAAAGACCAAATTTAGTAATAATGGAAAATTGAAAAAGTACAGGATTTAACTAGAGACAAGAAACATAAAGTTGAACTGTAAGTAAGCAATCCTTAGAAAATAGTATGGAAATAATATAAAATATTAATCAAATTAGACCTAAAACGAATATGTACCTATAACACCTAAGCATAGTCTTAATATTTTAGACATACATACATTTATACATACATACATATATACATACATAGCAACAGAATACTATAAACAAATATAGGACGCATATGAAGATTAAGTACAAAGAGCATAAAAGTAAATGAAAGAATCATTGTACAAAAATAAAACAACTTCCTGAAAGCTGCATATCAAGAGGCATATACTACAGTTAGATGAATAATATTTTTATACATGCAGGTAGTCATAGAACATAGAACATGGAACAATAGACTTGGAAGTGACATTGGAGTTCTCCTAGTCCAACCCCCTGTTCAAGCAGGAGATTATACCATTTCAGACAAGTGATTGTCTCTTTTTGAAATGGGACATCCACCACTTTTGAAGGCAAGTTTCTTCACTGATTGATTGTTCTAACCATTAGAAATTGTCTCCTTAGATCTAGGTTGTTTCCCTCCTTGGTTAGTTTCCATCCTTGTTTCTTGTCTTGTCTTGTATTTTTTTACAACCACAATTAAGCTCAAAATATACATGCTAAGTTATTAAGTGAATTGTGTCCCATTCTATGACTTTTTTCCACAGCTGTTAAATGAATCACTTCAGTTGTTAGGTGAATCATGCGTTTTTTAAGGGAATCTGGCTTCCCCCATTGATTTTGCTTGTCAGACGTCAGCTGGGAAGGCTACAAATAGTGATCACATAACCCCAGAACAGTGCAACTGTCATAAATATACCCAGTTGTCAAGCACCTGACTTTTGATCACATTACCATTGATCAATAAGAAGAGAAAATGGGAGACAATACCAGTGTTTCTATTCAGATGATTCAAGGATGTAAAGTAATTTTGTTGAAAAATAAACATAGAAACCAGATTAGTTAAACTCATGGTGAGAGATTAAAAATCAAATACCATGGGAAAGCTTCATATTTAAGTATTTTAGAATAACAATCTAGGTTGATTGAATTTACATTTTTTTAATTTTAAAACAATATGTGTCATGTTTATTCAGAAAGGCTAGGTAAAAATATTACTGTGTAATATACGGTACCTTCCTTGCTGTAACAATTGAAGAAAGGAGTTGACAGTTTATATTTAATTTATCCAACTAGCTGATGCATGTAAAATGTTTGCATGAAGAAAATAATTTATTTTAGTTGAAATTTTGACTGCTAGAATTAGAAATAATTGAACATAATATTGTTTAAACTAGTTTTACTTGAAATTCCATGTATCATATTTGATTATAATTTCTCTTTCTCATCAGTTAAGAAAAGTTTCCCATTTCATTCAATGGGTTTCCATACTTCCAGGAACAATAATATATTTTTAAAATTTTGATTTATATGCCGCCCTTCTCCGGAGACTCAGGGCGTCTTACAATGCATTAAGCAATAGCCTTCATACTTTTGTATATTTATACAAAGTCAGTTTATTGCCCCCACAATCTGGGTCCTCATTTTGTAGACATTCTCCAAATTTTGCATGATAATATTTTTATTTGAGATGATTATTTACTTAATTACTGATTGATTGTCCAATGAAAATAAATTTTAATGAAGATTTGCATTCTTTTTTTTTTGTTTGTTTGTTAATGAACAATTTTAAAAATTCAGCACATCATACAATACATTATTTGGTAATATTTGCATTTGAAACACTTGCATTTGCCTTCATTATAGAAGATAGAGGGCAAACCTAAATTTGTTTAGCAAAGTTATTTGAAGAACTGAGTCAAATAAAAAGATTAACAGATTGTCAAGTGTTTGGCAACTACATGAGAGCTTTTAAAAAACTAAAATGTGCAATTGCAAAATTATGTAATATGTATTTAAAGCTATGTATCCGTCAATGACTTAATAGGGTTCAGAGAGAACACAGACCATATTAAAATGCTATCTTCCATCCTTCCGTTGGCAGAGAAGCATGCGAGGATAGATTACATTACCCATCCCTATCAAAGAATGCTATTTTACCATAAGAATGTGGGCAGCAAGTGCTCCTAACCTTATAATTTGAATACAGGACAAATTAAGGAAAGATAGATTTCCGTGCCTTTGTTTCCCCTCTCACCAAGTGCCAATTGTTGTGTTTAATGTTTTGAGCACAATGGAACAATTGCAGGCTGGGGTGAAAAATTTAGGACTTTTGATGCTGCTTGAGTTGACAGATCACAGGCACATATCTATGACCTGTTGTAGATAACTTTTAGTGCCACCTAGCTATCACAGTGATATTAGGGCAATTTTCATCATAACTGTTATGGGAGGTAAGAAAGGATATCCCGCAGTGCACTGGGAAAGAGAGCTCCCTTTGGCTTCCTGCCACAACCCTCTTCTATGCCTATTATACGAACTATTGGCCAGGTTATATTTGGACATGGATTTAGCACTCTTTCAAAAGAATAATTTCTAAATTAAATATAATAGATTCCACAAGGATTGTAATGTAGGAGACAATCAAGCCTTGCTCCATCAACATCATAAGAAATGGCAACCCTAGACAAACTTGGCTGATCTCAAAAAGCTATTAGGCTTGGCTCTAGGAAATATTTAGATAAGAGACCACTAAGAAATCTGAGGTATATAGGCCAACATGCACAGACAGCAGAAGGCAGCATGGTAAAGTGCTATATATTGTTACCAAGAAAACCCTGTCAATATGTGGGAAACTGTGTGAACATGTCCATATCAAGTTAATCTTAACTAAGCCAGTCATCCCCCCCCTCCCTTTTTCTGCCACAGTAGGTTTAAAGTTAACTGTCTGGTACTTTGATTATCATGTTTGCTAAAACAATTCTGAGTTGTTGCCTTACATTTTACAAAAATGTCACTATCCATTCTGGAAATTAACATAGGATAGTTAGGATATTTCCAGTCACATTTTAAAAAGACTCAACAGCTTTGATTAGGAATATTGATTTTAACAGGGTGCATTTTTGTCAGCCAGCAGAGGGCATTGTGGTCATATTTTTTACAAAGTTCTGATTATTTATAATATTGGTAAATTTCAATAACTATATACTTTATCTAGGACTTCTGTAATCTATAGGGCTAAACTGCTATTACTGATGTCCACATTTAATTTAAGAATTGGTGAATTGTTTTGTTTGCTTGTTAAGGAGTGATAAGTATAAATAACTCTGCAGTATACTGTCTTTCCTTTTTGGATTGGGAAAAACCATTCCATATATTGAAAAAGTCTCAAAGAATTGGAACAGCAGCATCTAAAAGGATCTAAGAAACAAGGTAGGCGACAAAATTCTTTTTCTTTTAGCATGAGAGACATATGACATCCCTAAAGCATGGAAAACTGCTTTTATCTTACCAAGTAACTATTGACCTGAGTCCATTTTCTACAGCCCATCCTCCCATAATTATTGAAAACATCAGCACTGTTAACTGACATGTTGAGATGGGAAATACATGAAAATTGCAGTGTTGCTCTAAACCAAGATATCAGAATTTAAAGAACACAGACAACTCAAAGCTCACACACACACACACACACACACACACATACACACACAAAACAAAAAAAACCCTAGTCCCATTTATATGTGTAACATCCTTGCAACCATTTTTACAGCCTTCAACTACTATCTCACAATGAGATGATTATTAGTCACAAAAATGTATGTTCTTCTAAAACATGTCAACTTCCAACAATCAAGAATCCTATACAAGTGGGAGAGGAGCTGTAAATAAACACATCTTGCTTGTACACAGTATATACTACCACAAAGAAAAGACCAGTAACTTACTACAGAAAAAATCTGAAAGGAATGGGGTTTTTTTACAGGAAATTTGGGGGTTTTTTTGTTATCTTCATCAAGATGCAAAAAATCTCTTGACCAAGTTATGGTTGTGAACAATGTAGGAATCTGCTCTCTGAAATTGAATTAGCACAGCACTATGGGCAACAAAGTGGAGGCCATTTACTTTTAACTGCTTAATAAATGGCATACTATACTTATGTACCAGGCCACTGTTTAATATGCTGACCAATTTTTAGTGAAGACTGCAGGGCCAGTGGAGAATCAAAGCAGGAGCGTAGAAATAGAATACTTGTGTATCTGCAACCTGTTAAAGCTTGCCTTAACAGACGTATCAGCTGCCTCTTGTTTTCCCTCTTTAGCATGCAAACTATGCCCTAGTGATGATAAGAAAAGTAATTGTGTGATTCAGGCCAGCCACATGATTCACTCAAAATATATTAGTACGGGGACATGGAGACTGACATTTGAAAAACACTTGGAATTTATTGCAGCTTCTATTGTTCAACTGAGATCCAACTCTTTTCATTTACTTAGGGCTTGAGTTCACACTGACTTTTAGACACTGCAGTTTCAGAGATTATCTTTTTCTCAGAAAAAAGCAATAAATCAATTTGTTGCCAGTGAGAATTGTCCAGTGACCCACTGCATTCTTTGAAATAAAAAACGTATTTGTTTCAAATCCAAATTATTCTATCAATAATAAGAACAACCCTGACATTATTATGATCAGAATTGTCTAGATGAAATTTCACAAGACAAAAATATTGTTTCCTAGTATTGTTATGAACCCTTTCCTTGTGCCACATGTAGCTATTATATTTAACCTATGGCAATGAGGAGCACAGGAGCCTGGCTTCTAGAGAAACCATACAGAGACAGAAAGCTGCATGGAGCACAAAACAGGTTAGGGTTGAATAGTTTTGGTCCCAGTAGTATCTCAAATAAGTATCTGCTAGAACAGATAAGTTGTATGCAATGTCTATTTCTCTTATTATTATTCTTTTTTTAAAAAAGTCAGAATTGTACTGGTTATTCTTGTTAGTGTTGGATGTTTGCTTCCTATCTTATGCACATTCTCATTCTCTCCCTTTCTGTGGTATTAAAGTAGGCTATATTTTGCATTAGGGACAGCTTTACTCCCAACTTTCCTTTGTTGCTGGAACAACATACCAATCTCTGGCCTCAGTGAGCTACAGCTGAATGGAGTTTGCTACAAGTTTTGTTTTCATGCTGAACAGAAAAGGCCTCGTGGGAGGTACATTCGTGTGAGTGCATGCGCAGTAATGCATGTGATTAGCAGAGAAGAGTAAAGAATGAGAAGTGCACAGTGAGCAACTTCTAGAAGCATTCAATGACTGCATAATGAGCAACCATCTCTGCTGAATATTGATTAGTCAGTTCTGGCAAGGTCTTGCTTTTGGGGGGTCAGGGCTCCTGCCAGCTGCTTTGTGTAAAGGCAAAGTAGAGAAAAGATGTAAACTCCAGAATGCTTGTTGACTTATTGTTTCTGTTTTTCTAATTGGAGAGGGACATTTGGGGCCCATGTTACATGAGACAGAAAAGTGTGGATGCTAAATTGAAAATATAATTGGAGCACTGACTGCTAATGTATTTGCCAATTTGTTATTATCATTTTCTTTTTAAAAAATTATACTGTCACTCTCAAAACTTTTTTTGTTTGGAAATACAATCGTCTAATGGAAAATAATTGACTTTTACTATGGATTTCATAGAATATTAATTTTGTGAATTTAAATAATAAAATGTTTAACCATGCATATCTACTCATAAGTAATTTGAATGAATTTAATAGTTTACTCAAATAAGTAGTATGTAGAGGCTAGCAGTGAAGCCTCACCAATGACTTTTTCTTTCTAAATTCTGTTCAATCTAGTGCTGCAACTAGTACTGATGTAGTAGCTTTCTCTGTCCCCTGTGCTTTAAGAACTACAAAGTATATTGATGATTTCTATTTCTGGTTAAGCAGCACATGTTAAAACCAAGTAACCTAAGAATGTTTTCAATAAACTATGTGATTAGATTGTTGTTATCTGTTAGTCATATTTAAGGAATGATTTCTATTTCTGGTTAAGCAGCACATGTTAAAACCAAGTAACCTAAGAATGTTTTCAATAAACTATGTGTTTAGATTGTTGTTATTTGTTAGTTATACTTAAGGAATAATATTGAAGTAGGTTAATAGTTAATGAATAATGAGTATCATTTGGTAATTGAAATGAAATCCTACCTTTTGAATGGCTGGGTATCTTTTTTCCCAGGCTGTCTGTCAAGATACAAATACCAAAAGTTAGAAAGGGAGAAAGGAACCAGCACAAACAACTCACATCCAGCCCATTCACCTCTGGTGTTCTACCTTTTCTGACTTTAGTAGAATCACCCATGGAATAAACCTGTCCCTCTGTATGTTCTCCAAATAAGAAGAACAGAAAATTCCTAAAAGCATGCTGGTTTTGCATTTCTTTTTTTCAAAGAATTTCTCCATTCTAGGCCAAGGATGGAGGTTGTATACAAAGGCCCTTCATTCAGACCCATTGTGTGAGAAATAATTATGCTGCATGTTCTTTGTAACCATACATATTTGAAGTCACATTGCAAGAGGCTCCTTCTCACTGCCTACTTGTTTTTTTTAACAGAATAGAAAGAGATGGAAGAGTTACAGATGCTTGGGACAGAAAAATAAATCTCCTACAGTTTCTCCTGAAGTAGGCCCCAAAAGCTTAAAAATGGCATGGGATACTGATAAATGGGATAATGCAAAACATTTTGTATGTGTTATTGGTAAAGTGCACAGGCACAACTAAGACTGAATATCTGTCATAGTATAGGTGTGGCTTCCTCCTCTAACTCTCTGAACCCCTGAACTTGTGTCAACACTGTGGCATATTTTAACAACTACTTTAGCCTCAACTCTGTTACCAAAGTTTTGATAGTGTATCTTCTATTTCTCTCCCCTTCCCCACTTATGCTGGATGTTAGCTTAATGGACGGAGAATATAGTCTGCTGTATTCTAGGTTCAAAAATGAATGCTACGGAAAGCTGGCCAGGCAAAAGACAAGAGGCAAGTGTATTGAGAGAGGAAATTTGAATGAACTATCTTTGGAGAGGTGTAGGAGTTGATTGAGTAAAGAAGAGAGCATACAACAGGTTCTGTCATCCTTATGCAGTTTGGATTAATCAAATAACAAGACACCAGTGCTTGCGTGAACTGCCTGTGGCTGGTGGGAACTGTAGTCTTCTCAGATTGGGGAAGATTATTGAATAGCAAATACAGAATAAAAAATTATTTTTAGTTCTTATAAATGGTGATTGGAGCAAACAGGCCCTAGAAGGTCTGACAGATTTTCAAGTATGATTTAAGAACTACTATATTTCTTTCCATTAATAGAATATATTCATAACACTCAGCCCAGACTTACTTGTTTTTTACAAGTGTGACCTGTTAATGAGATTTTGTCATCTTTTTAAAGTGTGTAGCATAGGTCCACTAGTCAGCATATTTCTCCCAGTTCAAGATGGGAGAACAATGAGAATTGATGTGTTTTAAAATGAAAGAATATTTCTACGCTCTCTCTTAGACACAATTGCTTACCAGTGCAAAATCCATCACTGAAGAGAATCCATTTTGGCCTAACATAAATCATATCTGAATGTTACGAAGAATATAAGTGGAATGGTCTGTAATTTGTTGTATGGTTGTATGTATGTATGTATGTATGTATGTAACACAAAACATCTGTTTCTAATTTTGTTATTCCTGAAAATGTGGTAGTGTCTATAATTTTCACATAATCTGGGTAAAGGGAAATTACACTAAACAATTGTTCTTGAATTGAATTTTCAGGATGAAAGATGCAATTCTAGTAACCATTTAGCAGTGCAGCTAATTTTCATGCAAAATCAAAACTGCTTTTTTGAGCAAATACATAATTTTATATACTTTAAATTTGATGGCCTACACATCTCATCACTTCAATTTTGAATAAAATTCATATGGACTGAGGAACCTATCCTTACTTTAGAATGATAGATGAAACCCACAGATTGTGAAAAAGTAACATTTCTGATTATCATCAGTTTTTCTACATGTCAAAGAAATTAAACTACTACTAGAATTTTACAAAGCAATGAGATATGTTAAACTGTTTTCTAAATTAGCTTTAGAACATAAATTATTGTAAACATCTTTTTTAAGTTTAACCCTTTCAACAAAACCTCTCACACCCATTTCAAAAATGAAAAAATAAAAGTTATACAGATATTTGATCAAATATTCTATAAAATGTGGCTACGTTATATTATGTTGCTGTTTCTAACCAGTTTCAGTAAGTGCATTTTGATTTTTTTACCAGGAATGGAAATATCAAAATGTTATTTGAAATAGTTATGTCTTTTTAAAATAAATGTTGTTATAGGAAGACAAATTAATGCCCCTATTTCATAATCATTTTGTCTTTTTATATTTTATATCTCTGTTCCAATTAGTTTTAGGGATTAGAGAAACATGGTTTAAACTATAAATGTTTTGAGAAGTCACTGTCAAGTGATATTCCAGATCAACCAAAAAGGTTGCACTGTTATTAGTTTTTTGCATAATTTCCCTCACTGCTTTAAATAAACAAAAGCATATTTTTCACTCCTTACAAGTAGTTTTCTTCAGTGTCAACTAGTAAGAAAGTTGGTGGGGAGAAAGTGCGAACTAGTGTGAGAAGATCTAAGGAAACAGAAGTGCTGTCTCCTAATGTTAGTATTTGAATGCTTCTCCATCTGTCACCAAAAGAAGGAGCAGGTACTTTTAGACTCTGGATTTAATGGTTTTGCGGAAGGCTGAGGAGAAGCATTTTAGATGATCATGTGCCTTATTTCCCTGGGGAAAATCCAACTAATATTTCTTTTATCCCCATTCCTTGATTCCATGTTTTACGACTGCTTCTACATTCCTGAAATGTTAGACCAGCAAATAAAACAAATTTAAAAACATGTTTGGCTGCCCAGTCTTAAAAAAACAAAAACAAAGAAAAAATATTCTGCATATGTGTAGCATCATATTTGAAATCATTACATCATAATGTTTCCGAGAACAAAATATATCCTGCTTCTGGTGATTTGATGCCAAATGGAATTGTTTAGCAATAAACATTCAAGGAAAACGGATGCTCTATTGCCAACAGCATGGCCATCCACAGTCTTGCTGTGCCTATGTCTGTCCAGAAGCTCACACGGTCTCTGATGCTACCTTCCTCACCTAGCAACCTTCCCCGTGTTGCCTTTGCTAATGTGGACTTTCCCCTTAGCTGAATTACTGAAATCAATCTCTTACCTTACAGAGTTTCAAGATTAGCCAGCACACCAGATATGCTGTCAGGGTAAATTTTGCCTTCATATATCTCTCAGGTAAACAGCTAAGATACATTTGTACAAAATCCACATCATCGTCCACCCTGGCTTCACTGCTGCCTGCACCAGCAAAAGCCTCCTCTTGCCTTCTTTGATGTCCCCCTGATGCATTCAGAAACTTGTTGAACTCCATCTTATCAACTATTCCTCAGTCTTTCACAAAGCCACCAGCAAGAGAGAGAGTCCTTTGTTTCGAGGCAGCAGTTAACTCTTCCTGGCCATTGCACGATTTGGCCTCTGCAATCAACACAGTGTTGATGATGCTGGAACAAAACTTCTTAGGTTAAAACTGCTTTGGCTGGTTGCCTTTCTGTTATTGAAAAACCTCTTGGAAATGTGTGTTCAGCTACAAGATAAATATAGCACTGCCCAGAGAGTGTCAGCACAAGAATACTTCTGTGGTTGCCAAGAGTGAAAAGAAAGATTCCATTTAGTCAAAGTGCAAGCCCCAGCTCCCCCCCGCCCCACATCACTGTCCCCTTGTTCTTATTAGGAAGTGAATAAAAGAAAAAGTGATGATCTATCAAAACTCTCTGGACCAGTTTTGTTTCCCCAAATGAAGTTCCAGTTCAGGAAAGAATATCATCCTTGTGGAGAAGCATGCATTTTTGTGCTGCAAGGATTTTTTGTTGTTTTTCTTATTTCTCTCCAACTGCAATAATTTGCTGTTTGTTATGGGAACACTTGCTACAGATTTCAAAAGAACATAATATTGATGTTCTACATTCTGAGCCCTAGTAGACAGACAATGAAGGCCAAATCTTTGAAGCTTATTTTTTCCTAACTTTACATATAGTAGTTTAACAGGCTGTATTTCAACATTCTCACTTCCTTACTTCCTCACTTCCATGCCCAAGTTCTTACCTGAAATTTATATTTCCAGATTTCTACCTCCAAGCACTAAAGAATTGAAGTTAAAATTCTCCTGATCACATGTGCTGTCTTTGGTCAGACATGTATTTACCAGTCTTTGTGAAGTTCTTGGTAGCAATTCCATAAACCTAATTTATCCTGCCATTTGCTTATCCAGTTCTTGACCTTGTGTATTCTCTACTTTCATGGGGTTTTTTCCCATGAACTGGAAATATAGAGCAAAACACTGAAGCCCCCCAAATTTTGAACTTCTTTCCTAGATCTTCAAAGACCGTAGAGGTATGATTATAGCTATTCCTAATAATATCATTTGCCCCACATGAATTAAGGGGAAAGAATAATTGTTATTAGATTTAATAAGAACTTTGAAATTCTATACCTGAAAGAGAACACATTTCATAAGCCAACAAGTCTAGTTGTTTTGATTCATCATAACAGAGGATTACCAATTACACAAATTTTCATTTTACTACATCCTCCTGGCCTTTAAGAGTCTAGTACCTTCTTTACTTTTACTTTTTTGTTCTCTTGAAGGCTCACAGCCTATTTCTTCTGTGAGGACTTGGAAGTTTAGGTTCCTCCTTTATTTGATTCTTTTGCCTAAGGAGAATTCCTTCTTTGTCAATTCCTCTTTGATGGAATAAATCATATAACACTTGCTGATGTGATCTTTTACTTTTTCTCTGAAGAATACAAGCTTGCATATATTTGGAAATATATGGCTAGTACTTCTTGGGCACAAATACAGATATGTGATAAGCATTGCAAGCTTTGATTCTCCTTTCTTCTTTGCTTTGGTTGCTTCAGATTTGATTCTTCAGATTCTCTCATTAGGTGCCTTTTTTCTGATACATTATAAAGCTTTCTGGTTAACCAAATACTTACTGTTTCATTTCAGTGGAAAATTTGTTACATTCCTGCACTGAATTACAGAGGCACACTCTTCTTCGTTCCATTTATTATCTTCTTCAATGATGCTTCTTTTTTTTGATAATGAGGTTATAATGATGCAAAATAATAGATTTCATTCCTCTCTCATTCCTTTCAACTGGTTACCATCAACTGATTGCTTGAATGTGGTTTTCTTTTCAAGTGAATGCCATCTTCCACGCCAATTGCATGGATTTGTGGGACAGAATTGCTGCAACCATTATTATCAAGCTAGATGAGGATATAAACAAAACACAAAAGAGGACTTGCAGTTACAAGCTCCAAATTTTTGATACTTTAATTCCCATGATAGCATTCTCATAAGAATGTTTTTTTATACTGATGGCTTCTCTAACAATTTCATGTAGCTTGTTTTTCCTATTTACTAATATATATATATTATGCTTTGGCCACCTAATGAGAAGGAAGAAGTCACTGGAGAAGAGCCTAATGCTGGGAACGATTGAGGGCAAAAGAAGAAGGGAACAACAAAGAATGAGGTGGTTGGATGGAGTCACAGAAGCAGTAGGCATGAGCTTAAATGGACTCCGGGGGATGATAGAGGACAGGAAGGCCTGGAGAAACGTTGTCCATGGGGTCGCAATGGGTTGGACACGACTTTGCAACTAACAACAACAACAATATTATGCTGAAGACATTAAGATAATCAAATCGAAGAATAGCATTATCAAAGAATAGGCAGATATAGATATAGATAAATGTATTATTAGAACCATAGACTAGATTCCCACTTTGTGCTAAATCATAATTTGTTGGATAGTTATTTAGATTCACGCAATATGCTTAACCATAAGCCACATCATAAAAGACTCTGGATTCACACATTATACTAATTCAAAGTCAAAAAGTAACATTTAGACATCAAATTTAGACATCTCAAAGAAAGTTATTAAATTTAAGTCCATACATCTTGTTAATACATTATTTGGTGTCCGTGCTTTTGAATTAAGATTGGTTGAAACTTTGTAGTTTGTATTAAATTTAAATTTATTGACAAAGAAATAAAGGGAAACTAGTATAGCTATTTCAAGCTTTTTGGCTCTCATCAGCTAGCCATATCCTTCTGGGATCCCAGAAGGGTATGGCTAGCTGATGAGAACTAAAAAGCTTGAAATAGCTATAATAGCCACCCTTTATTTATTTGATAGTAAATTTAAATTTAACACAAAATAGTTTGCCATGGAAGCAACTGCCTGTGAAGGCTCCTGGTTTGGAGCTGAAAGGGCGAAAGTGAAAGCAGTATGCTCCATCCCATATTTGGGTAGACCAGGTTGCCTTGATAAGACTGTTCTCACTGGAAAAACACTTTTGTAGTTTGTAAATATATGATTTATGGCTTAATAGTAATCATTCATGGATGGTTTACACAAGCAACCATTGGTAAAAGAAATCAAGAATTAGTATGTTGTAAACCCAGCCATTGAATGTGGCATCTTATATTCCCTATTTCTGCAACATGGTGTCCTCAAAATGTTATCAACATTCCAAATAAGCATAGCCAGATGAGCAGCCTGGAATGGTAGGATGGGAAGCATAATCCAACAAACCTGGAGAGGATCAAGTTATTAGAAAAGTTATTCTATTCAGTGGTGAAGAAAGGTACTACTAAGCAAGTATGACAAAAAAAGTTACAGATACACTGAGGAAATGAATCATCCATTTATTTGTTAAAAACATATCATAAAAAACATATTCAAACATAGTTCAAAATTATAAAATAATACAGGCCTTCAAATTATTGCTACAAATGTACCAATGAATTTATTGTGTAGATACTTATATACATAATACAGTACATTGTGTAAATATAGAGACAAAGATTCAAGTATGGAGTCTTCAAAATATTTGTTTTGGTTTTTTTATGTTAGAATTAATTAAATGCAAGGCAAATCTAATACCATAAGCAACTGTAAAGCATTTAATTTAATTAGTGAAATGATTCAAAATACATCGAATGTCATTTAACTAAAATGTTTTGTTAAGATTGTGCTGGGAAATAATATACAATAATGTCTAGCATGCATATAATATCATGCTGGTTCATGCAAATAAACACATTCAGCCCATCCTTTATTTATTTTATCATTGGTCTGACCTTAAAAGCAAAACAGATTCACATCATCCCTATCAACTCTCCTTTTTTGAAACACAGTTCATTCTAAATTTAAACTCCTTTGTATTCCTTTTGTTGGATATTAGTTATGGCCATTTTTATTATGCTGATATTTGAACTAAATATTTCCAAAAACTTGAGTTTTATAAATCAAAGCAATGCAAAATTGCTTTTGCTTTTATTTGAGCACATGCCATCAGAGCAGAATTTGGAATCAAAAGTCCAATATTTCACCTAACAGAAAAAGCAGAAGACTCCTTAAATACTGCAGGCATGATTTGTCACATTTTGAAGCATGTTAAGTAATACAGTTTTCTATCTAAACATATAGTATTACAACCAAAATCTAAAGGTATTGAATTGTATCATTTGATTCTTATTATTGAGTGAATAATAAGAGATAACAATTACTACAGGAGAGTGAGTTTTGCAAGCAAAATATGTAAGGTTTAAAGGTTAGTTCAATATATCAGAGTTTACTAATGAGCATCTTGGCTCTACACATTTGCTAACAATTGAACCAAGAAGTGCTAGAATAAAGTACCCACTAATGAACAATACTTAAAGTAACTGTTAATGTTTTATATAAATATCCATACATTTAAGAATATTGTTTGATGAAAGATGGACACAACTTATCACATTCTTAGTCCTTTGTCCTTTATCATGGCTAAAGTTGTGGCTATGATGATGGGCTGAAAATCTGTGAGAGATTATTTACATAATTTATGTTGACAAATTCAAGTTCATGCAGAAAATGTGAACACATTATAGTATAATCTATATCTTCAAAAGGTAGTAACAGCTCAGCAATTCTCCTTCTTTCCCATATATAAGTGTGTGTGTGCGCGCGCGCGTGTGTGCATCATGTATTATTATTCTTCATATGGAAATGGCAGAGAACCCAATTCTAAGATTGCCCTGCTATCTTTGTGTTTGTCCTACCTATATCTCATTATGCTTTTGAAACTGCACAAATTTTGATATTATCAAAATACAGATTATACTATTACAAAAAAAAGAATTAGTTAATTATTGGGATATACATAGTAAAAGGGCTGGACTTTTGTGACATAAGTCCAGCCCTTTTTTATGGATGGTATCAATAATTAACTTATGTCACAATGTTGTGAACCTGACAGCAAACCTAGTAAGTATAAATCTTTTTGGTTCTCATGGCCTCATTAAATACTCTATGTGAGTAGGGAGGGAGGAAGGGTGGGAGGGAGAGGGAGGGAGGGAAGGAGAGAGAGCGGGGGGGATGCAGTTCCCAAAAATAATTGTCTATTGTTAAAAATTGTATTGGAATAAGGAGAACTTCTCAATAATAATTTGGAAAGACCAATCAATGGCAAAATTAATAGTAGAGATTCAGAATGAACGTTTGGCTAAATTTAAGCAAGAAAGGGTATTCTATATTATCATATGACATATGGTTTTTAAGAGGGAAGTAACTAACAGTAACTAGGAAAATTTCAGTGTTTCTAAAGATGTTAATGCATCAGGTTCAATGAAAAAAATTTAAAACGATCTAGTTTAGGAACACTTTTTACTTATTGTTCTTTCTTTTTTCTTTTTCTTTTTTTTCAACTTTTTTATTTTCCCTTTAAATTATTATGTGCATCTATTTTTAGAACAATGACAAATAGTGATGATATCAATATTAATATCATGTTTACAGTTATATAGATATTTCTTTTTATTTCTCAAAATGACTCAATGAATTTAACTTTATATATTTATTTAATTAATGAATAAAACAATAAGTTTTAAATTTTATAATAATTGTAAATTCTGTAGGTATTTATTGATATTTTATATTTTATCCATTATGTCTTTTTAATTTTTATGTAGCTATTTATTCTATCCTTTTAAATGTTTTAATAAAGAATAAATATATAAATTTTTAAAAATAATGTAGGTATCTTATCATGCCTCTCAGTGGTTTTGACCATAAACTATTTAATACTTTAATATAAACTAATTTCATCCTGTCATAGCCAAAGTTGTTTGGCATAATAGTTAGGAGTGGATTAGGATTAGGATGATTCAAATTCAAATCCCTACTTAGTAAACATCCCACAGCCTCAGAGACACCATCATATGGACTGTTTTGAAGATAAAATTGAAGAAGACAATATCACTTTGGGCTTCTGGAGAAAAGTGTTCCTTTCTTACTACATTTTTCAAGATTGTTATATACATATAGAAATAAATATGGTACAGATAATGAAAGTTGATTCATAAATGTGTATGCAAGAAAGCATGTCTGCTCTTCATTCATATTGTGGACTGTTCAAACAATATTGTTTCCTTGATCAATGGAATTTGGAATATGGATATTTGTGACAACCATTTTAAAAATGTATCAGATACAATGTTTGTAGTGCCCCCCAAAAAAGACTATATTCAACAACCAGCAAATATGAAGATTCCCAACTGAAATTGTTCATTCATGCACATATGCAGGCTGATGATGATGATGACTGATATATCCACTGTCCAGGCAATATTCAAGATATCAGCTTGAAGACCCGTGGTGGCAGTGGTTAGAATTAGAATGCAATATGCAGGCTAATACTGCTGACTGCCAATTGCCAGCAGTTCAGCAGTTCAAATCTCATCGGCTCAAGGTTGATTCAGCCTTCCATCCTTCCGAGGTTGGTAAAATGAGGACCCAGATTGTTGGGGGCAATATGCTGACTCTGTAAACCACTTAGAGAAGGCTGTAAAGCACTATGAAGCAGTATATAAGTCTAAGTGCTATTGCTATTGTTGTCTGTCAGAAAGAAGAAACTCTACAACTCTGTATGGGAGCTGCAGTGCTGAAACTCCAATTGCCTCCTCTATGTTATCACATGAAAAAACAGTTACCACTATTGCCACTATTTATATTTATTCCCATATTTTGCTTTGTAGTCATGTTACTGCATTCACCTAGAATTTGTTTTTTTATTTGTCTAAATGGCAGAAATAAATAGGCCCAATATTTATTTCAATATAAAATGGATACCTTCATGAAATAATAATAGTAAGAATAATTAGTAGCACTGGCAGTTATTGAATAATGACAGAGACAAAGGCACATTATAAATAATATCCAAAATAAGCATCAAAATCATCTTAAACATCAAGTAATGTGGATATGCAATTAAGTAACCACTATAATGCAGCAAGTATAATTTTATACATCTGATACAACATGAGAATAGTTCAAATGTTATATAGACATGAGATAAAATTGTATTTATTTACATAGTGCTTAAGCCAATTGACAACATTTTTGTAGAGTGGAATACTAAGTAAGCATAAGATACACAGTTAACTTCAAAACAACATTCTTATTCTTAATATGCTATGCAATTTTTTTTTTTACTGAAGAAGTTACTAGTGATTTCTTGGGGTGATGGTAGCCCAGATTCGTTACTGTATTCATAATTTTAGTTGGGTTATCCAGACTGAGAGAGACCAATAAACATGCCAACAGCAGAAAAGTCAGAGAATTCCTGGAAGCCTGGCATTGAAATAAAGGAGCCATCAGCAAATTGATGGAACTGGATTCACTCTTCTCCATTCAGGTAATTCAAACCATACATAACCACAAGTTGATAAGACAGACCAATGGGAATAAAACTAACACCATTCTCTATCACAAATTAGTTGATATTTTCCAAGAAGCATCCAATGACCAATTAACCCACAGAATTCAAATTCTGTACAGACTATAAATGTTGTTAAGAAATCACCATGAATTATTGTATTGAGGAAGCCATGCTGGAATATGAGGTAGAATACCCGCAAAAACTTGATCTCTATTTTGACTCTAATTTTTCTCTTTTTTTCTTTTTTTTTCTTTAATTGGGTTTCTAGAGAAACCCAACTAAAAGTACTAAATTCTTGGTTTAAGAAAGAGGCTCCTATACAATATATACTGTAAAAATTAATCAAATGAACTGAAGCAAAGGCAGAACAGACTAAAAAAAGATATTTGCAAGCACTATGAGAAAAAGTTTGTGCCTCAGAAGAAATATTTATTCAAGCTATAACTTGCAACTTTTTAAACTTTAGTTTGGATATAGACTAATTTAACACAGTAGAGAAAAAGATTAGTGTCCTGAGAATGCATTCCTTCCAGTGCAAAACATATTGCAACATTAAGTGAACATTCAGATATTGTAGTCTTGGCATGAATTTTCTTTTATATCCAAAGCACATGAATTAGAACAGGGTCATCATTGTTGCCGAGCTCCAAAGCAGCATTTGTCTGTGCACATATCTTTTTATTGCTGCTGTTTCATGTGTAATTTCTTCAATCATGTTAGCATTGGCTGATATTATAGAAAGAAAAATTATATCCTGTATGACTGGAACTAATACAACGTTGTAAATCTGTGCTGGAAATGAAACTCTTGCAGAACATTCTCCTATTTAAAGAAAGACTTTATGGCAACAGAGATTCTATTTACAATTCATCATATTTAATAAGTCAGATCATATTAAAGTGGGGTTCTGATGAACAAAAAGAGTGCCAAGTCTGAGACACAAAACTAAACTCGCTCACAGCTTACCTCTCAGGAGACACTTTTTTCCCAGCCATTTAGGCATCTAGATAATCTTAGACTCTTACAATAAACTCCTCTAGATGTAACTTTAGATGTAACTTTAGCTATGAGCTCAAACTCTCTTGGAAATAAGCACCATGTTCTGGTACCAAAGAATGATATTTTCAAAGAAAAATATTAAGAAAACCATGCTCGTGCTCAGCTGACCAAACTTTGACTGCACTGTGCTTTTAAAATAAGAACAGAGAACCCCTCTATAGCTGCCTTCGATCCTCCTAATGTTCACTGCTCTGTCATTGCTCCCATAATATGAGATAGTGACCTGGCATTTGTTTTTGAAATCCAACTATGGTAACCCCCTCTTCCCAACAGAGATTCTGATATGGGAAGTGAGAGATGGAAATAAAAATAGGTAGGGGATGACACCAAGAAACTTCAAGGGAAATTCTCATTTATATAACATTTGCTGCTTGAATCTCATTCTCCATCCCAGTTTTCCTATCAAATTCAGGAGATGGGTTTTTAAATACCTCTAATGGCTGATATTATGTATATAATAGTTTGGCCTGAATAGGGTGCATCAGCTGTATTGTAGATGAAAACACATGGGCTCAAATGATTAAAATCAGGCACAATGGTAAAACATGGCATAACCAATAGTGTTAAACTGTATTTCAATGGAAGATGGTGTTTAATCCAATATTACATACATATCGCCATGGCTCTTTAGGAGTCGTTCCCTGATCTGAAAAAAGACTCATTGTGAGATGAAGTACAATCAAGAACTTTATCAGCCATTTGTGGTGGATGGGAAACAAGAAAAGTGAAAGCTGGATGCAGATCCATTGCTGATTATCATCATATTAGCTTTTGTTTCTCAGCAAGGTTTCCAGTTATGTGAAAAAGTTATGAAACACCCATTTGCATGCAGAAATCCTTAAACATTTAGGAATACATTCATTTGCATCCTTTGTATGCAAACAACAATCTTAGCTGGGCTGTGGCATTGTTTTTAAAAGGTATCATGGCATACATCCTTACATGTTCTGAAATTTCTCAAAATTGCCCACATTAAAGAGAATTATGAGGAAAGGATATACCTATATTCTAAAAATAAAAGGTATTTACATTTGACTCAGCAGGACCAGTTCCTGAATCTAGGTTGTCTCCTTTCATTTGTCAGATGCATTCAATGAATAAAATAACAAAATGTTAAGAAGATACTATGATTATTTAAATCCAAATTCTTCTGGTAGGAGATTAAGAGGAACACGATTATCCACAGTTGTATCTTCATTAATTCTCTGTCATTGGTGGCACCAGTTTCTTACCTCACTTGATGAGAAATTCATTTTTATAGAATGGAGAGGAAGGGCACCTTTCTCTAGAGTTGTACCTGGAATATGAAGAACATATTTCTTTATTATATGGTGTTTTAATAGATCACATTTACAGCTTGGACTTTGTCAGGAGTATTGTGATTATTATATTATGAGGGCATAATATAGTGATAGAGGAACTCTGTTCTACAATTGCATTGTTTCAGGGAAGAATATTAAATTGATCAACATCTATTTTATTGTAACATTTTACAGATACTGTTTACCACATAAATGACTGAACTGAAAAAATATGGTCCAATATTATAAATGATGAGGTCTGATGAGGTTCTTAGGTCTGTGCTCTAACAAATATACCGCACTTGTATACTAGAAAACATATAATACCAGCTTCTTCCTCAAGTTGACCTATAGCAGTAGTGGCTACTTATACCTGTTTATGTAGTTTTAGCCTTTCAAAAAAAAAAAGAGGGGGATAAGCAACTTCTCCCATTACATTTCACAATTTCTAATATTGTTGAGTACACAATACGGATAAAAAATTATACATTTAGAAACCACAATGAGAAATGAAGCTAAGTAATTCATTATGCCTCTGATTTCTCAGCACTTTTTCTCTAACATTAAAACGAAGAAAATAATCATTTTTTTATTAATTTGTATGAATTGTATGAAGTCCTGTAAAACTGTGTAATTGCTTCAACACATACCCAGCTCAAATAGTTTGAATTATAATATGACTAACTATATGCAAGCACTCATCTGCAAAGCAATGCAGGAAAGATGAAGGATAGGTTATCATATGCAAAACTGGACAATGTTTCCTCAAATAAATTATAATTCCATGCAGTTGTTTATAAAAATCAACATGTTACCAAGGTTTGTGATTACAAGAGCTTGAAAATCAAATTCAGTTGAATATACTAACAAATTTAAATATTTAAATTTTAAAAAGGTCTCCACGAGCAGCCAGACTGTTCAGAGTATTAGCAAAAAGGCTTTCCCTCCCTTCCAGAAGTTAGCCTACAAAATGTAATATGCAAAACCTTAATACAAAATGGCTGGGTTCACCATAACTAAGTCATGGTCTGCCTTAACCTTGATTTATTGGTCACATCAGTGGTAGAGGTTATATATAAGCCAAATCACTGGGTTCATGCTAAGCCAAATTAAACAAATACGATACATAAGGATCATAGTGATGGTGAACCTTTTCGGCACTAAGTGCCCAAACCGGAACACGCATGCATGCACATGCATGTGCATGCGCTAGAGGGCCAGAAACCCAAAGACCAGCTGGCCAGTGCATGCATGCCTGTTCTTTGGCCGTTTTTAGCCATTTGGGGGAGCATTTTCCGGTGCCCGCGAAGGCCAGCTGGCGCACCGGAAACCAGAAGAGCAGCTGGTGATGGCACGCGTGCCCACAGAGACCACTCTCCGTGCCACCTCCGGCACATGTGCCATAGGTTCGCCATCACGGATATATGATATACAAGGGTACCAGTCTTTGTAACAGCTAGTCTGAAGCAATCCCACAAAAGCTCTAGTTCACATAAAGCAAATTTTATATACAAAGCAAATTCCTTTTAGGATAGTTTGCCAGGTGTTGAGCGGATTCTTGATCACGTCTGCAAAACAAAGGAAGTCCAAAGTAAGATCATAAACACAGTCATAATTTTCTTTACCAACAGCTTTGTTTAACAACCAAGTTGTCTGTACCAATTGTAGTCACTAAATGAGGAAAATTATTTCTTATATAATTATTAAATTATTTAGTGCATTTGTTCTTGATCATGGTTAGTCTTTTTTAGTCCTCCCTTTCAATTTTTGCTTTTTGCTAGTAATGCTAGTTCCTGAATTTTCTTCTGCTGACTTTGTTTTTGAACATACTTTGTTCCATAATTGTTCTTAATTCATTATGTAGGAGTTGCTCTTTGTTCTAGTGTTTTCCTATGGGTTAAATGTTTTTAAAAACTGCATCAAAAACTGGAGAAAATGTATGTAAACATTATTATAATTTTTTTAAAGGAAATATTTAAAATGTATTAAATTTAAATTTGTAAATTTATATATAAGTATGTAAATAAAGAAGAGTATCAATAAATTTAAATAATCTAAAACACTACTTTACACATCAAATTGCAAAACTACAAAAAAAGGAAGAGGTTTGTAGGTTTGGTTGGTGTTGCTATTTTTTATTTAGTGCTACTTTTTCTATTATTTTCTTTGCCACTCCTTTGCTTTGTTTATAATTTTATTGCCAGTAAATAAATTACATTCAAATAATGTTTGAGATATTCTGCCCTCTGCTGATAGATAGGTTGTAACTGCTTTGTTGTCCATAAGCAATTTGCAATATAAAAATACTACACGTGATAATAGGCCCTTCTGAAAGTGATGCTCATCTGTATCACAACTCAAATTAAAGTATCTATGATGGACCACTACTGGGCTGTGAGCCATTTGGAACAGCAGAAATGGCGGGCGAACCACATGCATCCCCATTTGCACAAACAGTGGGCGAGCATGTGTGCGGAAGCTCCATTTGCACGAGCAGCAGGTGCACATGCCCACCACTTGCACAAATGGAGCTGTGCACATGCACATTTGTCGGCCATTCATACAGAACCATCCCTTCTCCCCCCCCCTCACCAGTCTGCAAAGCTGAAAAGATTGGGGAACTCTGCTGTAGAGTAATAGAGAATAGGTTTTCTTGTTCTTCTATGTGACTTCCTGTCAGACACATAAATAATGATGTTGTATTCTCCCTGTCTTTTGGAAAAACAGTTCTTCCAAAGATGTTTTCTCCATTAGTACTGAGAATACCAACACAACAGAAAAAAATCATGACAAGAGTTTTCTCTTATCCCTTGGGATTTAATTCTAATATGGAAAGATTGTTTACCAGTGCAGCTTATGTGACATGGATATCACAAGGGCATTCCCATCATTGTTCATGTGGACCAGCTGTAGTTTCTGGATGGTCTTCAAGAGTAGTTCCATACAGTGACTCTGAGGAGATTCTTTCACTCCAGGACAGAGCACATCAGGCACACCAAGAGCAGGAGCAATAGCACTCTCTGGCCAGTTTACAACATCAGCATATTGCCCCCAACAATCTGGGTCCACATTTTACCAACGTTGGAAGGATGGAAAATTGAGTCAACCTTGAGGTCCCTTGGGATTGAACTTCAGACTGTGGGCAGAGTTTGCCTGCAATACTGCATTCTATCTTGCTAGGGATGAATCTGACATTTTTCTCCCTACCCCAGCCAGATCCCAACAACCCAATCAATTGAAATTTTTACTCTGTTTTTAATTGTTTTCAAGTTTATTTGATCTTATTTCTTTTTTATCAAATTTTAGTTTAGTTTAGTTTATCACAATATAAAATACAAAAGAAAATAAAAATAATGTGAAACTAGAGGAAGCAAAAGGGAAGAGAAGAGAGTTGGGGTAGAAGGGGAAATAGGAAAAAAAGTATTGACTTCTGTCTCTCTTTAGCAAAGTAGAAGATAATAACATTACAGCCTCCACTTTTTATTTTTACACAGTAATACTAGTCATTTCTGTAACAATGAACCTATCTAATCGGTAAAACCAACATGAAAGTTTCATTTTTTCCATCACAAGCACAAAATGCACAAATGGTTCCCAAATGGAATCAAAATTAGATATATTCTTTCCTTTTAAATAAAGAAATCAATTTAATCAATTTAATCCTATTTCTATAAAAATCTAGAGTTTCTTAAAAGTTATCATGAAGATGTATATCCATTTTTGTGTGTGTTTGTCTTAGCATTTACACTTTGGTATATAATTTGCCACTATTTATACTTTTACAATTTAAGTTCCTAAAATGAATTTTGTGCATAAATTATCTTCAATTCAAATGCATATACTTTCTAGAAAAAAATTAAAAATTAATTAAAACAATTCAGAAATCCTTCAATAGCAAAATGTAATAATGTTTTTGTTGAATTTGGCATCTCCTATTAAACTAGAAGATATGCCTCAGGTAATTTGCCTTTTCCACCATTCCCATTTTCATGAATTTTATAATCAACCACAAAAGAGTAAATCTCCTCTCTGCCCCTTATTCGTCCTTACATCGTTCTTGAGTCCATGGCAGCCTATTTTGAATAATCTTTAAGTAAATGCTATGGCAGTAATTCATTAAAAATATTTAATTTGAATGAAAAGAAAGTGTGTGGAGTATCAGTCTATGGCTAAGATCTACTCTTTCGCTCAATTCTCGATTATGTTAATATAAAGATAATTCTGTTTCTGCTATTTGTGTCCTCACTCCTTAAATAAAATTGCCACATATACTTTTGAACGCATATTTTCCAAGAGAAAGAGAAGGAGGGCATAACATACCCTGATTTCAAATCCGTGGCAACCGTTTAGTGAAGTACTGCCAGAGTTTGCCAAGCCAGCTCTCTAAACTTGTCGCCATGGAAACCTGCCTCTGCATAGAGATGTAAGGAGTTATTTTGAGAAAGGACTGCAATAATGCATTTCTTTTTCTTTCTGTCTTTGATCACTATAAGGGTTGGGTTGCAGTTAAGAGGTTACAATAATCTCCATAATATGTAGTTGAACCAATTGTGGGGAAATCCTATTTTAAACCTTAATATAAGGATAATAAACATCCTTTAGCCAGGTTAGGGAGGGGAAATATTGCAGGGATGGCAAACGGTGAGCAGGTTAGATGCTGGCACTATGATGGGTCAAAACCACGGCTGAAAGAGTGATGTTTAATGAAGTATAAAATTGTTTAATCTAGCATCTTTTTTTTCCTTTCTGGGCAGATGCTAGATGACACTCAAACTCCTGTCAGAGCCTTGGGCCTACCACTAATCAATATAGCTTCTCTAGTTAGAAGATAATAACTGAGGCTTATAACAGAGATGTGTATCCTTATCAAATCATTATCAGGGCAAAGCATTTGATGTCAGATACAATGTTTAAATACCGAATCCCCACCCTCAGATTTGCTTTAAATACCAGCTGCACCCCTCTATCGTAGCTGTGCATATACTTGGATATGAATAGAATTTGCTGCATCATCAGGGACTTTGGTTTACAAGAAACTTCCTACGCTGAAGTAAATCTTACCTGAAGGGACCTATGTGACTGGACCTGACTATCTTATGTGCCTCTGTATATACTGTATATGAACTGAACTATATTCTCCAGAAAACGCTATTAGAAGGTGAAGTTACTGTACCATTTTTTAAAGCTGACCCTTGCCCCAATGTTTTAGCAGCTGCCTGAAATATAGGCATTACCTCAGTGTTTCTCAAACTTAATAACTTTAAGTTGTGGGGAGTTCATCCCCCAGAATTCCCCAGCCAGCAATTTATAATCCACACATCTTAAAGTTGTGAAGGTTGAGAAATACTCTATTAGCTGAAAAAATAAAAGCCTTGTCCTATTGACCAGGAAGCTGTAATTTTTCCCCCAGGAGTAATACTTTAATAAAGGTCAAGTAGCATCAACAATATAAAAATAAATGTTTTTTTGTTCCTAAATATCTAGAACTCTTCCATATATTTTTGCTACTTTTATTGCAATTTTACTGAGTATTTTAAAAATCTTGGCATTTAAGAACAATGTTTCAATCAGTTTCAATCTGAATTTTAGAGGAAAAATATATTAAAACTACATTAAAAATATATTTCAAATTAAATTTTATTTTTAAAACTGTTGTTGTTAGTTGTGAAGTCATGCCCGACCCATCACAACCCCATGGACAACATTCCTCCAGGCCTCCCTGTCCTCTACCATCCTCTGGAGTCCATTTAAGCTCACACCTACTGCTTCAGTGACTCCATCCAGCCACCTAATTCTCTGTCGTCCCCTTCTTCTTTTGCCCTCAATCTTTCCCAGCATTAGGCTCTTCTCCAGTGAGTCCTTCCTTCTCATTATGTGGCCAAAGTATTTGAGTTTCATCTTCATGATCTGGCCTTCTAAAGAGCAGTCAGGGTTGATCGCCTCTAGGACTGACCGGTTTGATCGCCTTGCAGTCCAAGGGACTTGCAGGAGTCTTCTCCAGCACCATAGTTCAAAGGCCTTGATTCTTTGGCGTTCAGTCTCTCCTATGGTCCAACTTTCACAGCCATACATTGCAACTGGGAAAACCATAGCCTTGACTATACGCACTTTCGTTGGCAGGGTGAGGTCTCTGCTTTTTAGTATGCTATCTAGATTTGCCATAGCTTTCCTTCCCAGGAGCAAGCATCTTTTAATTTCTTGGCTGCAGTCCCCATCTGTGGTGATCTTGAAGCCCAGGAAAATAAAATCTGTCACTACCTCCATTTCTTCCCCATCTATTTGCCAGGAATTGAGAGGGCTGGATGCCATGATTTTAGTTTTCTTAATGTTGAGTTTCAAGCCAACTTTTGCGCTCTCCTTCTTCACCCGCATCAAGAGGCTCTTTAGTTCCTCTTCGCTTTCTGCCATTAGAGTGGTATCATCTGCATATCTGAGGTTGTTGATATTTATCCCGACAATCTTAATTCCAACTCTTGATTCATCTAGCCCCGCCTTTCTCATGATGTGCTCTGCATGTAAGTTAAATAGGCAGGGTGACAGTATTCAGCCTTGTCGGACTCCTTTCCCAATTTTGAACCAATCAGTGGTTCCGTGTCCACTTTTCACTGTTGCTTCTTGACCCACATATAGGTTTCTCAAGAGACAAATAAGATGGTCTGGTACTCTCATCTCTTTAAGAACTTGCCACAATTTGTTGTGCTCCACACAATCAAAGGCTTTAGCATAGTCAATGAAGCAGAAGTTGATGTTTTTCTTTAAAACTATATTAAAAGCTAAACTAAATCTGTTTAATAAATTCACTAAAGAAAGAAAAAAAATTATATCTAAAGAAGAACTAGGCGTAGTTGACCACTACATATAACTTGGCCAACGGATCTCAATGGAAGCTGATACAATAAAGGAAATTGAACAGCATGTTAAATGTGGTTGGCAGGCATTTGGCAAGCTAAACATAATTTTCAAGAACAACCTTAAGACTCTAGAAAGAGTGCAGAGAAGAGCAACAAAGATGATTAGGGGACTGGAGGCTAAAACATATGAAGAATAGTTGCAGGAACTGGGTATGTCTCATATGAGACATGATAGCAGTGTTCCAATAGCCCAGGGGCTGCCACAAAGAAGAGGGAGTCAAGCTATTCTCCAAAGCACCTGAGGGTAGGACAAGAAGCAATGGGTGGAAACTAATCAAGGAGAGAAGCAACTTAGAACTAAGGAGAAATTTTCTAACAGTTAGAATCAGTTCTAATCAGTGGAATAACTTGCCTCCAGAAGTTGTGAATGCTACAACACAGGAAGTTTTTAAGAAGATGTTGGATAATCATTTGTCTGAAGTTCCTGCCTAAACAGGGGGTTGGACTAGAAGACCTCCAAGGTCCCTTCCAATTCTGTTATTCTATTCTAACCTCCCCCTATGCCTGAAGCGAAATGTTTTTGATCAGTGTGTGCTACCTGCCCTAACATATGCTGGTGAACCATGTACACTAACCTCACAATCGATATGAAAAGTGTTGTAAACAGCCATGGAAAGATACATGCTTGGCATTATAAGACAAGATAGAAAGACCTGCACATGGATTACAGAACAAATAAAAGTATATTATATCAAGAGAGTAAAAGAATTGAAATGAAAATGGGCTGGTCACATAGCAAGATGAATTGATGGCAGGTGAATCAAGGCAGTCATATGGATCCCACTTGATAAAAAGTGTCCACAAAACAAACTAAAACAAGATGGATCGACGACATCAGCAAGTATTGCGGGGCCAATTTAGCAAAGAAAGTTCAAGGACCGTATAGGTTGGAAACATGTGGAAGAAGTCTTCATCCTGCAGTGGATAGGTAATGGTGGTGATGCTGCTGCTGATGATGATGATGATGATGATGATGATGATGATGATGATGATTAAAAGCTGCATTACTGCATTTCTATAGTGGCTTACAAAAAGAATAATGGTTATGCGCAATGTCATGTCTAAATATTAGTTATCTTTCAATCTGCTTTGCTTCTACACTTCATGCTATAGCACCATCCTGGTGCAGTTTAGGAAAAAACTTTTCTTGGCACAGGGGCAGGTTTCAAAACCTGTCACTACCGGTTCGCTCATGGGAGCACTTGTGCTTGTGCACGCGTGCAATGCTTCTGTACATGCACAGAAACGTCTGTGCAGGTCGGCGGAGCCTCCCGCCGCTGCCGCTACCAGTTCACCCGATCTGGTATGAACCAGTTGCAACCCACCACTAGCTAGAAACAAATTTGGAGTACTTGGAATCTATTGTACATCTTTTCGCAAAATAATTGCCATTTTGGTGGACTTCCTTATTCACAAAATGGTTGCATCAGTTGGTAGTCAGTCAAAAATCTTCAAATTTACCAGAAGGAAAATTGGTAAGATTGCTACCTAGTCTTTTCTCTATTCCCGGTGTACCTCTATGAATAAGTACATATATGGTTTTAAAAGGTGCTATTATTTTAACTTGAAATCCTTTCTGAGATACTGGCAGCAGTAGCTAATCTTCATGTTTTTCTATAAATTGAGATTAATTTAAATTATTTTCCTACTTCCATTGTGAAGAAACTTTGAGCCTTTCTTTTAAAAATGGAAAATAAATAGCAAATGCAAATGCCAACTAAGTTAAGGAGTAAGATCTGAATTGTTGTTCATAATTGTATTTCAGCTTTGAAAAAAAATTATTTTCTTTTTACATTTTCTTTTACATTACACTTTGTCTGGTATCTTTCCTGGCTAAAAACACTTATTAACATATTAATGGCATCAAAGTAATGTGTTCTTTGTAAGAATATAAAACAATTTACAAAATACAGGAAAAAAATCTTAATATACATACTTAAGATGTAAACATGCCCAGACATTCAAAATATGGTAAATGAAAAACCCATATATGAAGTGATCCTAAAAGTAAACTCTGTGAGTTGCAATCTGGATATATCACAAGCATTCTTGTTGACTTGTAGGTCCTTTCTTTGAAATATTTCAAGTGTTTAGCAGGTAACCAAAAGCAATTAGTCAGAGATGTGCTAAAATTACTAATAGATTAAATGCTGATGTAACCAGAGATTATGTCAACATTTTAAATCAGCATTTATGATAAATCTTAATGTACACAGTAACCTTTCTTAGTCAGCAAAACGTGGTTGGGGAGGGGAAAGGAACATTAACACTGCAGTCCTAAACACAGTTACAAGCTTCACTGGCTTTTAATTTTGCATAGCTAGTCATAGTATTGCACTGACTGACAGGCAATTTTATTGACAACTGGTGGCATGCTACATCTGCTAGAAAAGAACATATTAGAAAATGCCCCAAGTTCTATAATGTCTGTTTGCAGTACATCTCATGAACTACTGTTGCAGGCTGCAATAGAAACATACAAACATAAAAAACTGACGGCAGAAAAAGACCTAGCGGTTCAAGTCTGCCCTTTGAGTTTTTGTTTATGTTTTCTTTTCAATTAATTATTATTTTAATTTCTTTTTAATTTTTATTGTTGTTGCAGGATGGACATGTGTTTATCCCAAGCATGTTTAAACTCTGTTACTGATGATTGACTCTCTACTTCTGCTGGAAGTTGGTTCCAAGTTTCTACTATTCTTTCTGTAAAGTAATACTTTCTAATATTACTTTTGAACCTTGCTCCTATCAGTTTGAGGTTATACCCCTGTGTTTCTTTGTTTTTGCTTAATATTGAAAATACTGCATTCTCAGTCAGGTCATAATATGCACACTTACTATTTATGTCCCTTTGTACATGTTTGAATAATTAGTAATTAAAATCAAAAATACAAGCTATAACAATTGCTTTTTCCACAGTTCTTCACAAAAGATATATTTGCTGTGAAATTCTATCAGTAAACATTGAATTATACAGAATGCATATTTCATTTTAGACATCAATAATGCTTTGGACTAGGGATATTGATGTGTAGTAAGCCAGAGAGTTGCACACTGGGAGAAACTTTCTTATGTAAAGAAAGTTAGGATAACACTTTACCCATATAAATTTAGCCAAAATTCTTTTCTTCTTTAAAAAAAAAAAATTGGGAATTGCTTAAAATATGGGGTGTGGGTGTGGGTGTGCACGCAATGCAATCTTAGTTTAAACATTAATTATAGAAATATAATTGCATGCATCAAATTTCTTCTGATTTATTTACTCCACAAATGGTCAACGTAAGTCATTTCCACATGAGCAAGCAAAAAATAATTACAAAAGAATGAATTTTCTTATATGCCATAAATGTATAATGTGGAGGTAACAAACACCTAGATAATAGATTGCTTTTTTTGCAAATAAATACATTTCTTTTGTTTTATTTTTCTATCTCATTTTAGCCATATAATGTAGGGAGAAGAATGAAGTTTCAGAAAGGGAGTAAAGAATAAAGGCATAATAATAATAGAATTCCTAAAAATTACTTGGCTAGCCAAGATAAATAGAAAGGAAATAACTTTGTATTTTTTCCTCAATGCAACATTGATTTTACTTCAGAAACTCACCTTATTTCAGCCAGTTACTCCTGATTTTTCTCCATTATTGTCCTCTCTTTGACATCATCCTTTGAAAGTGAAAGTGAAGCAGCCTCTGGTAATACTTTACACTGTAATTTTGAATAGCCATCAAAAGGCAGGTCAGGTTGTATAATCCCTTGATTGTATGAATCCTTCCCCAATGAACGGAACCTTTTGCAGAAAGATTGTGAAAATTGATTGGCTGAATCTGAGCAAATGGAACTGAAGAATGGTAAAAATGTAGGTCTGCAAATGTCTGACATTGGAGAAGACTTCTGAGTATTAAGTTCAACTCTGAAATCTTTGATATAAGACAAGGCTTGACTATTCAGTTGAGCATATTCAAACATTAGTTTATTCTTTGTAATTTGACCCACACGATCTAAGATACTTAAGTTTTTTTCATCTTCAGAACAAATTGTATTTTCTTTCTGACTCCTAAGATATGAAGACTTGGCATCAATTGTTGCTTGAACATTATATTGGCTTGCATGATGGCCAAGAACATACTTTAGCCTTGGGGTTATGTCACTATGTTCATTTTGCAACTGAGGTTGTTTTTTAAATTGAGTTGTTGTCACTATGTCATTGCTCACTTCATTGCCAGTCTCTTTATCTTTGAAAGGCTTGTTTTTAGAATCATAGCCAATCTTTAAAGAAGCAGCTTGAGTAACACAATGTTCTAAAAGTTGCATTATGTTAGTATTATTCTCCTCTAAAGTCTCATTAATGGGACCTTGAGAATGACAGAAGCTCAATGGCTCCATTGGATCCTTACATTCAACAGACCAGGATTGATTCTTGGATTCATTGTCATCTTCGGGCTCTAGAGAATCTGGAGAAGTTGCTGCAGTCATGTAAGAAGAACATGATTCTGCATCATGATTATCCATAACAATGTGACAAACTGAATCTTCATTTGAGACTTCTAGTGGCAGAGATTCGATGCTAATATCTGTACATTCTTCTGAGAGAGCCGCCTTCATTTCAGATGAATTTACCAATAGTTCATCCCAACTGTCCTCTACTCTTTGTCTGTCACCTGGTATGCCATTGTCAATTATGAGCTCAGACATGACATTCACTTTTTCTTCTCTTTCTAGAAAGCTACACGCATGGATATCATTTTGATCATGTTCAATTCTTTCTACTGAATATGTCTGGATTCCACTTTTGCTATCAGTTGAAGATGCCCCTGGATTGCTTTTATTTTCCTTAAAATCTGGGATGCATTGAGACACTGACTCATCATCTTTTCTCATCTGTGTCTGAGGATTGTTAGGAAAGTCTTGGGGGGAAAACAGCCCTGGTTTTTTTCGCAGCCAATTGATAATCCCCATGGTCAGGGAAAGCTCAGTATCACATAGCTTAAGCAAGCATTCTTTGCCCTTCCATGTGCTGTGAAGAAATCCCTGACTGATTATATCAATGGTTGGCTGAGAAGCCATATTTTCTTCTGACCCTACATGAAAGCTGTAAATTGATAAAGGTATCTCAACTGCTTTTTCTGAAATGCTTTCAGAGAAGCATAAATCATCATCTAGAACTGGACTGATTTGATCTTCATTAGGATCATAGAATAGTTCATATAGGGCATCTCCACTGTAACTGTCTCTTGGAAACTGAGTTGGTGTTCCAGGGGATTGAACCTCCCTTATTTCATCATCATGCCCAGGAGTAAATGAATCATAGTATCCTTCATCACTAGTGGACATAGATTCCTGGTTGTCACTCTTTGGGGTCCCTGTATCTATGGAACTTTCTTTAGAAGAATCAGGGGAAGAAAGCAAGTCAGTCACTGAGCCTTTGGCTTCCTTCTTTGCTTTTTCCAACTCACTGCTAGGTATTGTCAGCAAATTCCTATCAAACAGTGTCTTCTGGTGCAATTGCACAGATTTATTGATGTTGTCCCAAAGTTTTGAAAAATCAGCTGCTTCATTTTGAGCTGGGGAAGCAAGCTGCTCTATTCCTCCTTGAAAGGAACCCATGGCAGGATTCTCTTTTTGGTGAGATTGTCTAAACAAAATTTCTTTGTTGACCTCCAATTCCATATGAGCAGAACTTTCATCTGCAAAGATTTCTCCACATCCTGTGAGAGAATCAAAGCTTTTCAAGGAAGCAACATCTTCACACAATGTACTTGAATATTCATATGAAGACTCAGACTGAAGCTCACCATCAGATAAGTCTTGTGCCAAGCAATCAGTAGAAAAGGTTTCACCAGCTTTGAATAAATATTTCCCAAATTTTCCTGCCAATTCTGACTTGTAGCCTGGAAATGCCCTTTTTTGCTTTTCTGAAAAGGCAATATTCTCAGGCTTATTTTTTTTAATATGAAAGATATCTCTGAAACCTTTTTTGGACCGTTTCAGGGAAATTCTCTTCCTAGGTATGCTTTTGGCAACAGCTGGCACAAAGGGCATTTGGGGTACAAAGTTGCGGTAATCAATCATCTGTTGAGGGCTGTTCAAAAAATGGCTTGAGTTGACCACAGATTCTTTCTTGCCACTAGAATGTTGGGTGTTTCCAAGCCCAGAAAAGCTGGCACTATTGATGAGTCTCCCTTTACTTTTTTCAGAAGCTAAGTGTTCCTCTTCAGAATTTTCATTATTGTAATTACATGGTTCAGTTTTGTTTATTCCTCCTAGAACACAGTCATGGGTTTTGCTTTTCTTAACAGGCTTATAGAAAGATTGTGGTAGCAACAGTATACTCTCATTAGAGCCAGTTTTTGTTAATCTGTTGGAAAAACTGCCATTTTTATCTTCAGAAAAAGTTGCTCTTTGAATTTCAGCATCAGGCTGGCTCTTCTCTTTTATGTCCACTTTGACATTATCCTTTTCTCTAGGATTTATGTGCACTAAAGGTAGCTTCTCATGAGTCAGATGCATGCTAGATTTTATGAAAGTTTTTCCTCTTTTGAACTCCATTACAGCTGGCCCTATAGAAAAATAGAATAAAACTTAAAGGGCATCTACCACATTACCTTTGATGGAAACATAACAACATTACTTATCTGTCATATTTTATCTACAGTGGGAATTTCAGATTTATAAAAACAAATCTATTTAAGTAAAGAAGCAAAATACTTAAGTTTCTCAAGTAGAACTAAGTAAAATAAAATATGCCCTTTCCTTTGTCCTCGCATCTAAAATGTTAAGGGTTTAGGAAGAACAATTGTTCATACATTATTTCTAAATCCAATCCAGATATTAATAGTGAGTTGGCATGATCAAGTGGAATTGATCAAGTGTTTCTCAAGTGATCAAATTTTCTTGCCTCTGCTGATATATTTACTATATACTTTAACATTTGTGATTGTAATATTTCAGTGTTGCTTTGTAGAACACCTGAGTTTTTTGTGCAATGTATTTCTAACAGTACAGCATGCTAGACTAAATGAAGGTTGTCAGGTCACTAAACTCTTAAATGTGTCATTTTTAAAAGTTCGTGTTAGGCAGTCATTGGTGATCCAAAATCCCTTCTACTTCAGCATGTCTTTCTCAAAAACAGATGGCTACTCTAGCTGAAATATGTTCTTGTGAATAGTACTGTTTTGAGACTAGCTTTTTTTAGAGTAGTTAGGCCCCTGTATAAATATATATTAGCTATTGTTTATGAATATTCATTTCATTTTGGAAATTATAATTAAGCCCACAATTTTCATCTTAATTCACAATATATTAAACTAAAGGTAAATATTGGCTTCAAACTGACATGCTTATGCTTAGATGATTCTCTTTGAAATCAGTAGTGATTTGAAATTCAAATTCAAATTACAGTAATAATTTGAGTTTGTAACTGTGATTCCAATCATTCCCATTGATTTCAACTAAACAAATTAATTCTTGTGATTGTTATTTATTGTAAGTTTAATACATACTACAGTTCAATATAATATTCTCTGTAGCAGCTTCCCCCCTCTGGAATAGCTTGTTTATCCCCCCTCCTGTTGGTCCTTCCACAGGACCCTCAGAGATGCTTTATATTAAGCAATGTTTATATTTCTATAATTCTTTAGCTTTGCATTCTTAGTTTTTTCAATCAAATAAAGGAATAGTATGTTTGGGTATGTGTGCCTATCTACTAAACAAACTTTGTCAATATAACTTCCCACACATTTAAAAACAATTCTCCTTCCATGAAGCAGAAGTTCTTTTTAATTTCATTGGCCCTTTTATCATTTTTCTCTCTTTGGTAAAACACCATTTTCATTTTAACTGTTATAGGACAGCCCCTGATTTTCTCACAGAGGGATCAAAACATCTGAATCTCCTTTGGTTCATTTTCAAATAAACACAATACCCATTTTTTTTAAAAAAAAATTCTTTAAACTGTTACGCTTTCATGTTTGTACAAGTATTAATCTTTTTAGAAATGTAAAAAGATTTAAACAACTGTTTAATTAAATGTATGAGGTTATGTAGTTTGAAAAAACCCTTTGTTGCAACATCTTCACTTCTCTCCTTGAAAAGTAAAAGACGTAATAGCAGCACCTGTGTTGCTCTTTTCCCCTTTTCTTTCTTTACATGCATGGCACTAATTCTAGATGATCAGCACAATGGATAGTGCCTTATCTGGTATCATGACCAGCCATCTAAAGAAGAGTTGCAGTAAATTACTCATTTGCTGCAGTTGTGAAAATGGCCAATTGGATAGGAACTATACACCGGAATGTGGGGGAGGGATTAATTGATTTCACATCAAGATGTCTCTTGTGTGAACATTCTGCACCAATTATTTATAAATGTCTCTGCCTCTCCTCGCCCATGTCTAAAGCTGAGGGATGTGTTGCTCTTGTTTTCCTTCACACCTTATGGAAACTTGCATGGCATGCAACATATAATATAGCATCCAATCTCTAGCTTGTCTCCAGAGGGAAAAGCTTCCCCCTACCCACCCCTGCGACTTGTTTGCATTCACCTGAGAGAAAATCAGCATTTCATTACTGGTTACATATAGCAATCTGTTGTACAAGAGCATGGAGTATTTATCCTACCAGATCTCATCATCTTGCTGTTCAGTTTCTACACAAAGAATGTGTGCGTGTTGAAAATATGAAAAAGGAACAGTGGCAAGCAATTCATTCAAAATAATCCTAAACACTCTAGCACTGACAAAGAAAAATAAATACACCACACCCCTGCACCAAAATGTAGCAACCCGCTAAGGCAACAAAAGATCACACTCACCATGTCTTATTATGCCAGCTGCAGAAATCCTTATTACTACATCCTTTTTACTGAGACTGTTGTGTCTTTATATAGAAGCTCATGAAATATATTCAAGACTCGTAAGAGCTGATTTCTTCTCTTTACTGGGATTTGCTCCTCCCTCTCTCTTTTTTCTCCTCCCTCTCTCCTCTTCCTTCTTTTAACCAATCTTTCAGTCTCTTCAGGTATTAGATGTCATTCTCTGCATGGATTTCAAATTTTTACACGTAGCCAATTTTAGAACAGTGAGGTTTTTACAAGCCATCTGTGCAGTAGCTGATGAATACTGACTGCTATAATAAAATATATTGTTGTTCTCTGATAATTACACACACACATACACACACATTTACACACAGTTTATAAGACTGATTTTCAAAGGCAATAACTAATACTGTTTTTTAATATATATTATTAACTAATGTGTTTTAAGGATACTAGCTGGTTATTATGTCCTTTGTTAAGATGTGCTCCAATCTACTGATTGGGGATTTTTTTAAAAATTGCTATTGTTTATACAAAAATGTATATAATGCAAGAAATGTATTATCAACCATGACATGGATTAAATTGCATGCAACTATCAATAACATTGGGTCTTTTCTGTCAATTCCAAAACTTTAAGAGGGGGTAGACAAAACTTTCCTATATTTAAATAACTACATATTTGCTAATTTAATAAGATTCAAATTAATTGTCATTAAACAAACTATTCTAAATAATCTAAAAGTATTGTGAAATGTTTGAGGGCATAGTTCAAATATGCACAAAACTGTTTCCTGATACATAATCTGTACAAGGCATAAATGCTGCTCAGTTCACAGGGAGTCAAGTACCATAAATGCAAGTTTTTATAATAATTATTTCTAGTACTAATTACAATGATTTTTCCAGCTTGAATTACAAAAGTGTACAAAAGTGATCATTTATAAATCTAGCTGAAAACATATTTAAATATAGTGTCTATTGCTCAAAAACCAGACACATATGAATAAGAAGGATTTACAGAGTTTTAAGGCCAGCATTGTGACGCTAATCTGTTGGACACATCAACCTTAATAATTCTTAATATCAGGAATTCATTAAAATACTTAACATAAATTAAATATATGAGCAGACTTGCATGAGAAGGGGGATATTAGTCTTTAAATAAAGCAGTTCCAATTTGTGTTTGCACTTGGAACTGGAAATAGAACAATAACCCTCATTTTGTTTACATTTTGCACCAATTTACTTCAGAAATTCATCCAGGTCAGCAAAGTCTCTTAGCAAAATATCTCTCTAATTAAATAGCCAGACTAATGGCAGCAAAACAAAAGATAGAAAATATTTTTTTAATGTACTGAATATCTTCTTTCTCTACTAATATAATTGTTTCAAAACAGCTATAGGCCAATTTACAGGGGGACAATCATGAGATAATGGAACAATATCAAGCTGCATCCTTGCAAATAAATTTTTCATTCGAAAATATTTCTATTCAATAGTTGTAGTCTAAGAGGTGTCCCCATCTCTCTTTGTTGCAAAATCAATAGTATCTTCTCATTTTCTCTTAAGCACAACACACACAAAAAGATCCAATAAAGGCTTGGGGATGGATCATACTGATGGGGTTGTCGTCATCTTAAAAAAACTATTGGAATCTTCTACTGCTATTTTATGAGTATCCTATCTCATACTGGATAATAAGACTCACATATCACACAGCTCTTGCACTTGCCCACCATAACAGCTTGTTGATCAGAAAGTTCAGCAGTTCAGCGGTTTGAATCCCTAGTACAAATCTCCTGCATGAGCAGGGGGTTGGACTAGATGACCTCCAAGGTCCCTTCCAACTCTGTTACTATTATTATTGTTATTATAAAACATGAGCCAGTAACCTCTTTTTTCTACCACATTCAATCCAAAGCTGAAGCAACTTGCAGATATCCCTCACAGTTCAGGATTAAAGTAGTGTTTTTCTCTTAAAGGGGTAACAACACTTTTGCAATTTGATGTGCTTTCAAATTCCTGTGTGTATCAAGTCTCTGTGCTGCTCCCCAATTTAAAGACATTGATCAGCCAGAACAGCTGTTGACCAGGGATGGTGGTAGGAGGTTGCATGGAAAAGTAAGACTCAACTTTCCCTCTTCTGCTTTATAATATAACTTGCCCCATACTTGTCAGCTGCTAGTTAGGCACCAATTTACAGTTATTTCAGAATATGAAGATTTAATCCTCTAGCCCAGGGATGTCAAACTCGATTTCATTGAGGGCCGCATCAGAGTTGTGTGTGACTTCAGGGGACTGGGATGGGCATGGCCAGCTCAATATCACTCATGTCAGGAGTGCCTGTGGTGGCCCGACTGCTCTGCCAGTGAAAACAGGTTCCTGAGCTCCATTTTCAGCTGCGATGGCTTCCTGCAATCCTCGGCCAATGAAAACAGGTTCAGGAAGGCTCCATTTTCATTGGCAGAGGCACCGTGGGCCGGTCCTTCATTGTTTCCAGGGTGGCTCCACAGGCCAGATCTAAGCACCCCGTGGGCCGGATCCAGCCCCCAGGCCTTGAGTTTGACACCCCTGCTCTAGCCTTACTTGCCTGCTTCCCAGCCTCAGACCCATCCCGCATTAAAGATGGATAGATGTTTTCCCATAGCTTGTGATGTTTGCTTGGAGGAAAAGGAAACAAGGGCAGGGGATTCCACCAATCTGGATCAATGTGCCCATTGAGCAGCATTATTTGCCAGCATCATACCTGGGGAAGGGTGGAGATACTCAGTCAGGGCAGATTTTTTTTTCTGCTAGTATTGCTCCTACCAAAGCCTGATGAATAGTGTTTTAATAGAAGGATAATGATAAAATTAGTAATGAGGGTTTTTTTAATGAAAAGTTCAAACATTAAATATAAGAAGCTTTATTAAAATTATGGAAATGAAGAACATTCACAAGTACTTAATAAAAGCAACGTTCAATTCCTATGTCTCCCCAAGAATAGTGCATTGCACATATGAAAAAAGAAAACACTAAACTTCACTAAAATAATCACGTTATCTCTCTCATAGATACTAATAAAAATTCATCCTGTTAGTACTACATGTTGAGTTTGTCTTCTAAATTATGCAAAATGAGGCCAATCTCAGTTAGAAAATGTGCAGATGATGGACCTTTCAGTGGACTGAATGAGGCATTTTGTCCCCACTCCTAGTGTTACATGTTTTTTGAAAAAATCATACTCTTATATTATATAAAGCATGTGTTAAATATAAGCTAATAAGTTAATAGCAGCCATTAATTCAAATTTTTGTAGCAAACTACTTTGTTATCTCTACAACATCAAGACTCCAGAGTGGTTGCGGGAACTAGCTATGTTTAGTCTAGCAAAGAGAAGGGCTAGAGATGGTATGATAGCAGTCTTCCAATTCTTGAAGGGCTGTCACAGAGAAGACTGGTCAATCTATTCTCCAAAGCACTTGAAAGCTGGAGAAGAAATAATGGATGGAAGATTATCAAATAGAGATCCAACATAGAATTAAGGAGAAATTTCCTGACAATGAGAACAGTTAAGTATTCGAATGGCTTCCCTCCAGAAATTGTGGATGCTCTGTCACTGGAAGATTTCAAGAAGAGATTGGACAACCATTTGTCTGGAATCATTAGGGTCTCTTGCTCGAGCAGGGGATTGGACTAGAAGACCTCTAAGGTCTCTTCCAACTCTTTTATTCTGTTCTTATGAAAGAGATCCCATTGTGTTTCTTATTAGAAAACCCATTATCTGTCTATAAGATTGGTGACAAATCTCAGTCAAAATCACAACCCTGAAGCCTTCTCCCTTACATGGCATTTCCTCACCTGCTGGTTAGGATGAGTGAGACAATCTGACTCATCAGCTTTGCAAATCACAACATGGAAGCCATTTCAGATGACAACATGTGATCCTTAATTAATTTGTTTTTTATGGGAGTGCTATTCTTCCAATTTTTTTTTTTTTGAGTCACTGAAAGCTCCTTGTCATAATGCTTCTCAATTATAAATCATAGAAGTCCAGCCTCCTCAGTTCAGTTCACTTCTTCATATATTGTCATTTGATTAAGCTCTTGATATTTCAGGATGCAGCTGAAATCTACTGAAAACTGGCAGCCACTGTGAAAAAGAAATCACTTTGGACATTGCATGAACAATAGCAGCAAAAGCTTCCAAATGTAGTTTGTGAAACAGTTATAATATGTAGAACCATTAGTATGGAACAGGCCTATCCTTATTCATCTGATAAAGCAGTAAAGAGATCTAGGTACAAAATTGTTAAACAGATGCTTTTTGCAGCAGATTCTAACTGTAGGCCACAATAAGGAGTTTTAGCTAACACAGGTTATCTAATCATTTTGAGATAGCAAATAGCAGAAAATATATAGAGCCTTTTTCCGTAGCTAGGACCACGCCACAATATACAGCAGACATTATGGCACCGAATAATCAGACATAGTTGTTACTCAGCAAGCAGAAGGCAATCAGGGAGCCAGGGATACAGATACTGCTCTTTAAATACTGTTAAATACCAAAGTGGAAAACTGAAGTACTAACTGTGAGAGTAGAAACAAAGAGATAGATCTATTTTAGTGAACCCATATGAAGAGATTTGTTTTACATAAATTTTAGATTTCATTGCCTTCAGTTTTGAGATTATGAGCATTTTCAAAAACACATGAATATAGTTAGTGATATATTTATTACATATATAAGTGCTCATATAACATCCACTATATGGAATAGTTCAAGGATGGGAAACTTTATATGCATTGAGAAGGCAACACAAAGAAAGCAAGAACAAATTTTGCAAACTGAATTGCTCTTTCTGTACACACACCTACCAATACACTACACGCATCCTAATGGAAATAAAAATGCATCCGTTCATTATTCACACAAGACATAAAGGAGCTCTAGAATATTGTATTCATCTGAAATAAAGATAACCCTGAATTTAAGATTATTTCCATCCCAAAAGGAGAGTAGATTGCACAGGATTTGTGTACATGTTTATACATTCTTTCTAATGTGTACAATGCCAAGCCTTACTACTTAACAGAACTGAACTGAACTCAACAAAACAGAACACAATAGATTAACCAAGTTGGAAGGGATATTGGAGGTCTTCTAGTCCAACCCTCTGCTTAAGAAGGAAACCCTAAACCATTCGAGACAAGTGGCTGTCCAATCTCTTTATCAATCTAAGATTGCCAGCCCCTGCTATATCCAACATGATGAATATGTTCAACAGGGCTAAAAGTGGTTCTGATGCATCTCACTGCAGTGTCCAATAATAGCCAGCACTGATGGATTCCAGTTGCCCTAATTCCATTTTTCTATTGTGGTAATGTCTTGGTAAAAACTTTCCCAATGTTTATTACTGATTGCACCTAGATTTTCAGGAAAAAAAGTCCAAGTGTGAATGCAGAAAATACATCTTTAATAAAATGTTGCCCTTTATGGCCTTGTGTGCTGTAAGAAGTTTCTCAACCAGTTGTGGTTGTTGTTATTTGATGCTTTGTAGTTGCCAGGAAAATTCTCAACGATGTTCTTGAATGCTTTCCTGGTGATTTTCTTTGGCCCCACTAATAGATCTTCGAATCACTTATTGATGATGTTTCTGACCCGAGG
>WNWU01000032.1:13656312-13833794 GCA_012654045.1 Ptyas mucosa | reverse complement strand
TCAAATAATGAAAACCTTCACCTTCGTTATTCATCACTTTCCCAAAAATTTTCATCAATCCAAGTATTATATGAAGCAGAGGCAAAGATATTTTTATTGGGTCAACAGTAAAGTTTGTCAGTTTTCTGTCCTGGAACCAAATTCTTTTGGAGTGGTCATTTCTTTTCAATGTAGTGTAACTCTCTTGCATTGCTGTCCCATTCTCATATATAAGAATAGTACTTGGTACATCCAAGCTGGATTCTAAGCAGCAGCGCCAATACTTTTGAGTTATACTTGTTGTACTGGATGTTTTTGTGTGTTTCTTTCATGTGTGCAGCAATAGGTACTGGAGAGTGTACATTGCCATTGTGTAAAACAGAAAATTTCTATAAAATGGTACATAGGTTAAATTCCTGCTTATTTTCATGATTAGCAGCCAAAAATCTATAAGATACATTCAAAAGTACTCAGGAAGCAAAATCTTTGTTGTCCAGCTGTCAAAGATGGCTGAAAGCTCACAATAATTGAATGCACCCAGCAAAAATAAGGAATAGGAACAATTTTTTAATAAATAAAAATAATTTTTATTATGAAAAATAAATATTTTTTTCATAATTAAGCTAAAAATTTCCCCCTCCTTTTTCTTTTTCTTCTTTGTTTTTAAGCAAAGCATTGTACAGAATTATTTCCAAATCAGAATTGTAGAAATAAAAATATAAGAATGATGAATTTAATCTTTTTAGTGATTAAAAAGTGTGGTACAGACCAAGAATTGTTTAAGTAGTCATTGCTACTATTTCAACAATAAAGTTTTTCTATATATTTCTAAAATTATTTTACTTTTTTTCATTTACTTTTACATTTTGAGTTTGATCAATTTTTTTTAGCTCCCTATCCTAAGTTAAAGACAGCTAGGTGACCTTGGGCCAGTCGCTTTCTCTCAGGCCAATTCATATAACAGGACTACTGTAGTTGTGGGGAAAATAGGAGGAAGAAGGTGTGTTGGATATGTGCTGCTTTGAGATATTTGTAAAAGTAATAAAGGCGGGAAAAAGGAAGGAAGGAGGGAGGGAGTAGGTGCTGCCACACGTCACATTTCTGCTATAATTATATTTATACTTCAGTATAAATATAAAGTATACTTTATACTTTGAAGTACTTACTTCAAACAGCTTATCTATTTGCATATATATGTGTGTCTGATTTGAAGGTTGGATACATATTGCCACTGGAAACATGCAAGCTGAGAAATTCCAAAATGAAGCTGTGCAGAGCATGGTTTAGAGCAGTATTCCCCAATTTGGCAACTTTAAAATGAGTAGACTTCAACTCCCAGAATTCTGGCTGGGAAATTCTGGGCGTTAAAAGCCACACATAAATTCCAGGGTTGAGAAAGAATGGCTGGTTGAGGGAAACTCTAACTCCAATGCAAATGCATTCAAATGCAACAGAAACAGAGCTCATGTACATTAAATCCCTTTCATGTTGTGCAACGGGGAAACAACTCTTTTTCTGCCCTCTTAATGCTTCAGCCATTTTGGCATTAGAATTATTGAGCACTCCATCATTGGATAGTCCACTTTGGGATACTTCTACCCAACTCTTAAGGACTAAATGGAAATATACAAGTGCAGTTCTCAGAGAATCATATATCATAAGGATTATAAGACAGTTATATTTCATGAGCTAATAGCCCAGTTCTTCTTGATTACATTGATTTAATACATTTATTGCACTTAAGCATAGCAACCATGTCTTCTGCATTCATTTACAACTTGATTACACTAGCATATTTGGAATGTACCTTTTTATATCATCACATCTGTTTAATCATGCTAATGGTCCATCTGCTTTTCTTGTGTGATGATGATTCTGTGAAGACAAAAGCAAATTCTTAATGATGAGCAACCCATTTATTTCCTTCCTCAAGCGCTTGCTCCATAGTTCATACTTTTTAAGTCTTGTGGGGAAATTTCTTATATATTACATTCTTTATTTTCAGAGAAGGATATATTCAATTTTTCAGGAGTTCAGGTTTCACTTTTGAAGTCTCGAAGGATAATATGTGCTTGTCTTCAGCTATTGTTTCGGAGTTGGCTATGAATAGTTTTCAAAACAAACATTTCTACAAAATGTTTGTTACTTGCTATCACAAATGTGCAACATTAAAGAACTCATCTTGTTGTTATTGAAGAACCTGTGTTTGTTGGCACTCTGAATTTCTTGGAGAAATGAGCTATTCTCTATGTGCATCAGCAAGGATTTTGCACAAGAACATCTCCTTCTATAGAGAATTGCGCTTAAATGATTCCTTCTCTGAGGATAACCCCTCTTTGAAAAGCCTGCAAGAATGGATTGTCTACCCTCCATATTTCAAACTGAAGATGTTTTTGATCCCACCAATTATTTGTCTCCTGGCAGCCATTCTGGTCATTCCTTTCATCTTATTTGTGATTTTTTCTCATGTCAACATACGTCAGGAAACAAGGTACCTTTTGTTGGGCAATGCTTTGGTTAGTGATTTGATGTATCTGCTGCTCTACACTCTGTCTGCGGTTTTCAGTATGTCCTCCTTCAACCTCTCAAAAAATGGTTGTGTCATGTTATTGTTTTTGTTAGCAGTGACTTACTGTGGAGGCTTATTGACATCTGCAGCAATGGGGCTGGACACTTATTTGGCCATATTGTGGCCTTTGCGTTATATTTCCATTCTGCCTTATTCCCGAGCAAAAAAACTGATTCTGTTCCTATGGATCTGCTCTGGGATTTTCCCTGGGATTGTTTTCCTAATACTACACATCACTCAAGACTCTGGGGAATGTCCAGTAGAAAACTGTTCTGTTCCAATAATACTAGCAATGACTTTACAAGGAAACAATGCCATGAAATTCTGCTACATACTCTCCGTGTCTGCCCTTTTTATCTGTCTGAGCCTCATTCTTTGCGGTTACATGGCCTTGTATTTTAAAACAAAGCGATCGGGAATATGGAGAAGCATTTTCTCCCGAGCCAGTGTGACATTCCTAATGCATCACATTATCCTATTCTTTCATTTCTCTCCTCTTCTGGCTGTTGTAGTGGAGTCACTCCTTTATGTCAATGCTGTAATTGGGCCACAGACAGGAATTTGGGTGTCTATGATAGTTTGTAATGTCCTGATTACTTTGCCCAAGGCTTTGTTACCTTATCTGTGTGGGCTTCGATACAGAGAGATAACATCATCCCTCAAGTTCTGCATCAAATGGAAACGTTCTACAGTAGTAGCTCCTACTACATTTACTTGAGCAGAAACAAGGGCATTAGAGTAACTGTGACCTAAAGCTGTGTTATGCATCCCATAAAGTTAAACTTAAATTATTCATCATTTTATTGATCTGTTGACCAAATTGTTTGTATTTTTTCCTAATTTGTTCCTAATATCAGCATGATATTATTATGCTAGATGATATTAAGGCTAATAATTTTATTGCTATGGTTGAAATGTTCTGATACATGGGTTTACTCTTCAGGTAAGAAAATTAAGACCTAAATCTGATAAAATGTCAACCATACCAACCTCATTCTCAGAGTGAATGTTTATACATTTGACTTCATAAATTCCAGAGTATGAATCTTTTCACTAAAAAAGGGCTCAGCGCTAATGCTTTGTACCAGGAAGTTTTGTACCATTTTTTCCTGCCCTGGGAAAGAAATCCACATTCCATGGCAATGTTTTTGAGTTTCTTTATTGTTGAATAAAGTGGTAGAGACTGCTAACGTCTGGTACTTTTGTTTTATGCTATTCTTCTTTCCATTTTGCTGGCTGGAAAAAAAAACTGCTTAGTAAAAGCACTTCCCTTATGACCTGTAGGAAGCCAGACCACTGGAGAAGTGAAAAAGAGGAATTAATATCTGCTCCTTGTAACTAAGGGTGCTCAAGGACACCATGGTTGATAAATGAAGATTTCTGTGAAGTTCTCTTCTTTTATAGAAAATCTTGAAGCAATTCAATAAGACTAGAACAAATGCAGGATAATTTTTCTGTATGAGATTATTTTTCTATATTTTATATGTCCCATTTCTTTTTATATACATATATGGGAAAAGATAGATTTGTCTATCTGAATCTTATTCAGGAATACATGTCAATGGATTTCCACAATGTATTGTTCTTTCCAGTTTCTCTGTCACATTCCACTTTAGGGAACAGAGAATATATTAATCCAGTCTGGCAGGCTAACTCAGCCAGCAGCAGAGTCTGAACTGAGGTTGTTCCCTTTTCCCCAAATCCTAGTTCCTCCCAGTAATGTGGGTTATGCCTGCAGATGTTTTATGGTTGAAGACGGGGAAAGACACATTTGTTCCATACAGTTCCAGTTCAGGAGATCTGAAGGTTGAAATCTAAGACAACTGGAAGCATCAGTTTGGAAAAACCAACCTAACCATCTCTGCTTTTAGACAGGAAGAACTCTAGAATACAAGCCTTTTTGATGCCTTCATCAGTGGCTCAAATCAATAATAAAACTGTGTGGGAAAGAAAATAAACATTTAACAGTACATCCTGTTATCCTTTATGAGACAACTGTGTTTCCTCAGCAACATTTGGAGACATTTTCTACCCTGGAGTGCATCAATAATGTTCTGTTGCTAGAGAAAGATAGGTTGCTAGCCAAATCTACCCTGTACGTATGGCTGTAAACCAAATCCTGTCAGGCACATGTATTGGAAAGACCTTTCCTCCTAACAATGTACTTGCTGTTATGCTAAGAACAGATTTAAAAGACCTCCTTGAAATGAAGAGTAGTGGCTAAGCAATATATTTTAACACAGTCCTCAATACTTATTTGATAATCTTCATACAATATGAGCTTTTCAATAATTCTGTCTTTCACTTACTAAATATATTATACCACATTTTTAAGCCAACGAATCTCCTCTCTCAATGACACCTCTAGTACAAAGAGAATGAAAACACAGGCAAATCTCTTAGATGGGACACAGAGTTACGAGTTTTCTGCATCTCTTTGGTGCCATCTACTGGTGATCCAGGTATTAGCAGCTAATATGTCATTCTTTCTTTCTTTGTACCTTATCTGAGCAGGAAGGAAGGGAGAAAGGGAGTAGCCTGAAACAATACATCTGCCAGTACCTCTAAAGTCCTTCTTAAAGTTCCTGCTGCTGTTACTGAGCCAGCCAGGAGCAGCAACCAAGGAGGAGTGGCAACAATGGTATTACCTCGCCTTCCCTTCATCTCTCTGCATCACTAAGGGTTCTACTGGAGTTCCTCCCTCAAGAATATTTTCCATTTCAGAAGTTCCTATGTCTCTGGGACTTCTGGACAGCCAGTTAGAAAAGACCTATGAAAGATTGGTTTGGACATGGTCTCTGCAGTGAGACTATTATATGCCCAAAGATGGGAAACTATTGAAATACCCACAATAGAGAAATGGATTATGAAGATGATGGAAAGTGTAGAAATGACAAAATTGACTTGTTTGATTGCGAATATGACAAGTAGTTTTATTAAAGACTAGAAACCTCTTATGGACTTTTTGCTGAAAATGGAAAAAAATTAATTGGTGGTTTATGGATTTGCTGATTTTAAAAAGTTGGTTTTTTAAAAAAGGAAACTGATTAACCTCAAAAGAGAGACTAGAAATAATAAATTTGTAACTGTTCTGAAGAAGATAGGAAGTCATATGTATACTATACTACATTTCACACATTTCCTTTTTTAATCCTACTTTATATCATTTCATGTATACCTTTTACTTCTGTAAAAATCTTTAATAAAATTATATATACAAAAAAGAAGTTCCTATGTCTCCCCCTTCCTTAATTGGGGTAGCACAGTGGGGTTTTTTTTCCCCCTGATTTATTTCTTAAGACAATTGTGTAGAGTGGAGATATCTGGCAAGAAGCCAGACCTCAAAAAGCGATGTGGTAGGGATGCTTCCCAAAAAATAGTTCTGCACAGCACTTGTAGAATCTTTTGGAGCCATTCAGTTGATCCTTAAAGAGGGGCTGACTTGGTTGAAGCTTCTAGAGGAAAAAATGGAAACCTCTGAAGTGGTGAAGACTAGGAGGCATTCAGTAGCAGGCATTGTTCAGTAGTCTTTGTTGGTCAGGAACATCCATATCAGAGTGGAGGTCCATTATCCAGGTTTTTACAACTGAATCCAATCAAGCTAATTAAATTGGATGGTAATTTACATAGCAACAAAATCAATTCTATAAAGTGGCACTCATTTTCTCCATTTCTCCATCCAACTGTGGATGTTGGGCGAAGAATAAGTGGTTCTTAAGTAAGCTGAAATACAAATAATAAATAATTTCCAGAGGAAATTAATAGATTTTAAAAGAAAAAATAATCATGAACCAACTTGCCCTGCCAATATTGGTAGGGGTGGGGCTTTTCTCCCTGATTATTCCTTGATTAGGATATTGTTTCCTGCTTGACTGTTTGTTTTTGAAATAGAGTTGTGCACAAATGGTAAACATGTAATTGCTAAAAGGTATAATCTTTAAAATTGAATTGAAAGTAAATTGAAATTTAAAATAGAACAATTTAAGGAATCTGTGATAAACCAGATTAAAATTTATAATAAACAGATGGAACAAAATGAAAATATGTGCTTGAAAGGACTGAAATCCACTTTGCTATAATCTTAAAGATAACTATTATAAAATTATGTACATTGCTTTATAACACCAGAAAATATAGCTAGTATGTATAAAGGTTCTTCAAATTTATTTTGGGAATGAACCAGAGGGCTCATTTTATCATATTTGGTGTATTAGAAAATGTTGGGTTAAATACATACAAGTGGTTCAAAAAGTTTTAAAAATTAGCATTCAACTGAAATAAAAACTTCCATTTGGAACTGATGGATAAACAGTTAGAAAAATAGTCATAGAACATTGTTTTTATACCTATAATGTAGGACTAGCTGGTGAAGATGGCATTGAAAATGCCCAGTCTATTTGTTTGATTAAAGACAATATTTACGTTTATTTATTTGCTTGTTTGTTAAATTTATTTGCCATGGGGCTACAATATGTGCCTTACAACAGTCAAAACAGAGAAATGAAAAGAAATGTAAACATAACAGTAGCAAGATAATGAAACAATAAAATAAACAATGGAAATACAGTAATATTAGATTAAAAGATGTGCCGAGGGAAGCAGGGAATTTGAGGTGGGGGCGGAGGAAGTGGGATTTGCTATCATCTCCAGTGTGGTACACACACACCCGTTTGGATCCCCAGGCTAATTGGTCTTCAGGCTCTTGTGGGAGCATAGAAGAGTGGAGGTAGATCTGACCCTGGGGGTTAAGGATGTTCCAGAGGGTGGGAGCCATGGCAGAGAAGGCTCTTCTGGATCCCAACAGCCAGAGTTCTTTAACTGATGGGATCCACAGTAGGCCTCTCTGCCAATATAAGTGGGGGTGGGCCAGACTTAGCAAGACGAGAGTTTATTGGTGACTGGAGACACTTTGTGCATTCTTGCATAAAAGAAAAAAACCAAATTTATGATTTATGGTTTTGATTATTTTTAGAATAGATTATAGAAAGAAGAGCGTCGTGATGTAACTTTAGAAAGGTCAATTTATAAATGTAAGGTTTTTAAACTGTTGTAAAAAAGCAGAAGCCACTTTATATCTTTTTTCTTTCTTTTCTGTTTTTCTGTTACTCTTTTCTCTTTGCATAATTAGTTTTTTTTGTTTTTTTTCTTTTAATCTGTATTGTTCTTGTGTTTAAAATTTTTAATAAAATTGTATATTTTTTAAAAATGCCATTATCTCTGACAAAATATAAGTTGGACAAAAAAGAAAAGGGGCCCCAGTGTTGAGAGACAAAAAGAGAGCTCTTGCATAATGTAATTAAATTTTGAGCCATGCTATTTAGCATAATTTTGTTGAAATTGTAATATATTTCTTGGAAATGATGTTGCAATTGCATTTTTGTTTTGTTTTGTTACTATTCAAGGGATTGTTTTGTACCTTTCTTCCTGGAAAGCAAAACTTGACCTAAAAATAGTATAATAGTGCCACCTATTGGGCTTCATGTGAACATGCAGAAAGAAAATGATCTCGTATGTGAAGACAAAGGGAGCAGCAGACATAAACAGTTCATCAATACATTTTCTTTGGGGGAAAGAGAGAGAGAGAAATTGGAGGGAGAGAGAGAGAGAGAGAGAGAGATAAGATCCTATCCTGCTTATAATACCTATGAATAAAAATAAGGTTTCATTAATCCACGTAAATGGAATAAAGATCACAAGCTTTCCATAGAAATTGCAAGTGAAAAGAGTTTATGATGAATGGGAAGGAAACTTTGACAGTGCAGAATGTACCTTTATTTCTGCATATTAATTTTTTTAAGATTTATCGTTGTCTTTCTCTAATAGTGTCTCAAGCAAACCATTGGCAAGGGGGAAATGGTACTAGATTAAAAGGACACAGCTTCCTTTTATATTGCTGCAAGTTTTAATTTGATTCATTTTTTTTTAATTATTATTATTATTATTATTTATTTATTTATTTATTTATTAAATTTATATACCGCCCTACTCCCGAAGGACTCAGGGCGGTGAACAGCCAAAAGATAAAATACACATAGTACAAACGTTAAAAAACCATTTAAAATACATTAAATACTTTGGCCCAAAACAAGTTTAAATCACCCCAATTTATAAGACAAATTTAAAAAGCAATTTAAAAGGGAAAGTTAGGCCAGACCAGCCTGCTGGAATAAGACTGTTTTGAGGGCACGGCGGAAAGTGCACAGATACGGGATCTTCTGTATCTCTGGGGGGATCTCATTCCAGATGGCAGGTGCCCCCACAGAGAAGGCTCTCCCTGGGGGCCACCAGTCGACACTGTTTGACCGACGGCACCCTGAGAAGCCCCTCTCTATGGCAGCGTACTGGTCGGTTACTGGTGGCAGTAGGCGGTCTTGTAGGTACCCCGGTCCTAAGCCATGGAGCGCTCTAAAGGTGGTAACCAAAACCTTGAAGCGCACCCGGAAGACCACCGGGAGCCAATGCAGCTCGTGCAGGAGGGGAGTCACATGGGAGCGCCATGTCGCTCCCATAACCACCCGTACGGCCGCATTCTGGACCAGCTAGAGCCTCCGGGTGCTCGTCAAGGGGAACCCCATGTAGAGAGCATTGCAGTAGTCCAGGTGGGAAGTGACGAGGGCATGAGTGACCGTACTTAACGACTCCTGATCCAGAAAGGGATGCAACTGGCAAATCAGGCGGACTTGATAAAAAGTTATCCCGGCCACAGCTGTCAAGTGCTCTTCTAAAGACAGCCGTGAGTCCAGGAGGTCACCCAAGTTGTGAACCCTCTCTGTGGGGGCCAACGACTCACCCCCAATAGTCAGTGATGGCACCAATTGACTATATCGGGATGTCAGAAACCACAGCCACTCGGTCTTGGATGGGTTGAGCCTGAGTCTGTTTCTGTTTTTTACTTCATTTCTATACTTTTCTTACTTCCAGGAAAACCCAGAGCAATTTACAAGATAAGAATAAAAAATAAAAAAATAAAATCTTAACTTAAACCATCACAATAAAAACAACTGTGTTTAAAAGCAATAAATATCAATATTAGAATAAAATATAATGCAGTGTTCTCCCAAAGCAGACATCCCATAAAGAGACTGGCTGTTCATTCTCTAGGAAAGCTATAGTTTCACTAAGAAATATAGATACTATTTCAGTGGCAACTTGGTAAATCTATAACAAGAGTATCCCAGGAAGCCCACTTATAGTTGAGTAATGGAAAAGCTGGTTGTCTGGAACTGCCCTTAATATTTGGGGGGGGGGGGTATCATGGGTTGCTCCAGATGGGGTTATGATGTAAACCAGTGAGTCCATATCATGCCTATCATCAATTCGCAAGACTTTATCACTGCCCCTTTTCATTTATTCTTTCTGTTCCTCTGTCCTTTGATCTTCTAATGAAGATGCAAGTATCTTTATTAAATTTGTTTGAATCTTAAAAAGATATTTAAATTTTAGGCTATTACCAAATGACAGAAACATCATAAAATGGCAAATATTCACTTCAATTTATTTGAAATATTATCACATCTTTCAGCTACAAAAAAAAAATAAGGGCTGTTGAAAAAAAAAAATTAAAACAAATATCCAAAGTTGGGAATCACAACTCATAGAGTTCAGATTGTCCTCTAGAAGGGCATGCCAGGTAAATTTCATATAGTTTGTTTGCTTGTTTGTTTGTTTGTCTTATGTTTATTATAATCAAAAGAGATTCTTCACCATTTACAACAGATCCATAAAAATATAATAAAACATTTATAGTATAACTACAAAAATAAACTAACTCCCAATAAATTGCATCAATTCATATTCTTCTCTGAAATGACTTGATTTCTGGTAAATTATGAAAAGCCAACCATGCAGAGGCCGACTGAATTTCTGGGAGGAGACTGTTCCCACGAACAGATACAGCAACAGAAAAACAGTACCAATGTCCCCTACTTCCCTCTTCATGTGGAAGTTGCCTATAAGCAAGTTCTGTCAGGACACATAAGTCAGGCTGTTGAAACTAGCTAGCCAAAGTGGTCCTGCAAATCTGCTATCAGAAGAGCTTGGCATCAGAAGTTGTGGGTGCTTCATCACCGGAGGTTTTTAAGAAAAGACTGGACAGCCACCTGTCTGAAATGGTATAGGGCCATGCCACAGGTGGCACACGGAGCCATATCAGTGGGCACGCGAGCATTGCCGTAGCTCAGCTCCAGCGCGCATGCGTGCACTGGCCAGCAGATTTTTGGACTTCTGGTCCCGCTGGAAGTTGGGAAATGAGCTGTTTCCTGCCTCCGGAGGGCCTCCAGAGTGGGTGGGGAAGGCCGTTTTTGCCCTCCCCAGACTCCTAGAAAGCCTCTGGAACCTGGGGAGGGTGAAAAACGGGCCTACCAGGCCCACCGGGCCATCGCATGTTAAAAGCAGGGGGAGGTGTGCACACATGCGTGGGGCACATTGAATTATGGATGTGGGCACGCATGTGGGCGACCTCCCCACGCTCCCCCCGCTTTTGGCACGTGATGACAAAAAGATTAACCATCACTGGTATAGGGTCTCCTGCTTAAGCAGGGGGCTGGACTAGAAGATCTCTAGGGTACATTCCAGCTCTATTCTGATTGATTGATTGATTGATTGATTGATTGATTGATTTTTTTAAAAAAAATTGATTTATATGCCGCCCTTCTCTGGAGACTCAGGGCAGCTTACAGTGCGCTAAGCAATAGCCTTCATACTTTTGTATATTTATACAAAGTCAGCTTATTGCCCCCACAAACTGGGTCCTCAATTTACCTACCTTAGAAAGGATGGAAGGCTGAGTCAACCTTGAGCCTTGGTGAGATTCGAACCTGCAATAATTGCAGGCAGATGGTGTTAATAACAGGATGCTTTAGACCACTGTACTATCCAAGGCTCTTGATTGATTGATTGATTGATTGATTGAAAGAAAGAAAGAAAGAAAGAAAGAAAGAAATATCCCCCTACTAAGCTGCTTAGGCCTTTAAAAGTCAAAAACAGCATTTGAACTGCACTGGTAGGAAGACAATGCAGGGCCTGGGGTACAAGTGTAATGTATTTGTGATGGCACTTCAGCTGACACTTTGTGTTGGTTACCTATGTAAAAGGAGTGCCAGGCAATTCATTTATTAGCTATTCTTTTGGGGAGATTCTAGGAGGTATAGGCCACTGATATACACACATACATATAAAAGCAGGCTCTATTTCAAAGTGTGAGAGAATCTGAACTGGAGTTAGCAACCATAGGTAACAAGTAGGGAAACTGGGAATCGCATAAGACTTTTACATGCATTTATTTATTTGTTGCTATCTATTTTGTATTGGTGGAGGGATCATCCAGGTTATCTTTCTTTGTAATAAACGTAATATGTGGCCTTCATATATGCTTTTCACTAATGTTATGTTAGTAGAAAGTTCTGAGTTCAAATCTAGGCTCGTCCTCCATAGGACACACAAGGCAAGTTACTTGGAGCAGAGGCAGAGTTTATTTCAACAGCACAATGTGCAGAACAGCATTTAGTCAGTTCAGCCCAAGTGTCAATATCGGCAGAAAAGCTTAAGAGGTATTTTGTTTCGTAACCTGAGGTTTATTGAGGTCAGATATGGCCATGGCTATTGGATAGTATGAATGGCAAAGGCAACACAGAATATGGAAGTCACTTTCTTTCCACAATTACATTGAGTTATTTCTCCAAGTTTGTGTTTTTTGTTTTCATATTGGTGTTTGGTCTGCTGCGATTTACTGGACTTTTAGGAAGTAGACTCACAAATTAATTGTCATCCATGTCCAGCCATCCCCCATTTTATCTTCTAAGAATTCCTGTTGGGACTAATCTGCAGCATGCCAGCTTTTCCCTTTTTCCTCCATGTTCATCTATGAGTGCATCGGTGCCTAGAGGCATCAGGTTACCCATCATCTCTCTTTTTATATGCAATGTTTCCCTTTGCACATATTACTCTGTAGAGCACATTATTTTTAAACCAGAGAAGTGCACTGCAAAATCAGAAAAATGGGCTAACTGAAGGATAGTAGTACTGTGGTTCACGTATCAGTTTGGGGAGTACAAATGTATTCATACCACTATGCATATATCTTTCCATACTTCATCATTATATCAGGAGTGAAATCCAGCAGGTTCTGACAGGTTCTGGAGAACCGGTAGCGGAAATTTTGAGTAGTTCGGAGAACCACAAATACCACCTCTGGCTGGCCCCAGAGTGGGGTGGGAATGGAGATTTTGCAATATCCTTCCCCCTGGAGTGGGGTGGGAATGGAGATTTTGCAATATCCTTCCCCTGGAGTGAGGTGGGAATGGAGATTTTGCAGTATCCTTATCCTGCCACATCCACCAAGCCACACCACACCTATCAAGCCACGCCCACAGAACCAGTAGTAAAAAAAATTGGATTCACCACTGCATTATATTGACAATTTAGCATGTATAGAAGGAAACTGAAAAAATACGCTACACCAGCATGATTGTTCCATCCCAATAGTCTCTTTATAACTTTTGGGAAAATGAGGTATTTCACGAACACTTATTCTTCATTTATCTTGAATCTTCCTTCAAAGTTAGACTGAGATTGCGCCAGGCACTACCTTACGGATGTATGTATATGATTTCCTCAGGGTGACACTCCCATGATGCGAGACCCCACGAGGGAGGATGCACTCCTCTGTCAATTTCTGGGTCTCAGCATCCCAACACAGCACTGTGGCGATGACATCATTCTTCTCATCCCGTCCTCCAGTAATGAACAGTTTATCATTGCAAGGAGCAATCCCACAACTAGCACATTCATGGTTTAACTGAGTCACAAGACACCATATATCTTTGAGTGGGTTGTAAGAATAGACTGCTTTCATTGCCCCACCTGGAAAGGGAAGATGGAAAATTATTCTTTTCAAGAAGTGACTGGTTCTTCAATGCATAAAGTGATACCTCAATTTAACAGACTCCTATTAATCAACTTTGAATGCAAGAGACCAAATTTGTCGCCGAATAAGCCAAGAAGACAAAAGCCAGGAATCTTGTCTCAAAGATCCTTTCCAGGGAGTTGGATAAGACAAAACAAATCATGATTAAATCAAAGAAGAAATGTTATCTGATGCAAAGACTTGTAAATCAACAAGCAAATGTAGCTGCTGGGACTTATGAATTAACAAAGCAAGGATCTGTTAAGATAAAAGAGGTCCTGAAGCCCTCCAACTCTTGAGTTCTCCTGAATCAAGACATGGGGCTTGAGTCCCTCTAACTAATGCCTGGTAGCTTAGGGGTGTGTGGGTGTGGGGGTGGGTGGATGTGTGTGTGTGTGTGAGAGAGAGAGAGAGAGAGAGAGAGAGAGACAGACAGACAGACAGACAGACAACAAATGTACATAATAATCATTGGGCCTCTATATATTCCTAAAATGTTGATATGCTTCAGTGTTCTATTGAAACTGATTTGTGTATTTGTTCCTAAATATTTCCTGGCTGTTGATGACCATGGATGTGTGCCTTGTATTCTCTATCCACACTGATATGGAAAATCCAGGCAGAAAACAAGAGGGACTTACAAGATCAATGTATCTCAATGGACTCTAAGTGAGTGACCATAAGCCCACAGGTAATACTACACCAGGGTTTATGATTACAGTGCATATTGGCTCCAGGATGTCTATTGCTTAACTCCCTGCCTACATCCTGGTATAAGATGGAGTACAAAATCTCCTTGTCGTCTTTTGTGCAAGATATTTAACCACTGAGAATTGTTTGGATTTGAGCTATTCAAATCAAAACGATATCTGGAAGTATATTAAATACACAACTTTTTTGGCATATCCTACTATATTGTACATCAATTATTTCAATATAATACAATTTATTATTACAGTCTTAGACCAGAACAAATAAAAGCACTCAGTATATATACACTTAAGAATTCTAGTATAAAATAATAAATAACAACTAAAATCTATAATAAAATCCAGTGTCAATTATACATGGTCTGACTATACCATAGTTGCAATCCCTAAACTGTGTGACCCGTTGTGGGTTCAATGCTAAAAGGGAAATGACTAAGCAATGCAAAGGGTTAGCCACAATTGTTATATATATCACTATGGTGGAGAAGACACGTATTTGCGACTAATCCCCAGTGCTGCTGCGCATAATCTGGCCATCCATGCTGTAGTTATGGACTGTTCATCCTTAAGCAGCCACTGAAGATAAGTAGTGTCAGAATGGCCAGGATACCTAGCACTTACTGTCAGAATATGTTTTTTCCTAATCTCCATATAAAAGGAACATCTAAGGAGCATGTGACCCACAGTCTCCACCTCTCCTGAACCTGCAAGGACAGAGTTTTTCCGTGAATGGTATTCTTTTACACTCGCCATACAGAACAGCTGATGGAAGCACATAGCACTGTGCAAGTGCAAATGCTTTCTGGTGGTTTGCTGATTCCAACTGACTAGGATAGCTGGCAGGAGCAACAACACATCTAATGGCTTCTGGAGCCAGAAACAGTGGAGCTTTCCCTAAGTCCACTTGCCTCTCAATGTCCTCTACCCTTTGCCGCAAGATTTGTCTTGCTAGATCATAGTCCATCTTGAGTATTAAAGCTGGGGAGAAACCTAATTTGGTAAGGTTGGACTTGACATCCTTGATCCATGATGAAGAAAATTTATCTTGGGAGGATTAACGGAACACGACCTTGCGGAAAGAAGTTAAGCTTTAGCCAGAGATTTAAGGACGCTATACAGATTCTTGCTTCGACTTTTATCAATCCTGTCTCCAGGTGCAGAAGTGCATTTAAGACACAACGTGGCATCTGGAGAATTGATCTAATGAATTTGGATTGAACTATTTCTAATGATCTAAAACATGAAGCTGATGGTCTGAGCACGGTCCCATAAAGGAGCTGTGCTAGCGACTTGGCCACAAAAAGCTTAATAGCAGCAGGGACATAATATCCTCTTTGTGTGGAAAAAATTAAGAATGATGCTCGCTGATCTTTGGCCCCAAAAAGCTGTCTATTCTTAAACCATTGGCCTGAATGACCACCCCCAGGTATTTGAAGGTGGTTACCTGCTCTATTTTATGGCCATTTAGATACCATGAATAAAATTTTGGCCTTTTTGCAAAGGCCATGATCTTTGTTTTCTCCTAATTTATGTCCAGTTTATTTTAATTACAGTACTGGAGAAGGGCTCACAAGGCTCTTTTAAGGCCTACTGGTGTCCTGGAGAGGATCACAGCATCATCTGCATAGAGCAGGAGAGTGATGCTTCTATCACCTATTTGGGGGGGTGGGGCGGGTGATTTGGTTTGTTTAGCAATTTTACCATATCATTTATGTAAAAGTTGAAAAGCAGGAGGGCCAAAATGCAGCCCTGTTTAACCCAGTGGTGGGATTCAAGTAATTTAAAAACCGGTTCTCTGCCCTAATGATTTCTTCCAACAACCAGTGTGCCAAATTGCTCAGAAAGTTAACAACTGGTTCTCCCGAAGTGGTGCGAACTGGCTGAATCCCACCACTGGTTTAACCCCCTTTTGAGTTGTAACTGACTTTGAGAGGGACCCTTGCATATTACACCTCACTTTCAGGGATGTTTTAGTATGTAGGGCACATAATAGATGAAGAAGGTTAATTAAGGCAGCTTCCAGCTTCTCCCATAGCTTAGTCCTGGTAACTGTATCAAAGGCTGCCTTGAGATCTATAAAACCGGCGTATAATGATACAGGTCTATTTGAGATGCATTTTTCAATCAGGTGATGAAGAACTAAGCACTGATCGGTGGTGCCTCTTCCCTGTCTAAACCCCATCAATTATGTCCTCATCTGTGACTCAGTGAAAATGTATATGAATTTATTGTCAAAGAATCTTGGTTTGTATATAGGAAATGAGGGGAGACAAATATATATCACAGACTCACTGAAAAGAAAGCAAAATATTCTATTTTCTTACATTCAAAAGTTCATCTAAAACATTGCATTTTTGTATGCATGTAAACACACACACACTCATGCTGTACATTCACCGTAACACATATATAAGCAAGCATCATACTGTTATGTTACTTTTAAATGATTTTAGTAATACCAATATATTCATTTTCCTATAGGAGAACCTACTAATAATCAATACTCTAATTAATACCATAATGTATCATTAGTACTAACTTTATTAATGTACATTAGCTAACATTAAAATGTACTCTATATCTCTAGAAGTATCTGCATGATCTAATTAAAAAGAGTATCACAAGTCTGCAGTTTGCAGTAAACAAAAATAAGTATAACTATAAAGGGTCTATAAAAAGAATTCTGAGTTAAAGAAAATATGCAAAATTATTAAGCATGTTAAAGCAGATATTAAACCTACCCACAACATAGATGTGGTCATGAAAAGTTGTAGCATTGATACACTTTGCTTCAACGGGCATAGGTGTTTTTAAGCACCAGTTGTTTGTTGCTGGATCATAACATTGTGTATTGTCAGTAGCCAGTTTTCCGTTGGGTCCTCCTCCAATCACATAGAGTTTCTTTTTGTAACTGGCTGCTCCAAATGAACTCACACTGATCATGAGAGGAGTTGCCTTTATTAAAATCAAACAAATAAAGTAATTTAGGAATGTGTTAAAATTAATTTTTATGTGTCTTATTATATTAGGGAAATGGAATATACAAAGTTAAAACATGCTAGTTGATTAGGAAAAAAATATTACAATAATAGAGAATGAAAAGTTGGTTCAAAACCTTTGTGGGTCAGAAAAAATTAATGCAAAACTTGCTGTAGGGTTCATGGGATAAGAACTCAAAACTTGGCAACACAACTGTTTGAAAGAAAGAAGGAAGAGGCATAGATATGAATCTGTGAAATAGAGATTCAAGTCTGTGCTTGCCAATGGAATGACAGAGTGGCTTTGGGCTAATCATCATTTCTGAACCCATTTTTTTCCACAGGAGTAAAATAAAGTAATTACCAACAGTGTACCAATATTATTATAATAGTTAGAATAACAAGAATTGTTATTTTTCAGCAGAGTTAGACTAATTCCAGAGGAGTGAATTATATTGCCAAGCATAATAAGTAAATAAATGTGCACAGGAGGAATCTAACATAGAATTCTGGAAAATGTTTCTTACATACACTGGAAATACCATTTTGAAAAGAAAGAACAGAAAGTTTTTGCTCATAAATGGAAATTAAGTTCCATTTAGGAAACATATAGCTAAATGTATACGTATTTGTTTTAATTTAGACCCATGAAAATTGGCACATGAAGTAAAATACATGCACATCTATTTTTGCATTCTCGGTTTTGTGAATTCATAATAATGTAAAAGTGGGAAACAGGAATTGAGAGTAATGGTACAACATTACAACACTGTCTATGAGCAGTGCTTTGCTCAGACGTGTGCATCCCCTATGCATCTAAAAACAGCCTGGGATTTCTGATCTGCTTTGAAAATCTTCACCTGCAAGAGCTGCTACATGGGGCGTGAAAAACAGATGTGCTAAATTCTGTATGTCTCTCTTGTCTAATCTACATTCATACTGCACAGCTGTGCAGGACAAAATATGGAGGACAAAATAAATGTTGTTTTAATACTCAGTGCATCTGCTGGCTAGTTCTACACTGTATTACAGATGCAGACTTTAAAAAATCATTTCTTGTATTGTGTGTGAAAACACTCTTTGTCTGTTTACTTACATTAAATAGCAACAACACTGTGTTATTTTGGTCCTGTTTTCTGTTTCACTAATACTGAAAGTACATCTGTACTTTACCTCAGACCAGCAGTTGTGAAAGGAATCATAAATCTCCACACTGTTAAGTCTTTGTACGCCATCAAAACCACCAAGCACATATACTTTGCCACCCAAAACAGCCATTTTGTGCCTCCATCTTCCAACATTCAAATATTCAATTTGGATCCATTTGTTGATGGATGAATTATACTTCCAGACTTCGTGCTGTGTTTCTTTTCCTCCTGCAGCAAATAAAAATCAAATTCCACTTTTTTCCAAGATTCAGGACATATTCTCAACAACAGTTTTTGTTCACATGCTCTCATTAGGCTCTTGACCATTATGCTGTTGTCTGTTTTTCTTGTTTATTAAAATTTTAGTCCTCATTGCTTAAGAGATAAACAGAACTAATCTCAAAAAGGTCTGACACTTTTTTTATTCATAGAATTTAAATACATCTTTATGTTTTAATTGGAATTAAACAATAACATATTTGAAAAACAGAAGCCTTTTTATCTATTTAGTTTGTTAGATTTATACCCTGCAATTTCTTCAAGAGGCCAAGTGTATATATCAATCACTCAATATTTTTCCACCAAAAAGTATTTTTTTCCCTTGATTAAGAGTGTGATTAAAAGATGTCCAGTAAAAAGTTTGTGGGAGAGAGTGGATTTAAACTTCAGTGCCAGTTTGTCATATTCTTTACATACCCGCACTTGGAAATAGACAAACTTTTCAATCCAGGACGCTGTACTGTCCCATATAAATATTTTTCTAACATCTGAAAGGTGCAGATGTGACATAGAAGTGACCTCACCAGGGAAGACACAATATTGGTTCCTTTCTTTTGATCTGGGAGAGGATCTGGGAGCTTTAAGATTTATTATTTATTTATTGGCTCGATTTATATGCCGCACTTCTCTGGAGACTCAGGGCAGCTTACAATGTGTTAAGCAATAGCCTTCATACTTTTGTATATACCTGCTTAGTAGGGCTTCTCTGCCCCCCACAGCAGTGTTCTTTTTTATACAAAATCAGCTTATTGCCCCCACAGTCCGGGTCCTCATTTTACCTACCTCGAAAGGATGGAAGGCTGAGTCAACCTTGAGCCTGGTGAGATTCAAACTTGCAGTAATTGCAGGCAGCTGGTGCTACTTAACAGTACTTAACAGCATTGTAGTCTGCTGCGCCACCAAGGCTCTTAATAGATGCATCTATTTTGCACTTAAACTTCACAAAAAACGGGGCTACGAAATCATAAGTGGCTGATGACCCACAGGTTCTCCATCCATCGTCATCACCTCAACAATCTACACTGCATAAGAAGCAAAAGATTGGTTTCATGCTATTTATATTTTCACTTATAACTTTATCTATTAATGTTATGTAATGTTTTGGATTTCATTTCCAAAACATACTTAGGATTAATAGAAACCCAAATGTAGCTACTGTGTACTTCAAAATAAAAGTGGCCAGATGAAATAATTGCACGTCAGTGGTGGGTTGCCCCTGGTTCGCGCCAGTTCTATAGAACCGGTAGTAAAACCGGCGGGAGGCTCCGCCCACTGACCCTGTGTCATCAAAATGCTTCTGCGCAAGCAAGCGGCCCTGTTGCGAACCGGTACTAAAGGTAAGTAGAACCCACCCCTGTTGCATGTGCTAAAACACATTTTGGAGATCAAATTCAGAGCTCTGCACAGCCCTGCTACCTACCTACCTTCCTTCCTTCCTTTTCTTTGGCATAAACATTGTAAATACAGGGAAGGCAACAGCTATGCCCCATAGACCAGGTCATCCAATAAGACTCTTTCTTGCTATTCACTGTTCATCTCATATTTTTAATAAATCTGAATAAATGTGGTTTCTGAATAGGAACTACACCAAAGAAGGGAGGGAGGGAGGGAGGAGAGAGAGAGAAAGAGAGAGAGATGCCACCAAAGCTGCTGCAACATCCTCCGCAACTGCTTCAAATCAGCCTTGCTTCAGCAGCAGGGCCTCTGCAAGCAGATATTTAAGTTATACATTGCACAAAGTGCCAGGACAGGGGCACCAAATGATAAGAATGGTGACAGCCCAATGCCCATTACAGGGCACCAGGTTGTGGGAAGAAGCCCATCCAGTTACAACTTCATGCAACTGTGAATATAGGAGAATGAAGCACCAGAAAACTTCAGTTGCCATGTGGCATGACTTGACACACTGAAAGCAAAAATATTTACATTAAGGCACCTTACAGGTCAGCAGCACTCCTGTTAAACAGCATGTTTCTTCTGGGAGTAAAACCTTTGGAATCACAGATGGCTTCCCCAGAGATGCTACCCCTGGGAAAGTGGATCAGAGTTCACCTTGCATCTGTTTGCCTGCTTACTTGCTAGTTCACTATTTAGCTCTATGACTCTTCTTTTCAGAAAAAAAGGCAGGGGAGGAGGAAAGAAAATAAATTATTTCATTCCTTACCTGAAATGTAGACTTCATTTCCTAGTGTGATACAAGCAAATTCCACCCACTTTTTATTCTCACTTTCTAATTCTTGTTCTGTGTTTGGCAGTTTTGCCACTTCCAAACGACTGCGTCTCAAAGGATCAAGGCAAGTTACTTCTGATACAAATTTTTCATCCTTTGTGCAACCGCCTATGATCATAAAAACCTCAGACTGGAATTCGTGCATTCTGGGCTTTGTTCTTCCTGAAATCATCTAAGCGAAAACAAAATTAACTATTATTGTTGTTTTGTTGTTTATTGTTGTTAAACTCTAGTGACCAACAACCACTTTCCCCACCAAAAATGTGTATTTAGGTCATGGATGCACATGTTTGTAGCAGTGGTGGGTTGCCCCTGGTTTGCGCCGGTTCTATAGAACCGGTAGTAAAACCTGCGGGAGGCTCCACCCACCAACCCCGATGTCATCAAAATGCTTCTGCGCATGCGCAGAAGAGCGCGCGTGCAAGCGAAGCAAGCAGCCCCATTGCGAACCGGTAGTAAATGTAAGTAGAACCCACCCCTGGTTTGTAGGGATTAGAAGTCACATTTGGTCCTGAGGTCAAATGTGGCAGAATTGGGTGGGGTTAATTTACTTACAATTTCCCCTTTATGATGTATAATAAGTATAATTTGGTAGCAATTTCTGAGGATGCTTGGAGCTCTCAGACCAGCACCATTAGTCTAGGCTTTAAACACATTATACATCAAAGAGATGATAAGAATTCATTCATAAATATAATGAATAACAGATTTTTCAGGTAGAATTGTAAATAATAACAAAAAATCCTATGACAATTTAATAACAGATTACTGTCAACAGTTGCACAATTTTAGGGGGAAATATAAAATTGTGTGGCTACAAAAGGTTACACAAAAATATTTTTCTGTTCCAGGAGCTATGTGAGCTTCTGAATATATGAATATATCTCTGATTTAGAACAAAAAAGGTTGTTGAAGGCCATGAAACCATTATCCATGGAATTGATCAAAGTTGCATTTATCAGTCAACTTTCTTACAACAGATAAGATCTAGATAATCTTTGTATTGTAATTCCTTTAATATTATTACATTTTACTCACCTCATTTCCTGATAGATGGTACATTCTGGCTTCCTGAAGCAAAGGAAAGACATCAGGACATTGTCTGATGAGTGGATCTGCTTCAACAGTGTCTACAAAATACCAAGGATCCAGAAGAGGTAAACGCACACTCTCGAGGATATATGGGAGGAGTGGGAGCCTGTCCACTGTTTTGTGACGCACCCACTTCATAACTATCTGAAATACTTGAGCTTCTTCAGTGACACAGAGGTCATCACTTTTTAGCATGCCATTTAGAATGTCTGCAGGCAACTCACAGACCTCATCATAATTCACCACTTGTGTAAAATTCTGGACAATATAATTCTCGACTTGCTGCTTCAATGTATCAAGGGAATGAGCATCGGCCAGCCTGAGAATCCCAACACAGTTTTCTGGGTGTAAAGCTTCTTTAAGGAAACTGGAACAAGCTTCTACCATGCGCAAAAACTGAAAGCACAGGAGAAAGATATCATATAGACCTATTTTCTTATCTTTTTTCACTGCTCTTGAAAAACTCTAAGTACATGAGGAACAACATTGGTTGATGTGCAAAATGCCCAAATTCTTATCTTACAATTTCTGCTCATTGTTTCTTATTAGGTACAGTAGTTCAAGTTTGTGCATGTTTCAGTTATGTGGTAGCAATCCATGACTGAAGTGTTTTCTTCTTACTGTTGACCTTGACAATATTTTGATACAGTTCAAGGGGAACGGGATAATTAGCAGCCAGGCATATCTTCGCAACCATCTGGAAGCATTGAAGCAGAGTCCTATATCTAAGAATGTAATAAGAGTGCCTATGGATCAGGCCAAAAGCTTATTCTTTGTAAAGCAATAGCCAACTAGATACATACTAGAACTTAGTAAGTTCTAGTAAACAAGCACTAGAGGACAAGGGTCTTCTTCCACAGTTATTCCCAAATGCAACTGATACAATGCCTTTGATTCTGGGCATACTATATATTACCTCAAAACGGTTAACGCTTGCATATCACTCTGCTAAATAGCAAGCTATACGTTGTGCATTCAATGGTAATTGCTACTTTTCAACAAACATTTAATCTTTTATATTAATATTATAATGAATGCTTATGCAAATTAATCTCAGTAAAATACCAGAACAGACAAGGTTTTCCAAGAAATGACTATGCTGAAAGTAAATTACGATCTACTGACATTAGAACAAGTGGATTAGCAAGTGCTTTGACTCCCAATTTTTAATGAGGGCAACAATTAAATTGCTATAAAAGATACTCTCTCTATTGTACTCCTGAAATTAAGAAAGTGGGAGTAATTTATTTTAATTATTTTCCAAGTAAAAATTCTGATAACTCCCTGTAACATTACTGAAATGGATATTTATAGGGTTAGAATAAATAATTAATAATCCTACTTAGCCAATATTATTAGTGCAATAAGTTTAATAATAACATTGCTTGGGATATATGCTTTTATTAATTATCATTAAAATCAAAATCCAAAAATCCAAAAGTAATAATAGAACAGAGGTTAATTTGTTTACATTACACTGAGTTCATAATTTTATACAATCATTTAATACATTGTTGAAGCTATCTAATTATACAAAAAGAAAAAAAATTACCAAATGAAGGTGAAAAATAGATGTCCCAGGATACTGTTGCAGGGTCACCAGGATCAGCATTTTGCCATCTTAGCTTTCAGACTCGTGCTGGGGCCCATCTCTCTAGCTCTAGAGAGAAGTTCCCTAAAGATGGGCTCCAGTACGAGTCCAAAAGCTTGGATGACAAAACCTCTGGTCCCAGTGACTGACCAAGATTGGATCCTGAAAAAATATTACCATATCGGGACCATGCTGGCAAATAGCAATAGCAATACTGGTAATACTTAGACATATATACCTCTTCACAGTGGTTTTTACAGCCCTCTCTAAGCCTGTGATGGCGAACCTATGGCACACGTGCCAGAAGTGGCATGCAGAGCCATCTCTCGGGCACACCAGCTGTCGCCCATTGCTCTTCTGGAGTCCAGCATGCACATATGCGCCAGCCAGCTGGTCTTCACGCCTATGGGAGCGCCAGAAACCATAAGAGCAGCTCCCCGGCACGCATGCGCGTACCAGGGAGCTGCTCTTCCGGTTTCTGGTGCTCCCCTGTGCACATGCGTGTGCTCCCGTTTTGGCACTTGGTGCCAAAAAGATTTACCAACACTGCTCTAAGCTGTTTACAGAGTCAGCATATTACCCTAACAATCTGGGACCTCATTTTACCCACCTCGGAAGGATGGAAGGCTGAGTCAGCCTTGAGCCTGGTGAGATTCAATCCACCAAATTGCACACACCCTCTCACACACAGTACTGCATTCCAACCAGTGCACCACCTAAATATCCATCCAGTTACTCTAAAAGCTATCAGCATTGGAATCAGCCTGGCTATAAGGCTGAATTATACAACCATGTCAGGTATAAATGTTGGAAGATAGTACCGGCGGTTTGCCTGGCCATTTCTTAACACCTTCTGCCAAATGTCCTTCACTGAGCTACCAAATTATATGTATCACACACTATTTGGTTACCCTCAGATATCAGGAATGATTCTATTTTCTTCCTAATATTATAGTAAGATTCAACCATCAGTGTAGTAAACTTGTATGCACATGATGAGTCTAGTGGTGGTTCAAGTGATTTTAAAGTGTTTGATGATGCCTCTCCACATTTCCTGCAAGCAAAACTGATGAGAGGACAGTTACTTTCAGTGGCCCATTAAGGGGAGAGCTTCCCACTTCCCCCTCTTTCTCAGGTTGTGCTTCATGAAGCAACTGTTTAATTCTGCTTAATAATAAAAATGTCATCTTGTCTTGTGCTTTAGGCATCAAAACATGTTAAGCAAGTCCTCGTCATACCACATCAGTTTCTCCCTAACAGCTGATGAAACCTCCAAATAGTTTTTGGTTTGCTGTACATAAACTGGTTACATGTTTAAAACCAGCATGGTTTTAAAAAGTAATTAAAAGTAAAAGAGAGAAGTGAAAAACCAGAAACAGTGTAATAGGGTATGCAGATTTTTAAAATTATTCACAGGAGAATCTTATGTTCTGAACCATGTCCTGTTGACACATTTATGTTGCTTACAAAAACTGAAAATTAACAGACCCGGTCTATAAACCACTTGTTTCCTGTTTTTTGAGTTAGATGTATGGAAATATTTAACTTAGTATTTCCAATGAGGCTTATTTAGTATTCAGTATCAATGTGATGTTGCATAATCGATCATATTAGATACATTTCTCAAACAAATAGTAATGACTTTAGCTAGACTATTACTTAATGAGAGAAGAATTACAGGTAGTTCTGTTCAATTCTGCAAGAGAAACTACTGATGCACTTTCTTCCATTTTGAGTTAGGAAATTTAAAAAATCTGAAATAGACCTACTAAAGGAGACTTGGCATCTGAAAACAAGTAGAAGTGTAAATGCCTTTCCCAAATGGCTCTCCAAAACAGAAATATCTGTAGCCTCAGCCCATGTTGCATTATGGCCTCATTTACTATTCCCATAAAAACGTTATAATGTATGTGTCCCCTGGCTATTTGAAGGATGCCCTTATATGTACTGTGATACAAAGAGTTTATCACTGCTCCCATCTTAATTTTGCTGGTTTTGTATGTTGAAGGCCAAAACAGGGTTTAGTCACTTTTTACTCTTCAGTTTATATCTTCCTTCCCAGAGAGTATATACATTACTTTTTCTACCAATTTTCGTCACAATAAGCCTGTGGTATTGTGATATGACAATGTGACTGACCCAAAATCAGTCATGAGTTTCCCTGACTGAGAATGGACTTCTGGTCAGAGCACCTCCAAAAGTTAATGCTAGGAGTCTAAATGCTTGACACCCACACCCACACACAAGGCATTGATCTATTACTTCCCAAGGTTCTAGCCTGTCTTCTATGCTTTATAACATTTACACCTACCACTTATAATCTATTTCCAGAGGAGTGTGTTTTCAGTATGCTGATAACATTCAGCTGTACCGTTCAGTACTCTGCTGACTCTATGAAACAATCAGTGACCTTGAACACGTCTAAACTTAATAGGCTGGATGGGAGAGAAGAATTGCCATTCATCCCAGACAAAGCAGAGGTCCTACTGGGAAAGAAAAAGCTGGATACTGGAATTTAGATATTGTTGGTTCTGGCTGTGATCATGACAACAGACTATGTTACCTGTGGTCTTGCTATCTGCTGTTATCTCATGTAGTCATAGTTAATAAATACAGTATGAGGATAATTTATTTATACCTTATATAAAGTTTCATTTTCTTTGGAGTAAAGGTCAGTTCTATCCCCCCGTTTTTCATATGCACAGATTCCACCCTAATATTTCCTAGCAATCCTAGAAATTTGTAGATTTACATGAAGCAGTCCCTTTATTTTCTTCCACAGTGAAAATAAACTAGAAAATATACAGTGTAAAAGTGTTAAAACTGAGATGGGATATACTATACCCTTATTTCTGATTTTTTTTTTTACTCTTTTGGTGATTTGGAAAAAGGGTTTAGGGGTTATTTTCAAAAGTTCTTCAAACCCACCCACCCCATTCACTGACTCACAGGCTCATTATCCACAATTTTTTTTATCCATAATTATACACTGGAACATAATATGCAGATAAAGAGATCCATCCCCATCCTCCAGAAGGAACAGTTTCATAATTAAAAATATTTTTTGATCTATTACTATTACTAGATTTTCAGACATGGTGAAAATGTTCTCCCAATTATGGCTAATGAGTCTATTGTGGCCCTTCCTCAGTAATCCAGACTTAGCAACATTTAATTATACTTTGGTTGCAACTTGTAACATCATTTCAATGTGCTTGAAAAGCTTCCAGAAAGTGCAATGCAGTTGCACAATGCACAATTCAACAGTTAAGCTGATGACCTATGCAAGGTAATAGAAATCACACAATCGGTTCTGATCTTTAAAGCCCCAAAGGACTTAGGACCGAAATGTCTATCTCACTATGGACATGCCCAGTTACTCAGATCAACAGGAGGGCCCCTTTTGAAGATTTCTGCATGGTCCAAGGCTACAAACTGAAGTTCTCAGGGAGATTCAACAGCTTGAGTTTTTCCACAAAGCTGTTCCTTTCTCCACTCCCAGGAGATATCCTTGGTGTTTACTCTCTGATATGGTGAGAGATGTTAAGGGGTTGGGCTAGGAGTTAAAAGTTTCAGGTTTAAGTCCAGCATCAGATGCAAAAGTTTACTGGATGATTTGGAGTAAATTATTTTGCCTTAGCTTAATTTATGGCACAATGTAATTGTTATGGGGAAAACTATGTCTTCTACTACACTTAGATATAAGCACATGCCAAATAATAGATTAACAGAGTTGGATGGGATCTTGTAGGTCATCTAGTCCAACTCCCTGCCCAAGCAGGAGACCCTACAACATTTCTGACAGATGGCAGTCCAGTCTCTTCCTGAAAGCTTCCAGTGATGAAGCTCCTACAACTTCTGAAAGCAAGCTGTTCCATTCGTTGCTTGCTCTGTCAGAAAATTTCTCCTTATTTCCTGATTGAATCTCTCCTTGTTCAGTTTCCATCCATTATTCCTTGTCTGGCCTTCAGGTGCTTTGGAAAATAGCTTGACCCCTCCTCTCTGTGGCAGCCCCTCAAATATTGGAACACTGCTATCATGTCTCCCCTGCTCCTTCTCTTTACTAGACTAGCCATGCTCAGTTCCTGTAGCCGTTCATCGTACATTTTAGCCTCCAGTCCCCTAATCACTTTGGTTGCTCTTCTCTGCACTCTTATACTCAAAATAAAAATAATATTCCCAGTATTTGAGTTGGTAAAAAAATCTCTCTTCTACCAGGCTTTTGTTAATTTATTTTAATATCATATTTGTTTTACCAGTATGTTAATTGTATTAATGCTGTTTTAGTTTAAAGTTTATATTTTTGCTGTTGCAAACTGCCTTGATTGCCCAGTGGATGAAAACCTAGGATATAAATACCATAAAGAAATAATTAATACCATAAATACTATTACTTCCTCTAAGGATCTTTTACTTCTAAGGATTTTTGATACATTTACTTGTATTAATCCCAAAGGTAAAATTAATAGAATACTAGTGCTAATTAATTCTGTTTAAGAGGAGAAAACTTTAGCCAGCTCCACCATACGTCACCATCCAGTCTGCAATCCTGCTAGTAAACCACAAGAAGACACTGGAAAGCTGTATAGGACAGCTTCAAGAGACTTTTTCCAAAAAATCTTACCCTCCCCCCCATATCCCAAAATTGGAATTGGCTGTTAGAAATGCAAAAGAGAGTTTAGAAATACAATCTTATACATACCGTAGTTACTAGACAGTGAGTACTCAAGGGATCTATAAATATATTTGCCAGCAGCTTGAATTTCCTGTTAATTAATCATATCTTCAGGGTGATAAGTTCCTTATAGGGAGGCATTAACAAGATCATTTTGCTTAGCATTTTGTTGCCTAAGTTGTTCTGATCTGACAGAGAAGTGACTCTTCCTGGGCATAATTTGACTGTTATCTAGGATGCTTTTTAGTTTATTGATCAGAGTTTAGAATGTGTTCTTGTATGACCTTGAGTGACGGAATGTAGACTGAATTCCCAAGAGGAGGAAGTGCAATCCAGAAGAATAACAGACAGCGAAGTTTAGATAGTTTGGTTGGATGGAAGAGGTCAAGTCAGCTTCTCTCTAGGAATTCTCAGTGTATATCTTTATTGATACAAGTAGTTTACTTTAGGTGAACTACTTCTGTCTATAGATGAAAAACAATAAAGGAAATAGCTTATAAATAACTCTGTGTGGCTTTCTTGGTTTTGGAGTCTGACAGCTTGCCATTTATAGGATTGATGCATGCTCCTCCTGGTTTCTATCTACAGCCATGGTAAGTTTGATAAGCATAGTCACAGTTTCATTCAACAACTGCTTCACACATTATTAATCCCTGTTTTATTCAATAAACAATTACGGTACCTATATAGCAATATTTTAAAGAACATATAGTAAGCAGCCATTAATTGGCTATGCTTATAAAGGCTACGGATTAAATGCAGCAGTTAAATAAATTAACTCATAGCTTAATCTTAATATGTGCTTTGTCCCTATATATATTTTCCATTAACTGCACGCATTCACTAACCTGAAAAAGGCTGGCAGCTTCAAGGACTTTCTGCACATTTTCCTTGGTAATCAGCACTTTACTGGTATATGTATAGTCCAAAAGAATCTGCATTATTTCTGCATCAACTCCCTTAATAACTATTTTTTCTTCATACTTTTCCTTTAAGTCATTGCAAAACATTGCCCTAAAGGAGAAAAATAGACAGTTCAGTAAATCTGGAAAATCCAGTCGGTGTGCAAAGAGTTCTGGAAATAAGTGTGCAATGCCACTTAAATTATTCCACTTATTTTACTGGAGCAGGACATCAATATTACAGTGGAATATGTGGAATTTTAATTTCAGTGTGTCCAAACAAATATTCCAAAAATTCACCAAAGCAATGGTTCACTAATATCTTAGAGCAAAGAGATTGTGCTTTTATTTTGATTGAACAAAAAATTAATAGTTATACCAATCTAGGTGATTTTATTTTGAATTTCATAATGACTTTCCCAAAGGAGTGGGCATTACAACAGCAGAGTAAGGAGGTTTTTCATTTCATTTGACAAAATAATTATATTATAAATAATATATTAATAACAGAATAACAGAATAAGAATGGTGGAAGGTATCTTGAAGATCTTCTAGTCCAAATCCCTGCTCCATCAGAAAACCCAATACCATTTCAGACAAATGGTTGCCCAATCTCTTCTTAAAAGGATAGGAACAGGTGTATGAAACAGGTTTATTTTTTAATACTGTATCTCTGTCAATGATATAGAAACTATGTTACTTCAGGTTGGTGGCCAATGCCCATTATTAGTCAAAAGAAAATTTGTGCTTTGTTATATATAGATAATGCTGTTCTTTCACATACCACATTGGGTCTGAAATGCCTACTTGAGGCATTAGTTAAATTTTGCCAGAAAAATCAATTCAATTTAATAATGATAAAATTAATGTTTGGGTTTTGATTTTAAAAAACTGCAGAAGGAAAATTCAAGATCATGAGATTATAGTAGATAATTTTAATTATTTGGGCATTTTATTTAATTATGCTCTATCCTGGCAACATCATTGAAAGGCATTACTTCAAAATAGCAAAGCAAAATACAGAGGCAGTTTGGTCTTGTGGTAAAGGAACCAGGCTAAAAGCCAGGAGACTGTGAGTTCTAGTCCCATTGTAGGAATGAAAGCTGGCTGGGTGACATTGGGCCAGCCAGTCACTCTCTTTCAGCTCACAAGTTTAGGCTCACCTGTTGCAACTAATAGACGATCTGAAAAAAAAGGGCAGGAAACACTAGGAAGAAAAAAAAATTCTGGAAGCAAAATCTACTCTGATGGCCTTACTTCAATGTTTTATTCAAAAAATGGGACATTTGTTCCTGCAACAATGCAAAATATTATATCTCAAATTTTATGTGGAACTTCAATTTAAGTTACATTTACCAATAATAACATAACTGCAAGTAAAACTTTTAAGATCTCCTTTAAGTGTTCCAAGAAGAATTCCATAAATTCTGTTGTTCTCTGGAAACTGGGTGACGTCGATTGAAACAAAGGCTTTCCTAAGCCTACAGCATTAAGTTGTGATTACAAACATATTTTTAAAAACAAGAAAGGATTGCTTCATGAAATCCCAAATGATTAGATAGTGGTTTAAACAGGTGACCTACAAGATTAGTCAGATTGGCACTGATCCTGATGATTTATTTTCCAGCGGTCCATCAGCATATAATTATATTAAACAAAAAATTATGGAATAATTCAATACATAAATTCATGGCTATGTTCTATGTTCACCTGTAACTTTTGGAATTAATTACAGATATAGATTCAGCTCCTTATATATCTTAATAATTTATATTTAAGTAAATACAGAATTGTCTTTTCAAAAGCCAGATTATATGTGTCGCCATCGACTATGCTACACATTAGATTTCAAAAAATCCCCACTCTCAAAGATTTTGCCTCTATAATGGATTGATTTTGAAACAGTGAAACATATTTTATTGTACTGTGAATTTCATGAGAACCTTTTCCAGGAGGTTATCTGGCCTATTTATAAAATCAAGCCCAGGAAGAGATACTGGTATGATAAAATGTTACCTACAGATAAAAATCCTAAAATTGCAGAGGCAACTGTCTGATTTTTAATCAACACTACAAAAACAAGGTTTTAAATCATACTTCAATGTTCATGTAATATTAAATATTTTATTTGTTAAACAGTTTTATTTAATGCTCAAATTTTAGATTACGTTCATAATGTGCTTTTGGGGCCTCTGTGCCATAAATAAATAATATTAACAATAATGTTTTATGTCAATACACCCCCAATGCTATACTTAAACACCAAGTTTACGATAGGTATCTTATTATAAATATTATACCAATAATGAAAAGGAGCAAAAGCTTTATAGTATCCATGTTTCAAGGATCCAGGCAAGACAGCTAAGAAGGTTAGATTTTTTAATGTGGAATTTGGATAAGATTTTTCCCCCAAAGTATTTCTATGTGGAAGTCAAGAAATATTCAAGCAGAAATGACTGAGTATATTGAGTTCCTGTTTTTGTTCATGTCCTAAAGTTTTAAAAGTTATTTTGAGAAATTATAAAACATCAGGGAGGAAGAGATACCTACTTTCTAAGCTGAATTGTGATCTATCTTTTGTGGCAGAGAAATTCAATTTAAAAAAGAAAATGAAAATATTACAGGCAGTCCTGGATATGTCTTCCCCAGATCTGTGTTTTACAGCTTTTAGATCTTTGTATGGTCTAACTCTGCATTTTATTGGCATTTTATTGAACATGATAACAGACTTTTCAGTTTTTCTTGTTTGTTTTGTCAAAAATATTACATCTTTTATTCACAAATGAAGTTTTTCCCTAAACAGAATAAGGAATTGGAATACATAGATGATGTCCAGGAGAACTTTAAATGCTGATGAGTTTATAACATCAGAGCTATTTTCTCTAGATAAAAAACAAAACAAAGGGGGAAAATCCAGCAAATTTTCCAAGCAGAATTTCATTGAATGTATACTTAGAAACTCCTACCTTATTAATAGAGAATAATTATTGTTAGCATCTAATACAAGGTCAGTGAATTCATTCTTGTCAGTAATTATAGATTAGGGATTTGCAGCCTGCATATTTATTAGGGTAGGCTTTAAAATGATTAAAAATGAGTAACTATATCTAAAACAAACAAATAAAAGCTCCACAGATAATTTCATCACCAGGAAAGGGATAATAATGACACTATATATTAGAAAAGCTTTTTAATTTCCTTTTCCTTTTTGAGTCTTGCTTTACCCTCTGTTTGACTGCTAGATCTAATACTGAGCCGGTTTGATGTTGTGGTTAAAGAGATCAGAGTAGAAATCAGGAGACTGAGTTCTAGTTCCATTTTAGGCACAAAGTCAGCAGGATAACTTGGGTCAATCACTTTCTTTCAGCCCTAGGAAGGAGGCAATGACAAACCACTTCTGAAAAATCTTGCCGAAGATTTAAACTGCAGAGACTAGTCCAGGCAGTCGCCAGGAGTTTGATTCAAAGGCACACACACACAAAAATCTGGGTTGCAAAAATACAATACAACATTCGCTGTAAATGTGTTCTAGCACCATCCCAAATACAAAATTTGGGGAAACATACAAAATACAGATAGATTTAAATCAAGTATGTGAAAATGTAGTTTTATCATCCTGCTAAGTTGATGGAGATCTGTTCAATCCAGTGAAGAGGTCTTATTTTAAATATCTACCTTACCTAAAATAATTGCTTGCTGCTGCAAGGACCACACGGTGGCACGAAAAGTGCATGCTGCCAACACACAGGGTAACGTCTGTGAGAGAGTTTTCTAGACGGAGATTCTCCAAGCCATTCTGTAGGACCATGGATAAGCCTGTGTCATTAAATTTAACCCTTTCATTCAGAGAAACTTCCACAAATTCTCCCATGTTTCTGGTACATTCATTTTCCAACGGCAATACAGTTTGATCCTCCAAGTCCTTCTTCACCATGTCCCCCATGTTTGATCACTTAGCACCATGTCATGCCATTGATACTTCAATTAGAGATAGTCTCTCAGCCTTAGACAAGTCATGCTGCAGATGTAAGACGGATTTCCTGTGAGGGCCTTCCCACTTATCTACAGCTGTCACACTCACATAACAGGAAGCCTTGCACTTTCTCATCCTGTTAACACAAACAAAGTCAGTTGTTTTCTAAATCTTATATATTTCAAGTAGTTTTCATATACCTAAACACGACTTTCATATGCCTTTGAATATGAGAAGACAACAATTTATAGCAAATAGTATTAAAATTATTTTCACTTTTTTTGCAGTTAATTGAAATTTATTGACAAGATATACTGTATTAAACCTTTTAAACATCAAACTTGACCACATGTATAAGGAAATGTACAGTGAAAATAAACTTTGTATTTACCAGTGTTTTAAATTCAAATAACCGGAAATGAGATACAGTGTTTCTCATTAGCGTGTGAATGCCAACAGTATCATAATCAGGAGTATCATATATTAACGCTTAAGAGATGGGGATAAATTACTTTAAAAAATGATGAAGGGGAAGTAATTTTTTTTTCTTTTTATACTATAATCTTTTTTTTCTTTTCTATTTTTTCTTTTCTGCATTTTCTATTTTTCTTTTTGTTCTTTTTTTGTATTAGTTTTTATCTTTCAATTTTATCTTTCAAAAAGGGTATCTATATATTAATTACTGCTGGATTTTTCAATACATATTTATTTTATATATTGGTAACCATCTAAAGTCATTTTTCATTTAATGTAATCCTAGTATTATAATATATATCAATGCCAGCCATAATGTCAAAGTACATAGAAATAATGTTGGCAATATTAAAGAGAAAATTCAATCTGTGTTCATTCTATGCTAATTTGCTTTCCACAACTGAGGAATCATTTGCATGTCTTGCTAGTCCCAGTAAAAGAAACATATTCATCGTTGTTTTTGTTTTGTTTTTTGGAGGAATATATTCATAATGGCATCCTCAGGCTACCCATTGTCCACCTCAAAGTGACCTTCACTTTGTTATTTTTCCCTGGCCTTCAAAAGTGTGTTTTTCTCACCTCTGTTATTACAAACAGCAGGTGGTCAGTTTGTGACAAATCATTTGGTAAGTCTGAAGAACGACACAGGCTTTAGCCACTGGTTTTAGGAACATTGCCTTTTGGCTGTAGAACAGTCAGAGCTCTGTCATTGTGCCAAAAAGCCATCCTTCCAACATCTCTTGCCAACCCATGGGTGGTAGAAAAGACAGGGAGAGTAGAAGAAGTGAGACAAATCTCCAACTTCCATGGGATTAGAAAGCCCATAACTTTCCCTTTCCATTTCCTGTCTTTCACTGATGAGAAGGGGAGAGGAAGGGGAAGAGAAGGATGATTCCTTTGATTTTTTTCATGGCATTAAACTGGTACCAAAGAGAGTATTCTCTGCCCTACTTCTCTCTTCACCTGTTTCTGGTATGGATAGAAGCTCTACTGAAGCAGAGTAAGATTGGAAGTTAATTTTAAGTGTCAATAGTGCTGCAAGTCCAGCACTGCATACCTGAACTTTAGCATTTCTGTATGGAAGAGCAGTGAGTCATTCTTTTTATGTCTTGGGACCTGAGGCGGCTTTAAGATAATAACTACTTTCTCACCAAGGCCGTTACATCAAATGGAGACTGCCAATCCGAGCCTCAGACTGCATGGAGATTTCCTTGCCTTTGTTTTTTTTACCTGCAATCATCTCTTGTACTGATGCAGAAACTTTCCACATGATTCAAAGGCTCCAGAAGGCAAAACATACAAACTGCAACTACAACATTTAGGAGAAGGCTATAGCAGGTAATATCATTTACAATCCATTCATCACAGTATGGATTTATTTTAAAAAAAGACATGCTTCTGATAATATTCACCTGATTGATATTTTTCATATTGCAGCAGATAAATTGGAATCAGATCTAATTTTATTGGATGCCGAAAAAGACTTCCATTTGATCCAGATTGAATTTATGAAGTGGCTTCTAAGAAGATAGGTATTTCCACCATCTTTTGTTTACTGAATTACAATTTTGTGTCTTCACCCAGTTTTGCTTTGTGCCTTTGAGTCAATGTTGATTCCTAGTGATTGTCTGGACAAGATCTAGTCTGGTGCTTTACACCAAACTAGTTATCTTCACACATTGTGTAGAGTTATTAGGCACTGGTTTATTTCTCCATCTGTTATCTTATATCCATGACACCCAACAAGGATGCCTCTTATCTGTATAAATCTCCAACTTGATTCTTGAATCATCAGCCTCATTTGTTACAAAATCTCAAACTATTAATGATGTAGTGGTGCTCAATAGTAATTATAAATTGTGCTTATATACTGATATTATATATATCCTTGATAATTATGCAATACATTAAAAAAACTTATTCAAGTTGTAAAGCAATATGGTTTAACCCTAACTTTCAAAGAATGGTTAAAAAGGGATGGGCATTAAATATTTTATGTTGGTGTAAGAAACAAAGTTTCTTTAACTCATTAGATCTGGTCTTCTCCAGCTATAGGCTTGCTTTGGTTTCAAATCACTGTATAAGTCAATATAATATTGGGGAAAAATACTAAAGGATATGGAATTTGTCATCTCAAGAGTTTTGTCTCTTGAGCATGTGGTACAACAAAAAGGATAATTTTATGCAAATAGACAGAAGCTTATTCTCCTGATTTTAAGGATCCAGAATATAAGTTTATCTAATTTTTTGAAAGTCTCTATTCTAACAACAAGAAGACGCAATGTGTCTCTCAGGTGTTGATTTAATAATAAGTTAAGAAATGAATTTGTTTCCTCATCTGTATTAGATTTTTTTTGTTAATTAGTTTTCTTCTTTCGACACTCTTTAGCTTGTTTTAATCATTACATTATGTTACATTTTCTTTCTTCACTATATAGTGTTTTATAGTGCTGCAGTTTTTTTTATAGTTCAATAGAAACAAACTTTAAGAAATTAAAGCTGCCACTGTCTGCCTATACAGAAATCATCACGCAGGATCGCCTCGACAGCAATGAAGTTATGCATCTTCTCAGTTTTGTAAGAGGAAAGTTACTTTTCAACAACGGCATATGAAATTGCGTCGCAAACCATTCGATTTAGAGAACTACATCTCCCAAGACTTTCCGCCGGCCCTGCTGAGATTGGCTAGCAAGTCCGTGACATCATCTGTTTTGACTCTGAGAGGTCACATGTTTGGGGTCTTCTTTGTTTAGAGTTGAGCTCGAACTTGAAAAAGGCAAAAAGAGCGAGCGGCGAGCGGGCTCAGGAGAAGGAAGCAAGAGGCTACTCTTTAATTCCAGGGAAAAGCGACAGACAGGTAAACGTCTTCACCGTGAACTCAGTGGCTGAGAACTGAGCTGAATTCCCCGAGGCCAAAAATGTCATCGGGGGCCGGGTGATCATTTCTATTTCAGCAGAAACACATTCAAAACAACAATACTAATGCCGTTAATCTTGATTTTAGCGCTGACACTCCTTGCCCGACGATAAAATAGATGACCCCCACCCACCCCAGCATTGCCCCCATCCTTTCGCTTTTCGCGAAAGAGTGCTAAATGCAATTTAATGGGAGATTTAAACGCAGACGGATTCTATGTAAAATCTGCCATTACGGCCAGAGAAAGCGTCGATTTCTTTCTTCGGTGGGTAGCGCGAGAAAGGCACATAAGCACAAATCACAACACCGTTAGCGCTGTTGACCGCTTTGTTTGTGCATCGAGAAAGGAAGTGGGATCCATCAGAAGGTGGAAAAACAATATGCGTGGCGTTGGCGGCGGGTGAGGCGCTCAAAGCGGTTTTCCTTCTCGACCCACTTCTTTTAAAATGCGTAAATGTGGATTTACACGGTTGGCGACACAGATTTCGGCGGCTTTGTAAAGTGCTAGATTGCGTCTTCTTTTAAGGGGTCTTTCCTATTTAGAAACTTAAATAGATCTACCATCTTAGAGATTTGTCTTTTCCCTTCCCTTTTCCTCGCTTCCAAGTACTTCGGCCAGTGGTTTGGGCTTCTATTTCTGTTCGGACCGATTAGAAAGTTTTGGCCAGCAGATTTGGGTTATTTCTGAAAACACCGGGAAGTTCGCCCATTGTTTCCCCCCGCCCCCCAACTGCATTACAGTAACTAGAAGTCCTGTTTGGTGACCCTTCTACGTTTAGTGGCAAATGCACAGCCTATAAAGAAGCAGTCTGTGTTGTCGTCCCTTTCCTGGGCTCAACGACACATTCCCAGGAGATCAATATCCCGGTACTTAGAATTTCTCCCCCACCCCCTCTCCTCCCCATGAGGCGGTTGGCGAAGTGGCTGTTGGCTGGTCCCTGCACTGGACTAGACCATTTTTTCCGGAGGGGAGGACAGAAATAGCTTCAAAAACATTTAAGCCGTCGACATTTTTTTAAAGGAGTTAGGCATAACTACTATGAGGGAAAAGAAAAAGAAAGAAAGAAAAGGAGAGGAGAAAAAGTGGACATCCGTCCAAACGAGTCTTTTCCAAGTTGATCCTCCCTCCCCAATATATCGCAGCTTCCTTCTCCATCTAGAGAACTGAAGGAAAGGTCGCTGCTGATTGGAGCGCGCCCCAGCTGAAGACGAAGGAAGAAGGGAGCGTGCTTGAAAAAGTACATTCTCTAATTGGACATAAAATGCAGGGAGGCGGGTCTTGTCTCCTGCTCTCTTCGGGTGAAGGTGAATTGTAGGATGTGCTTATGTTGTTCGTGCGAGCTCGCCTGGCGGCTGTTCGGGTTCGACTCGAGGCCAGTTGTGTAACAGCTGGTGGCGTTGATTTGGAGATACGAGACGGTCCTGTTCCGTTTAAGGTTTCTAAGAACTTCGTCTGTTAGGTCAGCGGGGTGCTGGCGTAACCGCGAAAGGCTTTTATCTCTATAATCCCGAACGCCCAAGGTTTCTGGCAACCTGAGCCTCTCTCCAGATGGCCCCCAGGGAAACAACGTGGAATTGCAGTTATCGAGTCGCATACACGCTCAGAAACACGAACGCAAAAGTGTAACTTAAATGGCATCGAAGTCATCCCGAAACTATTCGTGGGTCCGCGTACACAGTTTACCTACCGTGTGCAGAGCTACAATTTTGTAAGGCGGACACCCTGTATATGAGCCTGACTTGTTCTTTTTTAGGAAAAGAGCGTCTGGTGACTTGATGTCCGCTGTATGGTTTTAGAAATCCCTTCAAATAATACATTGAATGGCAGTAGAATTATTGCAGATGGGTTGCCTGCATAAAGTTTTTATAAACTTTATGCAGGAATGAATTAAAGTAATCTTGGCAGCTTCTTGCAAACCAACAGAATATGAATCTGCTTTCCCAAAATAGTATAGAAGTAGCAAAGCTTCATATTATAAAACAAAGATTTTTTTTTCTTCTTCCATTCAATCATGTCAATTTCTCAGAGGCTGGCTGGATGAGTCACTGCAGGTTTTTTTGGCAAGGTTTTTCAGAAGTTGTTTCCCCCCCCCTCTTTCCCAAGATTGAGAGAAAGTGACTGTCCAAGGTCATCTAGCTGATAATTAGTATCCAAGGTTAGAGTAGAGTTCACAATCTCACAGTTCCTAGCCCCATGCTTTGACCACTACATTAAACTCGCTCTCCAGTTGAAATTAAAGAGCCATAAAATGTACATTTTATAGTTGGCAGAATTTATCTTTATTTTTTAGATATATTTTTTATCCTGCCTTTATTATTTTTATGAAAACTCAAGGCAGCATACGTCCAATATTACTTTCTCCTCCCACAACCACCCTATGAGGTGAGTCACTGGCCTAAAATCATCCAGCTAGTTTTCATGCCTGAGGCAGGACTAGATCTCATTGTTTCCTGGTTTTTAATCAGGTGCCTTAACCACTACATCAGACTACCTAGCAATTATTTAATTTGACTCAAGGTGAAATGTACAGCAGTAAATGTTGCACTACTTATTATCCGTTATTTTGTTATTTTATATAACACCAGTTTCCATAATTAATCTGTTCAATGTTTGGATGAGAAACCAATGGGAAATTCTAGCACTATAGATTAGACTGGGGCGCTGAAAAAAGCAGTAGTGAGGCAAGAACTCACTAAAGCTTTGATACCAAGAAAACTACTGCATGTCTATGAAGTCACAGGAATTGAGCTCTATTGGAAAAAGACTTTACTTTTTTTTTCTTTTTTAGAGCAACAAAGAAAAAAATACAATTGCTTCCTCTTAAGGAGTTATACCTTAAGGAGGTAATTTAAAATTTATTTCCCAGGAAAGAAAGGATCAGAGTTCCAGGGCTAACTTGAAATGAATATGAAGAAGTAAACAAACTTAAAGGAAGTAAAACATCTTTTGTTCCTGTAATTTTGCCTAATCTCATTAATGATTATAAGAGGACTGTACTAATTCTGTGCAATATTTGGTAGGTAAAATCAAGCTACCTAAAGTAGTATTTTCACAAAAACTACAGTGGAGGTAAAGAGGCATGGAATTGATAAGTGAGATGTATCGTTTTAATTCTGTGGTGAAGTAATTTAGAATGCTTTAGGCCAGTGATGGCTAACCTTTTTCGGATCGAGTGCCCGAATGCACACATGCCCAAACCCCCAAATGCAATGCCTGTGTGGCGCATGCGTGCATGCCCCCCCACGTGCGAGGGCCCCCACCCACACATGTACAGCAGAGACCTAAAGATCAGCTGTCCGGTCCGAGGCGCGCGCATATGCGCAGAGCTGGGGCAACCACTCACGTGCCCACAGAGAGGGCGCTGCGTGCCACCTCTGGCCTTAGGTTTGCCATCACGGCTTTAGGCTATCCACATTCTTTCTATCATAATCATTAAACTGAAACTAATTTGCTTGTTATGAAGGGTTTTAAATAAAAATCAGCAAACTGTATTAAGCCCAGAAATCTATTGCCAATCAATACAATGACTTCAGGAATAAAATTATTCTTACTTGAAAGGTACAAGACAGCTGGTTCGGAAAAGGAAGTCTTCTTCTACCCAGATATGCTTGCATCACCAGTGGCACACTCAGCTAGAGCAACACTGAGCTATTTCAGTCATCACTTTAACATAATAAAAATGTGCTTTGGGTGTTTTGTTAGCCCAGTTGTTTATTCAATAACTGTAGTTTTAAAAATCATTGATAAATGTTATGTCTAAACCCTGTCTATGCACATTTAGAATAGAAAACTTTTGAATAAAGATTACTTGTTTTCTTAACCTTATGAAATTTCTACAACTGTGGGTAATGGTTATGATGTCTTCCAGAAAGAAACACACTTATCTAGTTCAGTCTGTTGATTACTGAAATAAAACATCCATGTCTAACATATTCACATTGTTTCAGATTCACAGGATTTAGTGCAGTTCAGGTTAATGCAACAAGTGTGTTAAACTAAGAAGGAACTTCCATTTTAATAATTCAGAAATTACAGGAATGATTTTTTGTTAACCTAAGTAGAATTGTTACAATTTGCATGGGTTGATGAGGATAGGACTAAATGAAAAGACTTTTGATCTTTCTCCTTATGCTTATCTACCTTGCCTCAATCATTGGATGGCTGCCAGTGATCATTAATACATCAACAGTCCAATTATAGGCTTCTAAAATATTCTGGATTACTATTTCATATTTATTTTCCCTCAGATCATGATTTTAATGACAAGTAAGTATAGTTAACCTCATGTCTAAATTCACTACAGCCTACTTAAGAAAATCTTCAAATGTTACAACATAAATGTTTCTCATGTATCTTCATTAATTCTGTTGATAATATTTTTTCTACAATACCAAATACAGTTAAAATGAATTATTTGTAATTGCTAAAGCCCTGTTAGCTTATGCTGACCAGGGTGGTCAGTAAGTAGGCATTTTTTCCAAGAGAATTCTTTAGGTTTTCTTTGTCTTTCTCTCTCCCAGTTTTCCCGCCAGAAATCTATAAAGAAAAATTACTAGTGTCATTAAATAATGAGTCCTGTGTGAGAATGAAGATGTTTGGATACAAAATTGTCCCCATCTAGCTTCTATATATCCCATTGTGATGGCTATTAAATGTATATGCTAAAGTGAAAGTGATGCTTGTGAGGATGAAGTTGCAAGCAATTCTCCCTCCCCAAAACACTTCTTTGTGTAATGGTATTTAATCTCCCTTCAAAGGTCTTTCATTCATTCAATATATTCTGTAAAGTTTTCCTGTGCTAAAGAAATATCAGGATTGGTTAGTTTAGCAAAATAGCTCTAAGACAGAGTTTAGTTTTGAGAAATTGTTTGCTTCTTTTGACTAAGTAAGACTATAGTCCTATTGCATGGATGGCCCAATATTTTACTTAGTGTATTAATGTCCTTTGTAATCTGAAATATTTTTAAAATATCTATTTTTAGCCCCAAGAAGATATTCATCACATCTCTTCTCCATGATTGCATGAACAGTTGATGTAACCATGGTACTAATACTGGGGCGCAGATTGAACAGAGGGGATAGTCGGGTCCAAGAATCCCCAGTCACCAAACGTAAAGTTTTTGAAATGGACCCAAAGTCTTTATCAGGCCATGAGTTCTTTGATTTTTCTTCTGGATCATCCCATGCCGAAAGCATACTTCAGATCTTCAACGAATTTCGTGACAGTCGCTTGTTCACAGATGTAATAATCTGTGTTGAAGGCAGAGAATTTCCTTGTCATCGTGCTGTTCTTTCAGCTTGCAGCAGCTACTTCAGAGCTATGTTTTGCAATGATCACAGAGAAAGTCGGGAGATGTTGGTAGAAATTAATGGGATTTTTGCTGAAGCCATGGATTGCTTTTTACAATATGTATATACAGGCAAAGTAAAAATCACCACGGATAATGTGCAGTACCTGTTTGAAACGTCAAGTCTCTTTCAAATAAATGTTTTGCGTGATGCATGTGCTAAGTTCCTAGAAGACCAGCTAGATCCTTGTAACTGTCTAGGAATTCAACGTTTTGCTGATACACACTCTCTGAAAACACTCTTTACAAAATGCAAAACTTTTGCACTGCAAAATTTTGAGGATGTGGCCCAGCATGAAGAATTTCTTGAGCTTGGAAAAGATGAACTTATGGATTACATTTGCAGTGATGAACTGGTAATAAGCAAAGAGGAGATGGTATTTGAAGCTGTTATGCACTGGGTTTACCGGGCTGTGGAATCCAGGCGCTCAGTTCTACAAGAAATTCTCACACACGTGAGACTGCCTTTGTTACACCCTAACTACTTTGTTCAGACAGTGGAAGTAGATCAGTTGATCCAAAATTCACCTGAATGTTACCAGTTGTTGCATGAAGCACGAAGGTACCATGTCCTTGGAAATGAAATGATGTCTTCAAGAACTAGACCACGAAGGTAAGATGATCTGCAGAGTAGCTGTCTGTTGCATTCCAGAATAACTTTTTTCAGCTAACAGCGTTATAGTTGGATTTTCACATCGGAAAAAGCAAGTGTGTATGCTGCTCACTCACTACCATTTAATTCCTTATACTGAAGGGAGTAATTAAGTAGACCTAGAACATACTTTCATGGTTTGTCTGATGTTTTGTGTGAATTGAAAAATCTAACTATTGGTTCTCTTTATCAAATCATAAATCAAGACCCCCTTTATTATTAGTGTAACAAGTTAATATATCCTGATTTGCAGATTTTGCAAAATGGAGAGCGGGGCGGGGGATGCAACCCGATCATTCAGGCTACAAATCTCATGATTGCTGTTTGCTACTCATGTTGTCCTATGTGAGCCGCAGTCCAAAAAATCTAGAGAGTGCCAGCTTGGATGGAGCTTACAGGTTTAGTTCACTATTGTCACTGGTGGAAGGAATCAAGCTGGTGTGCTTGGTTGCTCAATTCTATTCTCATTCATATACTGACTTAAATTCATTCTGTCTAATTGTTTACTTATTAACTGAGCCAGTACTATCAGTCAGTAAAGGTGTATATCTGGAAATCATCAGGTTGCTTAACACTTTTTCAAATGTGTATGTAGATTAGGAAGAGTTTTTCTTGCCTCACTACTTGGTTAATGTGATAATCTTTTCCAAATGTTTATTTCAGTGGGCAAGATTTGGGATCTTGTTCTTAAATATAATGTTTCAATCAATTTTAAGTACTGTTGCTAAAATTTTAAAATATTTAAAGTATAAATATATTTTGTATTTATAGATCAACTGGCTACTCTGAAGTTATAGTTGTTGTTGGAGGTTGTGAGCGTGTTGGGGGATTTAATTTGCCATATACGGAATGTTATGATCCAATGACAGGAGAGTGGAAATCCCTGGCAAAATTACCAGAATTTACAAAATCTGAGTATGCAGTTTGTGCTTTGAGGAATGACATCCTTGTTTCAGGTAATAATTTTATATTATTTGTGGGGGGAGGTGTAATAGAAAAATAACTTATTTTTAAGTTATTAAAAATAACTTAATTTGTCTTTTTTAATTACCATATTTTTCAGACTATAAGACTGTGGACTATAAGACACACATTAGCTTTAGAGAAGGAAAAGAAAGAAAAAAAAATCTGTCCTTCGCCGCTGCCCATTCACTGCTGCCGCCGCCTATTTGCCATCAATCGGCAGTGAACGGGCAGCAGCAATAGGCAGCGATCTCCACCGCCTAGAACAGCTGATGGGCACTACACCAACCCCCCTCCCCCTGCCGTAATATTCGCTCTATAAGATGCATAGGCATGTCAACCCACTTTGGGGGGGGTGTCTTATAGTCCAATCTATTTTACTATCTCTTTGTGCATTAGAGAGTAGCTCAATAAAGTGAACATAGAGGTGACTTATGTATCCATTTCTGGATAACTCTGAAAAGTCTTCTTCATTTATATATGTTGATTTCAATTAAAGGGAATGTCCAATTTCCAGTGTGGGAACCTGTATATCTGGTTTGGTTCCCACTGAAATATCATTCCAGAAAATATTCTTTGATTAGAAAAGTTTTATATCCATTAGTCTATGGTCAAGAAGTTTTGAAAGTATATGATTGTTCTGCATTTTATTTTTAGTAGTATAACCTAGAGGTTTGCAAAGCATTTCACATTGAAACATTTTGAATTTGAGGTAGTCATTTTGAATACTGTGGCAGCATTTGGTATTCAAAACTGATGTTTTAAGCTTTCTGAACCTGAAATATTTCCCAAAAGGTCAAAGCAACATATCTAGCTTGAAAGAACCATTTCAGATTCATACCAGAGCATTTCAAACTTCAAACATTTGACACTCAGAAAAAAGTTTTATACACTTCTACCTGTAACATAGTAATGCATTTTCCACAATGAGATCCAACAGTGACAATACTTACATAATAATAATCAATTCTATTTTTTCAATAAGGTGGAAGAATCAATAGCCGTGATGTGTGGATTTATAATTCTCAACTTAATATTTGGATCAGAGTCGCTTCTCTAAATAAAGGGAGGTGGCGTCATAAAATGGCTGTCCTCCTTGGTAAGGTAAGGGATTTTTATTAGAGATACTTAATTTCTGAAGTATGGTTGCAATAAATCACTAACCCAAAATCACTTTAAATTCTCTGTCTTAAAGGTGAGGTTTGCTGTTGAAACATGTCATTTTAACATTTGGATTTGTTGATATACTGTATACATTACATTTGATGCACAGTTCCTATAGAAAATGGGTTTCTCAATGTCAGGCTTTTCGTATTTATAACGAACAGCCTAACTTATATCTTATTATGATGCACACAGTCACACACACATACATAAACGCATACATACTTTTTAATAGCCAAAGGGCCAAAACAGAAAATATTGCTAAAGATAATGAAATAAAACAACATATCGAATAACATCAAGATAGTCAGCAAGTAAATGAAGTTATAAATAATGGAATAAATTTGTGCTTCATGTTTTCTGCTTTCTGCTGCTGCATAATATTTGATATAGTCCGAGTTGAAGAGAATTTGAAGTCATGTGAAGTGTTGCATGTTCTTCTTGGGTACTGATGAAGCAGGAGTAAGATAAGCATTATGAATGTCCTTATTAATAGAACAATAACACATGCTTTTATGTCCTGGGATCCACATGGGCAAATAATTTTTTTTGTTGGGATCTTAATGTATTTTCTGATGATAATATCAAAGGCAATATATTATACCTAATATGGGTATAATATTATATATAAAAACTTATATATGTAAAGTTTATATATATAATACTATAATATTATATATATAAACTTTTTAATTAGGGAAAAAAACTGACCACTTTCCCCAAACTCTCTGATACCTTGGTCATGCTTTCTATTGCGAAGCTGTTCTTCTGTTTAAAATTCAATATCATTAAATCTGAAGTATGTGTTTGGCCCGATCACATCCCAAGAATTATGTGAACCCTGTGTTAAACCATGTGTCATTAAGTTTTTTTCCTATTAGTAGTCTTCCTCTCACATTATTTCAACTTTATAGAAAATCATCCACTTTTATAAGTGGAATAAATCTGAAGGAAGAACATGGGAGCTGTTACAGTTACAAGTATTTATTTATGTGCCTTGTTGGGTACCGCTGGCTTGTCTGAATGATGAGCTGAGAACAGATGATGCAAAATGTGGGGTCATAATGCAAGGTTTGCATCTACATAGCGAGAAGTAAATTTTAATTTGATCTTGATAAAATGTTATTCCTTATCTGTATTAGGACAAACTGTTTAATAGTATCTTAGCATTTCAGTCAGCAGATTCCTCAGTTTTACTTGGAAATGTTCATATTCAAATTTTGGATTATTTGCATACAAAGCATGGGCTTAAATTAAGATTTGTTGCTAGTCTTTTCCTTATTTCCAATTTTAAAAAATACATTGCTGTTATTTTGGAGGTTGTGTGTATGCGTATTTATAATTAATAAGTTTTATTTACTACCGGTAGGAACTATAAATCTAATAAATAATAATTAATAAATAATAAACTTGGGCAAATTATCCTGTACAATTACATGTGGTATTTGAAGCTCCTACATGTGAGCTGGGAAGAACTTTTGTAACCAAACTAGGTAGTAGAAGAAGGTATTGTGGCTGATGTCACAAAGATCACCCAGCTGCTGAACCAATTAAAATAAATGGAGATGAGGAGGGAGAGAATAAAATCATTAAAAGTAGTAATGATAATATGCTCTCAGTTGCCAGTTTTTATGCATTTGGGTGCATTTCAAATCTTAAACCGGGATGCCCTTTTTGGGCTTTTAGTCAACCATAAGATAGTAGCATGGAAATACAAATAAGACCTTAAATGTTAGCAACCACAGTGATCATGTGGATTTTTGCAGCCTAGGTACGATAATCTTTTTTTTTTAATTAAATTTTTATTTTTTATCAACATATTCAAATGTACAGTGTTTTGTCCATCATTAATCATTATTCATTCATCTTATTCTTTAATTTCCATTTGCTAATTAGTTGTTCGGGTCTGCTCTTCTACCATCTCCTTCCTTTAGTTTAATACAACCTTTCCTTTTCTTCCCTTCTCTCTCCTCTTCTGTTTCTTTCTACTTTCCTCATTCCTCCTCTCCTTTCCTTTTCTACTTCCTCTCCTCTTTCCCCTCTCCTCTCTTCTTCCTCCCTTTCTTACCCTCTCTCCTCCTTTCCCTTCTTTCTTCCCCTCCTTTTCCCGTTCTTTTCTTCTCATCTCCCAACTCTCCTCCCTCCCCCTCTTTACTCCTCTCCCCTTTTCCACTCCCTTGTTGTTTCCTTTTTCAATTCAGTCTGAGATGGTATTCGAGCAGCCCCGATTTCTATTCACATACATCTTCATTTCAAATTCCTTTTTTACTTTATAATTATATCTCTTCTTACATTACTGTACATTATTAATCAATCCATGTGTCATCTGGGTATAACATTTTTGTGTCCTCACTCTTCATAATTTATCATCATTTCTTAATACATACATTTGTCTTTCCTTTTTCGTTTAATTTTAATATACTACAACTTAATCATCTCAAAGTTCTTATCTTTACCATGTTTATTGTCTATACTCATTTTCTATCCTTTGATAAAATTTTCCCCATATGTTATAATACTCCGACTCTTCTTTCCCTTTAATTGCCAATGTCAACCTATTCATTTCTGCACATTCCAATATTTTCTTAATTACCTCTCCCTTTGTAGGAATTTTTTCTGCTTTCCAATTTTGTACAAATACAATTCTCGCTCCTATTATTACATGTATTATCAAATATGTGTGTTCTTTACTATATTTCTCCAGGTACGATAACCTTACATAACTTTTTGAAAAGTCGAGGCATATCTGAAGACTTTCAGGTTTTGTGTAACTTTGCATTTCTGTCCCTAAAAGTATTAGAGGATAAATACATGCTGATAACATTTTTTAATATTCTAACAGGTGTATGTGGTTGGAGGATATGATGGGCAAAATCGGCTGAGTAGTGTGGAATGTTATGACTCTTTTTCCAATCGATGGACAGAGGTAGCTTCACTCAAAGAAGCTGTCAGTTCTCCAGCAGTTACCAGCTGTGTGGGCAAACTGTTCGTGATTGGTGGAGGTCCAGATGATAACACATGCTCTGATAAGGTTTGATATTTGAATTAACTTTTCTCACATTAGAAATATTTTAAAATATATATTTAAACTACGTGTGTACACCTGTGGAGGTAAATAACCCTGTATAAAGTGCATAAAAAGGAGAGGGTAATGAAATTAAAACTATGAAATAATAAAATAAAAATAGAGCTAACACTATATTATTCACTATTTTTCCATACATTTCTATCCTTGCAAAGTATTTTTGCTCCGTCTATGTCCATGCATCACTTCATATATTCTTTTTCTATTTAAATTTCTCTCCTGTCTTTTTCAAGAACTCACTACCGCCATCTAACTGACTTTTGATCTTTCCCTTCTTCTCAGCTCATTCATTTTTTTTCTTTTCTCTTTCCTGATTCAATCTACATTTATTCACTTGGATGACCAGATCATCTGTATCTACTTCTGTCCTAGTGGTTTCTCATTTATGAATAAAATCCATAGTCAATCGTCACCATTTATTCTTGACTCTTTTTTTTACCACACATACTTTTTAATGTTATTAAATATTATAATAAGCCATGGTGGCGCAGTGGTTAGAATGCAGAACTGCAGGCTACTTCTGCTGATTGCTGGCTGTCAGCAGTTCGGCACTTCGAGTCTCACCGGCTCAAGATTGACTCAGCCTTCTATCCTTCCAAGGTTGGTAAAATGAGGATCCAGATTGTTAGGGACAATATGCTGACACTGTAAACCGCTTAGAGAGGGCTGTAAAGCACTGTGAAGCGGTATATAAGTTTAAGTCCTATTGCTATTGCTATAATAGGGAAACTAATACAAAGAAGGAAGAATAAAAAGAAAGAGTAGAAGGTGCAGAAAAAATAGAAAGAAAAGTAAGAATATAGTATATAAAAAGAAAAGAAATACATAAAGAAGCTACTCCTCACCTTCTTCACAAATGTAAACAATTTTAGCAACTTATCACTTCCTCTTAAAATATAAGAAATTATTCCTTCCTATACTCCAACTCTTCTCTATTAATAAATTATATTTTAGGCCTGGTGTCAGCAAAAGTCCATTAAACGATACCAGAAATAGCAATATTTACTACTTTAACCTTGGTCGAATAAACCAACTTTATTTATTTGTTAAATTTATTAACTGCCCATCTGGCTGGGCGGTTTACAACAGTAAAATGGAGAAAATGATAAAACATGTAAACATAATAGCAAAGCAATGAAACAATAAAAATAAACATTAAAAATCTATAACAATATGAATTAAAAGAAGGGAAGCAGGAAATGCAGCCTCCAGTGTGGTAGTCCCCTGTTGGGTCTCAGGACTAACTGAGAGAGCCAGGAGTGTGTTCAGGCCCTTGTGGAATGATAAAAGGATGGGGGGAAACCTCACCCCAGCGGGGAAGGATATATGCCACAGAGCTTTATATTTTATATTTTTGCATTCTTTCCTATTACTTCTAACAATCTTAATATTTATTCAAATAATGTTTCAAAAGTTGTTTTCATTTTTTTCTTTTACCTTTCTCACAAAATTCTTCAAAACTTTAACAAGCCTGTTCTATAAATCCAATAGAGGAAAATTATCCACATTATCCTTTTGGTTTATTATTTGCATATCCTTTTTAATTATTAAACACCAGCCATTTCCTTTGTATGTGGAGTTTTCCATGTCAAGAATGACATTTGTAAATTGACCTTCAACTCAGATTCAGTCTTGTCTTGTAAAACCTGTTCCTCTTCCATAACATTTTAAGTCACAGTCCCTCCACAGGGTCAGATGTCTCTGATAACACTATTAATGTTAACGTCTGAATCCATTTTTCAAAATAATGTGAGTTAGACTATTTTGCTACATTCTGTAATTGTAAATCAAGGCTGTTCCTTTTTAATTACAATTTTTAATTACCTTTAGTGACCAATTTTTTTAAAAAAGCATTTTCCTACAGGAAGGATTCTTTATAATAAAATCCAGACTCTTCATTTCATATTTTTCTGGAGCTTTGGTCTGTTTGTAATTTTCTAAAATCAAAATTTTAATCATGATGTTTATTGGTTGTTTATTCCAAAGAATATTTTCAATCTTAAACTTGTTCAAATTTTGTTTTGTGAGATTTATTTTTGAATTACATAAAATAATACATTTTACACATTTTCCAGCTGTTATTAAATGTTGGTTTAAAGGGAATTTTTTTAATAGGAGTACAACAACTAAGGACAACTTTTTTTTTTACTATTTTACTCTTGGGCGAAGATTAGGTAAAGGCAGCATCATGACTGTGGAAGGGGGGGGGGGGAGTTGCCAAGCAGATTTATGCTGTGGTTCAATATTTATGCTGTGGGAGAGAGAGGGAGAGAGACAGAAAGAGAGACCCTCCTCACCCCTATCCCCAGGACAAAATATTTTCCTTTCAGAATTTCACAAATTAAGGAAACTGTGTGTTATCATATGCTGAAACTGACTGCCTTTCAAGTTTATATTTTAAAACATATTTTAAACCATAAGTTTAACTATTTTGGATCCAGATAACATACTGAATAGCAGTGAATTTTTTAAAAAAGCTTGCTAGAGAAGGTGAGATAGGAACATGTACAAACCCAGGGAAAGGCAAATCTTATTTTTCTCAGGTTAAACTGATTCATTAAGACATTCAAGTACATCTTTTATTTTTAAACAATTATACTTGCTAACTAAGCCAAAAAGAAAGTATGCAAATTTTATAATGTCTTATGGTAAATGAAGGATAATCTTTGATTTGCTCATCATTTATTACATCACTTAGTGAATGATGTTAAAAATCAAAGAAAGTAGAATTTGTAAGCATTATATAATATACCAAAAATGTGCTAAAAACTAACATGTATTTCCTTCTCTTAAGGTTCAATCGTATGATCCTGATACTAATTCTTGGCTCCTTCGTGCAACAATCCCCATTGCGAAGAGATGTATTACAGCTGTATCATTAAACAATCTCATTTATGTTGCTGGAGGACTCACAAAAGCGATATATTGCTATGATCCAGTTGAAGATTATTGGATGCATGTGCAGAACACATTTAGCAGACAGGTAACATCTAAGAGCTAAAAATGCTCATATGTACAAGTAAAGATATATTAACATAAAATGACTTAAATGCAAAATTAGGAAAGCTTTTTATGTCTACGATACATGTTTGCTTTTTATGAAATTTATACTGGAGCATTGGGATTTTATTCCAAATCGCAAAGTGAATTTTGTCATCATGCTGTATTTACAGAAGTAAGCAGGTTTTTCCAATCTAGCTCTCACCAAATATACTGGATTTATTGGCTAGCATCAGAATTTCAATGAGAAATTATGGAAGTCCAATATATTTGGAAGGCACAAAATGGAAAACTTTGGTTTAAAGATATATTTCAGCATAGGAATACTTGAAGTATCTGGAAAGTATTAGGATGCTGCTGTCCTGGAAGTTTGCAGAAACCATCTTTGGATTGAGCTTGATACTTGAGGGTTTTCATTAAAAAATTGATTAATTTAAAATTTGCCCATATTGATATCTATAAGAGGCAGAAATACTTCTCAGAAAGCATGCTGCACAAGTTTATTGATAGGGAATATATACCAAGCCCAAGCTTAAGAGAAGAAATTTACAAAAGAAATTAGTACATTTCTAGCAAAACAATTATTGTAATATAATTTTACTCTTTCTCTTTTTGATCTGATAATCAGGAAAACTGTGGCATGTCTGTCTGTAATGGGAAAATCTTTATCCTTGGTGGGAGAAGAGAAAATGGAGAAGCCACAGATACTATTCTTTGTTATGACCCTGCAACAAGTATCATCACTGGAGTAGCTGCCATGCCCAGACCAGTATCATACCACGGCTGCGTGACTATTCACAGATACAATGATAAGAAGAATTTTTGAGTAAGAAATCAGGCTCATATTACTGTCAAAATTTGTAGGATTCATTTTAGGAACAGGAAATCAGCCTTTTCCAAAGTGTCATCTGGAAAGAAACACTGTTGTGTTTAAAGTCTTGATTGTTAAATATTTCCCAGTTATAATTTCTAACTTCTTCTGAAATCATTAACAGTTGATGTTACTAAATAGATCATGCTCATGTCCATTTTGTATTTTTTTCAAGTTTATTTCAAATAGTTTTACCTGCATTTTTCATATTTTCAACGTGATAAGTACTGTTTACTATCAATGTGAAAAATTGAGTTTATATATGATTTATATAATGGTTTAAGTAATATTTGTCCTTCATTTTCTTTCATTAATTGAATTTATAGCACCACTATTAGAATAATTTTTAGAATATTTGAAAATAATATACATCAATGTTGTCTTGCATCATCATGAAATACTTTTCATCAGAAAGCATATTAAAAATATTTAGGTCCATCTATATAGAACTCAGCTAAAGGGGTGTTTCATTATTTTATTTTAGTATGTGGTATGTGACTATTTTTTATTTTACTTCTAAATGAAACCTTAAAACATCTTAGTTACTTTCCATCTGAAATTATGTATAGTAAAGATCACATCATAGTTGTCCATCAGAAGCCCAAAGAAGCAATATTTAGGATTAAACTTTGCCACTCATTATATTGGGTTTCAGCATTGGTCCCAAATTGGAAATAACAACTTTAGATTTCCAAAAATTAAATAGTAAGGAGTTTTTGTTTAAGATACAGTAGAACCAATGAACAAGCAGTTGATTAATCATTGTCTTCTATTAAAGAATAAAAACAACTGTCATGTACCTATTATTAATATTTTTCCGGGTAGCATCTCTCTGTGACAAGGATCATTTTCTGAATTCTGTTTTTTTCCTGTAGCATACCCTGTACAACTTGAATAAACTTGACATATTTTAGTCTAGAAAATGCATATTAAAACATGATTTCTAGATGTGAAAATGATAAATATACATGTTACCAGCACTTTTGTGTTGTGTATTGCTGTGATCAGTAGTTGTATGATAAGCATTTACAGTACAAGAACATGTTTTACAAGGAAAATTCATTATGCCGTTTTGTACATCATTGTTTGCTTCCTGAATATTTTTCAAATAATTATTACACTGCTGTGAATATTATGAATTTTCCTTGGACATTCTGACATAGGTAAGTTATGTATATTCTTTTTACATCTCCATTTTTATATTTGGTCATGTTCAGCCAACATACATTTGCTTGACTAGACTATAAGCCTTAATCTCCCACATATACTAACATTTAACCTTATCAGGAACTGAGTAAAACATGTTTCCCTGAAAAATATGCCTGATTAAATAGTTCTAATTGATTTTCAATTAATTATTATATACTATGTGACATTTCTGATGCCTTGGAATCTTATATAAGTGTACATTTATCAAATGTTTTAATAAGGATATGGCTCAAAATTAATTATTTACTGAGTGCTTTCTCATAGATATTTGTGTATTTGCTGTAGGTGCCTTTAAATACTTTTAGCATTGGCTATACAGTACTTCCATTATTGGAAGCATTTGTGCTGCTGTGCAGTAGATTATACATGTTGTAATTTTTCAATAATATATGAATTAACAGTTCAATGAATTTGGTTTCTGTGACTAGAGAAATCCAGTTAAGTCTTTTTGTTCCAGCAGTGGGACAGGAATAGATTTTTATGAAATCAAAGGAGTTGTTCCCCCTCTTGATTTCATTGGGAAGCTATTCTGTTCGTGAAGATAAATGCACCGCATTTCATCAGTAAAATTAAAATATATTAAGGGAGAGCTGGTCAATCTGTTGCCTTTGAATCTCCTTTTGCAGCCCATAAAACTGGCCACTGTTTATGAAAAATGACAGCAATTTTCCCTGCCATTTCAAGGGCAAGAGCAAACAAAAACTATGGAGTTTTGTATAGCAAGTCCTATCAAAATTAAAAATTAGGAACTCCATAAATTCCTTTAAACATCCTTTTGTCCAAATATGAGAAATGTTCCCTGCTTTGTATCTCTTTATTCCTTTATCCTACAAAATCCATTTTAGTGTGACCCTTAACCATCAAAATTGCTACATTTGCATGAAATATATCACTTGGCAGCAGATTTTTGTTAAAACTATGTCAAAGAATTCATTCATATTTTGAATGTACAAAGTTAAATGGCTGAACCAATTGGATGAAACTTGACTATCTTTTTTTTCTTGGCATCTATTTTGGAAAAGTTCCATTTAAAAATGAGGCATATAGTAATGGTATGTGTAACTCTCCTTGGCATGCTTGCTTGCCTATTTTCAGCTATAGTGAAGGTATTTTTTCTCCCTTAAAACGGCCTTACAACTACTGTTTGAATCATATTTGATCATAATTAACTTCAAAAAATTCCTGTTTATACTTCTGAATGAATTAAGTTGCAAATATCTGTTTGAAAATGTCAATCGATGCATGTTACTTGTTTAAGAGCTTGATAGATTGTGCCAAATAAATCTTGCTTGCCATCTACAGAAAATTTGCCCTATTTTACATTTTGGTTATTTCTACTTTAATTTTGCATGCTTACTGTTTTGCTTAAATCCACTCAATGCAATTCAAAGGGAAACAGAGCAGGAAAAGAATCACCTACTAGATATTTACATATTTCAGTAAGAATCACTACAGGTATATAATTTATAGTTTACTTGGTTTTATTGCAATATACTGGATTTTTTTCCTACAACTACTCTGTAGTTGTACTCAGTCACTGGCCTACATTTTGATGCTGTTACATTGGTTAAATCAAATATATCCAATATTACCATAGATCTTATTGAAAAAAATTCCACTGAATAAAGTCAGGATTCTTAATAAACTTTTAGGAATTACCTTAATCTAACAACTTCTCTCCTGATCTACAGTGTACTGGTAGCCTTCGACTTAAAATAGTTCATCTAGAGCAGGGGTGTCAAACTCGTGTCATGTGCCATTGGCGTGTGCCATTCGCCTTCGCTAAACTGGACATGGCAAGCATGTAATACACCCAGGAGTTTGACACCCCTGATACAGAGGCTATTCAATGTTACAGCAGCACTGAAAAAAGTGGTTTATGACAGCTTTTCACGCTTAATGTCTGTTGCAGCATTCTTATGGTCACGTGATCAAAATTCAGATGCTTGGCAACCGATTTGTATTTATTATGTTTGGTGTGTCCCAGGGTCATGTAATCAACTTTTGCAATGTGACAAAGTCAATGGGGAAATCAGACTTACTTAACAACCGTGATATTAATATAACTGCAATGATTCACTTTACAGTTGTGGCAAATGTTGTAAAATGGGGCAAAATTCACTTGTCTTGCTTAGTAACAGAAATTTGGGGTTTAATGGTGGTCATAAGTCGAGGACTACCTGTATTACAGAAATGTATAGAGAGCTGGATTCAAAGAGCAAAATATGGAGCACACACAAGTGTGTACATATAGCACCTCTCAGAATAACTGCATCAAGCTGGTATGAGTCTTCAGAAAAAGATGTGCACTTCAAATCACATCTAACCCTTCTAATCTGGATCTCTATGCAGCCTTGTGTATTACGTTTGAATCTTAATGTGATTAAAGTTCAGCTATGAATATAGAAACAGTTGCCCATTGTTTAATAACAGTTGTCTTACACCATAGACTCATATCTATAAAGGCCATATATAACATATAAGGCCCTTCTCTAAAAACTCAGTAGCTCAAGGGAAACACCTCATAACCTTAAAAAATCTTTTTGTAAGTCATTAATTCAAAAGCGATTTCCACTTGTGTGTGCATGCACAGCTGCTTTGTTTTGTTAGTAAGTCCCAGTTGCAGTATTTGGATATGCAACATGCACACTCAGGCAGCTGGGATATAGCATGCAACCTTTCTGGAAGGCATAGCCCCTTCAAGGGCCCCTTCAAAGCATTCAGCAACTAATCATGACTGCATTTTTTTTGTGTATTTGCTTTATATTGTAAGTAAAAATGTTTTGTGTTACTATTTCCAAAATGCATATTTAATAGGTATTTAAAACTGTACTATTCTGTAATATTCTGTACTTGGCTTTTTGGAATAAGCAACCTGCTTGTGCTTTTGATTTTTACAGGCTTTTTTCTGTTTACATTAAAATTAAAAGAAATGGCTGTGTCAAATGCAGAGAATGACTGTAGTTCAGTAGATAAGTGTATATGTTTAATATGAATTTCAGTGATGTCCAGGCACAAAATGTATGTGCTGCACAAATTAATTTATTTATTCCAAAGGCAGTCCATCATATTCAGTTTTATTTATTTCCACTTTTGGTATTAGGAATCTGCTGCTAATTGCAGTTTTCCAGTTGTGTGAAAAAGAATTACTCACTGTAGAGACTGACCCTCCAATTGAACCTCCATCTTTCACAGATTGCTTGATCTTTGTTAAGGAAGTTCTTTCATTTGAGAAGGATTCCAAAATGGTTGGAATCCAGGCAGCAGCATGATAATACTAAACAAAACTTTATTTGCATGCAATATTTTAAAAGTGGATGAATATTAACTCAGAAAACGTATTGGTCACTGAATTATGTGGCTGCAGTATTTGGTTCTTATGCAGTCCTGGAAATACTTTTAAATACACTTTAAAAATTACACCTATATTTGAGATGAGCACCTTCCGGAAAATTTAACACAGGGCTGGACAACATACATGCCTCACATGATCCTTCATCCTGTTTTCAAAAACCCAATAAACCTGATTATGTTGATAGCATGATTTTTGTTTTATTTCAAAATACCATTTCAAAATAAATACCAAGTGGAAGCAGAAGGCTTCTAGGAGTTAAACTCTATTTATACCTTTAATCTGCCCAAATGACCAGAAATCTATCACTTCCTGTGAGATCCCCAGGCAATCTTGTAACTGATCAAGGAAAAGTGCAGCAAACTCCAATTCTTGGAAAGTTGCCGATCTTTATTCTAGCATATTCTATTTCACTGCATCGTCATGTATCCTATCATGTTTAAAACTCATGGAAAATTTACAAGAGGGAGTTAGCCATCTTGAGTTACCTGAAGGTAGACCAAGCTACCTTTCACCTTTTCTGATACAAAATTTATCCTTTATAAATTTCCTGTTATAGAAGGATTTAGCTGAACAATAAAACACTCTAAAAATACCCCCACTTTGTCAACTAATTGTTTTGTGAATATTTAAAGAAATACTTCAGGTTAGATGGTTGTTAACCTCATGAAACTTACTGAGTGAAGTCTTCAGTTATACCAGAAAACACTGAACTAGGAACAGTAATTCTAATAGTTTGATCATTTTTATTGTACTTACCAATATGCTTTATAATAATCTTCAATTGAATTTGTTATTTTTTTGCTTGTATTATAATACTGGAGTGTATCAGTAGATATTTCAATGTTATGTGTATGTATTTATAAGTATGTGTGATTTTTTTTTTGATGATTGCTTATAAATGATGCTTTTTAAAGCTACTATGTATGGGTTGTAGCGATATGTGAGGGTGAAAAGCATTTGGTTGTAGTTTATTTTATATACTTAATCCAAAGAACTGAATGTTGTAAATAAATCCATTTTAGTGTAATCTTTGCCCCAAAGCCAAATTCAGAATAAATATTGCTAATTTGCATCATTCTGATTTTCTGTTTTATTAAAAAATTTAGACCTTTATTATGTAAATGTCTATTACTTACTTGATTTAGATCCCACTTTTCTTATAATTACACAGGATCCTAAAAGTAAAAAGCAACGTAAAATAAAACAGATGGTCTTTCAGATATTTAGAATTTAACCACTAAGACAGTACAAAGTACACACTTGTACTTTGAAGCATATTCAGAAAACCGTTAGTAGCCAGTGCAGGATTTGCAACATGAAAATATGTTCCCAGTAGCTGCAGTACTCAGTATTCCAGCCAACACATTTTTCACTTCTAAAAAAAAGCATATGGCAGAAATTGTTTCAGAAAGAAAGAATTGTTTCAGTAGCTACAGAAAGCTATTCTTTGGCATGGCTGCCACCTGAATATCAAAAAAACAGCTAAGACTGAAAGAACTTGAGATTTCAGGAACAGTACAACTTTATCTCCAAAAGGATGTACTTCAATCCTACTAAATAGGACAGCCATTTTGTCTAGATTTAAAGTTTTTTTGAAGAGCATGCTACCATATAAACAACAATGGTCACAAGTTTCTCAATTCTTATAGAGGGAAACATGTTCCTAATGTTTAAAAGATCTTAATTCAACTGGGAAAATTACATTTTCCATAGCAATCAATATCATTGCCAGAATATTATATTAGTTTGAAAAATAAATGTTATTTTACTGTAGCTTTCAATTTCCAACTAGGCCAAATAGCAATGTTATTCATAAGTAGAAGATTTATAATAATGAATGCTAGATTTCCATTTAAAATATGTAATATGTCAGTAAAATAAGGACCTAGATTTTGGGGGCAACATGCTGACTTTGTAAATCACTTAGAGAATGTTGTAAAGCACTATGATGCTATCTGAAACACAGATGTCAAAAATCATCACATCCTCAAATAACTGTTGGAATTTCCTAGATATTGGCTGTCAGAAATAGCTGGCCCCAAATAGCTATTGTCAGTCAATATGGAGGATACGATTAGCCCCACTGCTATAAAGCTATCTTAACCTGTGAGCTCTCACAGTTTTGCCCAAACATTCACAATAACAACCAGCTGATAAGCAAACAAATCAACGTCCAACATCTCCATCAACTATCCTCTTCAACATTTGTCCATGTACTCAAGCCATCCAACATAAACATTTGGCCTTGATGCCATATAAAAAAACCCTACAAATTGTTATTGGACTGTGTTAATTTATCCCCGTCGAAGTACTTTTCACTTAGTACAGTATGTTTCATGTTTAAACTTAACTGAATAAGTATTGTGCAGAAGAAAGTTGTGAAGGACTGTTCTATAACAATGCAATAGCTAGACAAATATATTCATAAATTGTATAAAAACTACTTCAATAACCACCATATAGCTATGAAATCGGGGTCCTTGGTGCTCTCTGATATTGCTTCTTTTCTTGCAGCCGTTTCATTACCCAAATCTATAAAATCTTAGGTTTATGTACATAAATAGTTTCAATGAGGTGCATTAGCTTAGTTAAATTTTAAAAATAGTGGAAAAGTTAATGGTCTGAAAAACAGAATTTCAGTTAGAGTATTTTGACAACTAAACTTTTAAAAACATTACACATTTCTACTTTGGCTTATATTTTTAGAACAATTGGGAAAAAGGATTAGAATATAAACACATTTTTATTATTTATATTAGATTACACTAATTGATGTATTTCATTTATATATAAGTGTATAAATAATTACAATCTGCATTTCTTTGCTTGCAGTTGACCTAAGTATACATGAGAACATCAGTAGAATTATGAATTAATTTACTGATGTGGTTTATTTCTGTCAGGCACAAGCAACCAGATTCACATATGTAGCGTTCAAGATGACTACTTTATTGTATTCTGCCTATAATACAAGAATCTCCCCAGACTTCTCTTGGGATAACAGATAAGAGCTCATGGAAGGGGCGGGGTGTGTGTCAGTCCTAAGTGTTTTGTAGCTGCACAACCAACTGAAGACTAATTCCCAGCATGAGCCCAATTCTCCTGGGTGACAGTTCCCCAGCACTTTCATGTTATTTTCAAATGCTCATTGCCACAGAAGTTCATTATGAATTGAGAAAAATGGTCCCTGGAATTTTTAAAGGACATATCTTAGGAGGAAAACGATGGCCAACGAAGGACAAGGCAACAATAAAATTTACAAGGTGTGTAAATTGCGGGTCGCCGTCTTCATCTCCTTCCTATGTATCTGCTGCTGGAAAGCTTCAGATTTTGTGTTTCTGGCATGCTGAAAACTTGGGAGAGCAAAAAAAAAAGTCTCCCTGCTCATCATACGTTACCACTTTAATAGTTCAACACGGCATTCCCACGCAGCTAACAACGAGTACGGTTAATAATCACAATCAGAGTAACAGTGTCAGCAAAAAAAGATACTATAAAGAAGTCTAGTGATACAAACTTTTGGAGGTTTTAAAAAGCTCCTTAAACAAAATCCCAACGCCCGGAAAAAGAAAAACTAAAAGCGGCACACATCAGTCTTCTTGGCCACTAGTCCAAGTCGTTTAAGTTACAGCGGATGCTGTAGGTAAAGAGCCGCTCTCGGGCTCTGCTTTGCCCAGAATACACCGGCCAGTCCAGCACCTCCACTGCCGCCGCCGCCGCCGCCGCTTTCAGGCATGGGCTTCTCCCAATGCCCGCCCCTTCTCCGCTCTCCGCCTGCGCAGCCGCGCCCCTCCGTCGCCCTGAGAGAGGACGGAGCTGATGGCGGCTGCGCGCTGCAGGTGGTGGCCTCGCTGAGCTTTGGGTTGGTTAATGCTATAAGGGACTGCCAGCGGCGGCCTTCCGGGGTTTGTTTGTTTTTTTAAGCAAGCCGGTGAGTTGTGCAGTTGCAGCCGAAGCCCCGCTTTAGCCCTCCCGAGCTGAGAAGGGGCAAGGCGGTGCGTGAGTTTGGCGAGCGCCCCCTCCGGCTCGGGCTCGACTCTGGCAAAAGGCTGGGGGCTCTTGCAAGAAGCCGGAGGCAACTACCTTTGAAAGAGCCGACCAAGTTTGCTCAGTGTCTAACTTCGTTGGGCTTCGGGACTGGAAAAGCGAAGTACCCCCTTTACGCCCATCTTGCACTCAGATCCTAACCCACGTTTACTTGGAAGGAGAAACGCTGAGTTTTGGTGAACTCTTGTTTGGCGCATGCTTTAAATCTGCAACCTTGCAGACTAACTACGTTCCTTGAAAGTTCCCATTGAATTCAGTAGGACTTCCTGTTGAACACATGGGTAGCCCATGCCATTGTAGAGTTATGTTTACCTGTTTCTATTCATTTTAACTGGTTTAAGCATAACTTGATTGCACTGGGTTGTGCTGTTACCAGAACAGCTTTGCATTTACTATTTGACACACTCTACCTGGATACGAATCCTGTCTGGGTACTTGTTTTTAAATGCAATTCATATTAAAACTATGATTTTGGATGGGGCTTGATCCCAGACACTATCTGGCACAGTTTTGAATATTGATAGGCATGCTAATTACAAAAATATACAAAATATAGGCAGTATTCTGTCTTGATATCCGTTTTCCTTCAGGAATGTTTGTTCTGAGGATCCTTACAAGACGGTACCTATTTATCATTAAGGAGTTCCATTCCATGACGGTAGCAAATAAGTGCAGTTTTTGATACACTATTGATGCTTATGTTTATTATATGTTTTTCTGTCTTTGGTGTTCCATGATAACATATCTTAATAAAACTGTTTTGCAATAATGTATACCAATGATGTTTTCTATATTCAGCCAAGAAAACAAATGGTAATAAAAGTTGAATTGTCATTGTCTAATCTCCATGATTGTAAAAGTTTAAATATTTGTAAATGTGAAATTATAAACTTATGTGTTCAAAAATTGAGTGGATAGCAGTAAAACATGCTGAAAGACTGAGAAGAAAGTAAAACCTGTTTTCGCTAATAAAAACCATTTTTATTTGACAGAGCTAACTGAAAAACAAAACTTTGGGAAGAATCTAAGCAGCCTTCAGCCAAAGTGCAGAGCATTAAAAGAAAATCAGATTTTGATTTATATCTCTAAGGTAAAAATACTTTGGGAAGATTTTTATTCATTTATAATGGAATACTGGGTCTATGTGATATGTCTACACACTGCATATACATTTACTTTTCAATAGAAAAGAAAGAGGAAAATAAAGCTTAGTTGTTGTAGAACTAAAACAGGTTGTGGTTTTCATAAACATATACAAGTATTGTTACACCTTAAAATGTCATTTAGTGGCAATCTTTTTTCCCCGTTTTTTAAAAAAATGAGTCTATATCCATATAACTTTTCAGTAACCATAGCAAAGAGCAATGTTTGACTATAAAATATTGATTTATTTTAGAATTCTTTACCTCTTGTTCAGATGTGCTGGTCTTTTGTTCTCAATAAGAGAACTAGCTCATTCTGTAATGTAGCTTAGAATCTAGAACTTACAAATGCTATGTATTTGTTTCTTTCTTCTCTTTCTCTAGTGAAAAAGACAACAATGTCAGGTATCAAGAGGACTGTAGAGGAGATGGACCCAGACTATGAAGAGATTTCAATTGCACCTACAAACAAACATCATAAAGCATCAGAACAATCTGGTAAAATTTCTTTAAAAAAACGAACAGTATGTGATTAAAAGCTAAGATTAAAACCAATCTTAAATCTCAATTTTTCCACTTCTTCTTTCACAACTGTATAGACATGTTTCATTGTGTTTTTGTGATCTTGGTTCAACTCATAGTCCAAGAAACACCTTTTCCAATTTCATTTTGGGGTAAAAAATAAAAGTAGCATTTAAGACAATATGGGAATTGATCTAAGTATAATGTTGAGACCTTATTGATTACTAAAACTTTGGCTAATACATATATTTCACTAAACATAATATAACTTGGGAATCCAATAATAGTGATTTATAAGTCATTTTTATGGCTTATTACAATTCAAAATTTAGTATAACGTGAGACTCCAGCATTTTGTGTTTATGTAGATCTTAATTAAAGATTCCCAGTTATAAGTTACAATCAGGTCCTCCTGTTTCTAAATTTTCTTTCAGTAATATTTAGATTTTAGAAATTACAGTGTTACAATGTAAGTTACAAGTTACAGTGATTCCTTGAAATAGATGCATTATCTTTACATTATTTGTGTATAATCTGATGTTGCGGTTTTCTTTCAACATAACCTGCTCAATCTGACATCACAAATATTTTTAGCTTACATGTGGCACATTTTTTCAGAAACGTTGCAAACAGTCTTAAATATCTTGGAACATAAAAATCTTAATAAACTCTTTTTACATAGCTCGAGATGCTGCAATACAGAAGATTGAAGCAATTATTAAAGAACAGTTTTCTATAGAAATGAAAAACAAAGAACATGAGATTCAAGTGATTGATCAGGTATATAGATATCATGTTTATTATAAATTGAGAAACAAGCAGGGATTTGTGCAGTCATTTGTTAAATGGATTTTCCTTTTGACAGCGTCTGATCGAAGCAAGAAGAATGATGGATAAACTGCGAGCCTGCATTGTGGCGAACTACTATGCTTCTGCTGGACTCTTTAAAGTTGGGGAGATAAGTAGTGCACATGTGAGTAGTGGCAAGTTACCTTGCCTTAATCTATATCAGGATTTCCCAAAGTGGTCAGTGTTGACCCCCTTGATTTGATGGGATAATCCATTGATGTTGTTATTTGTAGAGCTATTGCTTAAAGTAGTATTCATTAAGTAATATTCATATAATGTTTGGGAGTCAATTAACAACTTGAAACTTCATGAAGGGGTCACTGAACTGAAGTGTCAGGGAACTCCTGTTCCAAATGTTGATATTCAAGTATTTAAAAATACAGGTTGCAAAGAAGTTGTTGGAAAAGAGTACTAGTCATAAACCAGGAATGCGTTTTAGGTGTCCCTCCAGATATTTTTAAACTTTATGCTGGCTAAGCACACTAGGTGTTATGGTATGGAAGGTTGTAGATCATATATTAGTGTAACTACTTGAAAGCTTCCATTAAAGAAACAGAACTAAACTTCAGTAGGAGCAAACTTGAATTAAAAAAAAGACCAACAGCCTGTTTTTAGTTTGAGACAGATTTTTTAAAATAATAAAACACCAAACTACGATTAATAACATTGAGAAAAACAATTAAAAAGACTATGATGGAAGACGTTTATATCATGAACAAAGCAACTCTTTAAAAAATGACCAAAATTGAAAGTTAAAAGTTATTTTTCTTGTCTCTCTCTTTTCAAAAAATTTCAGGTGTTGAGAAATAATGCCTGTTGGTAATCTTCTGCTGCAAATCAGAAGCAAATTTATCTAGTTGCAAAGAAGGTAGAGAATGAACTAGATAGCTACTTTTCCTGTGAACACACTGTTAAACAAGTTTTAGTATTCTGGGTCAACCTCCAAAAATTATATGAATGAGCTACTTATAAGAGCAGCTCTGATGGGGTTGTAGTATTGCCATCTGATGTTTTTATTTTGCTATTCAGCCCCAAGCTCAGTGGTAGACATACATGTTCCATGTATCTTTATCCTGCTGTCTCCTTTTTAAGAGGATCAAGAAGCATTTACTATGAAAAGCTACAGAGATTCTGATTGCAGCTGTCTTTAAAATAGAACTGGGCTGAAAATATCTCCCAATGTCTGAAGGATTTGCAGTAAATCAGCAACAATTTTAACTTCCAGGTTTTAATAAATAGACATGCTTCTTCGAGTCCTGCTTGCCTTTAGGTATAATCAGTAGTGGAATTGTCCGTAAGATCCATAGATGTGTTTTATGTACCAGGTTGCAGGTGGATGAATTTAGGGGATTAGTTTTAAAAATCTGCAAGACTAACATCTGCCCTCCTCATTTATACTAAAACAAACAAACAAACGCTGTTCTATTTCAGGGAATGAAGACTTGTGATTCTATGGTTTTTAACCATCCAACCATCAAGAAATTTTTAGAATCTCCATCCCGATCATCCTCTCCTGCTAATCAGGGCTCAGAAACCCTGTCAGTCAATCATTCAGAGAGTGAATCATCTCAGCACATGGAATATATGTTGGGAAAAGACAATGGTAGTCTGGATGTGGAAGAAAGAGTGCCAAGCAAACTTGACTTGACTCTGCGCAAGAATGCTGGACAGGTGATACAACACCAATGTGTTAAAATAATTTTCAGAAACAAAAGTTCTTTTGTAATAGCATGGCAAAAGGAATCCTGTTTCCCTTATTGGAAGTTCTATAAATACCACTGTAAATAACAAAAGAATTTTCTACCTACTGGTATTTCCTGTTGGTGTAATCATATGTATGTGAACCTTCCCCTACCTGGTGCCGTCTCAATATGTAGGAATTTAATTTCCAAGTGGTATGGTCAAAAGGAAATACGGGATTTCCAGCAATATAAAGGTATTAGGTTAAATGATACTTCTGAAGTGTTCATAGTTTTGGCTTCCAGTTTATGGCATATGAATAACAGTGTTTATGCAGTTTTTAAAATATCCAAAGGAGAAAGAGATTACCATTTTAAACTGTGAGCATGGTCCATTTTCTTTAGAAGAAGAAGCCAGTTCTCATTTGATTAATAGATAAAGCACTCCCAGAAATAGCCTGGCCTGAAATTGTCACTTCAGACTCTTCAATAGTTTTGCATGTTGATATTCCCCTAATATGTTGTTGCTAATGTTGTTTTGGATAGGATCATATAACATACCCCAGAATTTCAAGAATTTATCCCTGTATCTCTAATCTCCACCTATTGCCTCTTCAACTCTGCTTGCATTTAAAGAAGTAAAAGCTTTAGCCTGGATGAAAGTACATTTCTCTTTAATTTTCCACTGATCGGACCACTTTCTATCCAAAGATTGCAGCATTTTAAGATATTTTCCCCGCAAGCTCCTAGGCCCGTGATGGCAAACCTATGGCACATGTGGCACAGGTGGCACACAGAGCCATATTTGTGGGCACGCGAGCGTTGCCCTAGCTCAGGTCTAGCATGCATGCGTGCACTGGTCAGCTGATTTTTGGGCCTTCTGGGGGCCCCAGAAGTCAAGAAATTGGCTGTGTCCAGCCTCAGGAGGCCCTCCGGGGGGGCGGGGAAGACCATTTTCACCCTTCCCAGGCTCCAAGAAAGCCTCTGGAGCTTGGAGAGGGTGAAAAATGGGCCAACCAGGCCCACTGTGCCATCACGTGCCAAAAGTGGGGGAAGTGCGGGTGGGATTACGTGCACATGCACAGGGGGTGAAGTGTATTGAATTATGGGTGTGGGAACGCAAGCACACGTGACCCCCACACACTCCTCCCGCTTTTGGCACACAATGGCAAAAAGGTTAGCCATCGCTGTCCTAGGCCATACTTCCCGAGCAGGGTTTTTCAAACTTAATTTCTCATAGAATGCCATCAAGCTCTTGTGGAACAAAGGACAAAAAAAAAAACAAAAAACCAGCACCCAGGTGATCTGTGCTGATGAGGTTCCAGGAAATTTTTTAAAGTAAAGATTTAAAAATTTGAAAACTTCTGGAGTTCTCTTTTATATTCTTTTGATAGCATGTACAGTTAACACTCACCAAGTTTAGAATAAACTCAGTGAGAGATCTTACAAATTGCATCATTGCTTTGTCATATAGTATAAGGATCTTCAAACAATCTTTTTTGTTTTAGATAAGAGTAATAGGAACATGTCAACTTTATCCAGATTCATGTATTTAAATATTATCTATTTACATTGTAACATGCTCAAAACCAAATCTGATGATTTCGTAAGAGCTGGATGCCATTTTTAACATTTAGAGATTATGTAAAGCTAGTGTAATTTCAGCAGTAGAAAGGTTTACACATATTTTTTTTAAATGCTTGCAACTTCCATCAAAAATCTTTCTCCCTGAACATCCTTATACAGATTTCTAAACATTCCATCTTTAGGGCATTTCTGGTGTTTCAAGAGAATATGAAGCAGAGCTGAGAAAGGCTGGTTTTTCAAATGAAGAGCATTCACGATTATATGTGAAGAAAACAATAGTTGTCGGTAATGTTTCCAAGTAAGTATTCAAAGTGGAGTTTTTTTCTCTTTTCCTATCCACTCCAAATATGGATTGAAATTAGAAGAGGGATGATCAAACTATGGAATTAGTAAAGTCCTTGGTGCCCTCAGTTTGCTTGCAAACTTTTCATTATCCAAGTAGATAATGTCATCAGTGTTAATATGGAATCAGTAAACAAACTGATTTCCATTCTGTTCCAATAATATATCGTAACCATTATTATTAGACAAACCTGTTGTTTCATGGAAAGACCAATCCATATCATTCTTTCTTTATAGTAGTTTTGAAGGCAACTACTGGTTTGGATAATGTTGATTGGAAGTGCTCTGAGTACTTAAAGAGTTCCTGCTATTCTTCGCTCCTCCTCCAGCCCCTCTATATACTCCATTCTGGCATTTCAGGAGGCATCCACTATGTCAAGTAACTTACTGGAGTGCCTCATCATAGCGTCATATGACACACCTGGCAAGAACACTCAATGGGAAATATAGTTAAATGATTATGCTTAGAGTTGCACTAGGCATATTTCCCCCTCCAACTTGTATCAGAGAATTGACTGGGTAATGGTGCTTGAAGTCACAGTAGATAGCTCTAACCAGCACTTCCCAGGACTCTGAAAGAAAGGATGGTGGAGGAAGTATATTTGTTTTGCTACATGATGTTTTTATACATCTGTTTGCTAGTCATCTAAAAAGGACAGTATAATCTCTCTCCTTCTGATGTCATTCTTTATTTTTTCTTTCACTGGAAAAAAACCAACAGTAGCATGTTTTTATTTTTTCCTATAGGTGAAAGGAAAAGGAGGGCATTTCCTAGTATAAAAGCAAGCATCTCTTCAATATATAGCTTTTTTTCATTACTATGATTAAAGGAATGACCAAGCATTTTGTCAATGAAGGGTTTTCTTGAAGAAACATTCTTCTCTGTCAGAAAGAGAACCATAACAGCCTTTCATTCCAGTATTTAGGATTGCTTAATTAGTGACACAGTAGAATTAACTTTGGTGGATTTTTTTTCTGTCTTCCAGATACATTCCTCCTGATAAGAGAGAAGAAAATGACCAATCCACTCATAAATGGATGGTGTACGTAAGAGGTTCCCGACGAGAGCCAAGCATTGATCATTTTGTTAAGAAAGTCTGGTTTTTCCTTCATCCCAGCTATAAACCTAATGATCTTGTTGAAGTCAGGTAACACAGATTTCATTGAAATCACCTGAATTATTTTGATTTCAAATGCTCCATATCTTTTCTGCAACTTCCTCATCTCTTGTATCTGTTGGTAACGTTCTGGATAGAATTGGTCCTTGAAGTAGGAAATGCATCACTTAAGGATACTCCTTGGATCCAACATTATCAGTGGCATAGCATCCCCAAGCAGGCTCAGTAACTCGGAATATATTTCTGTCGGCTCTTCTGGTTTCTCAGATACAGCATTTCCTGGATATAAGGATTTCATTTCATGTATTTAGTTATTTTAAATTGGCATGACATTTTCATTATCCCCGTTTTAAGATTCAAATATTTCTTGGTATTTTTTTAATTTTTGGTTTTTTAAAAAATATTTGTTAGAAGAAATAACTAAAGCCTCCAACGTCCATATTTGTAGAGAACCTCCTTTCCATCTGACGAGGCGGGGCTGGGGAGAGTTTCCAGTGCGGGTTCAGATTCACTTTAAGGATAACCGAAACAAAAGGATTGACATTATACACCATCTCAAGGTAATACTGTAGTGTTCCATGATACAATGCCTAGTTTTGTCCCACATCTTTTTTTGTTTACTTTTTCTCAAGGAAATAGTCAATCTGGTTTTGGGTTTATAAAGTAAAATGAACATAACAAATAATGTTTATGAAAGATATCTGAAATTTAACATGATTGTGGGGGGGGTTTCCCGTGTTGATCTATTACACATGCAAAGTATAGCAACCGTATATTCTTGAAAAAAATAAAGGGCAAACCTAAAAATGGGGAAATCTAAAAGAGGCCCATAAGGGTAAAGAAATTTTGTTTATAACTTTGTTTTACAAAGGAAAATTCAAGAGCCAGAACCAAGAAAATAAATAATTCTAAAGGATTCTTTTCTGAAATAAAGAACTATAATAAAGTGCCTATGGTCATATGTGTACTATATGTGTGCCATATGGAGCTTCAAATAATGTTAAATGTAAGGGTTTTTTTTACTAAGATGTATGTGCAGAAGTCAGCAACGCATTACTTAATAATCAAAAAAATAACACCAGATATCATCTATGGGACCTCCAAAATTATTTAAATTACATTATTTTTTAACTGAATATGCTTTTTTTAAAAAAAATACAGATTGCTTAGAATTTGAAGCGGAAATACTGGGAAAATACAAACATTTTAAAATATTCAGGTTTTTAAAATATCCGTACCTATAACGATTCTCAGTGCATAAATCAAAACAACCAAGAATTGTTTCTGTCAGATTCAAGAATTTCCCTCCTCCCCAGATAAAAAGGAAACCATCCAGGAAGATCCTTTTGTGACTGTCACAAATTATAGACTGTCATCTTGCATTCATTTGAGGATAGGCTCTCTGGTGGTATTTACTTTTTGGCATTTTCTCCTCCCAACGCTTAGGAGGTGGCTACTATTTTTCAGGCTTCCTTTAGCTGCCAAGATAACCCTTTCAAGAATAAATTTCCAAAGTTATAAAAGGTCAGATAAGTAGGTTTATTGTAGAAAAGCTTTGAAGCCATTACAAAAGAATTCAAGCAACTGCAATGTATCAAACATAAGCCCTACTTAGTGAAATTAGGGTTCGCATTCTTGTGCCTCTTCTGCTGTCTGGGCAGAAGCTAGATGGGCTAGAATTAGGCTTCTGATACCAAAATTCCCTCTCTTAATTTCTCAGTCAGTGAGTGACTTAGACTGTCTTCAGCATTTTAATATTCCTCAAACATTGGGTAGTTTTAATCCACTTTTAATTCATGTATTTGTTCTTTCCAAGTATTTGGAAGTAGATCTAGCCACTAAACGATACATGTTTGAACAAGAGGCCTATTCGCTATCTGCCTCCTGGTTTAGTAACAGACAGGTCTGCTATGAAGCTGCTTATACATGGCTGTGTAAGAACCTACTGCATTGCTTTGGCACCTGTTAAAGACATATTTTGCTATACAACAGTTGAGACAACTGTTTCTCATCTCATATCCATTAATGAATATGCTTTGCATTTTCTGTTTTAACGCTGTTGCTTTATTTGGAGTTTTAGATTTGACTGTAAACGGCTTAAATATTGTTAAAGTTATATGAAAGCTTTTAATAAAACAGCATGCAAATATTTTAAATGTACAAATATCAACCTAACATTGGGGCAAATGAACAAGAATTAGACCATTAATAAATACTCTTTACTTCACTATTGAAAAAAATCTATCTATGGATGATTTTAAAACACATGCATAGCTCCTTGTAACTTAGTAGTTAAACTAATTTACTTTTACATAATACTATTTTCTCTAGGGGGAGCCTTCTGGGGGAGAAAATGTCCTTGGTTAAAAACTCATTTGCATTTCTTTTGCCCTCTTTGGAAATTTAAGATTTATTGCCATCCATAAAGCTGTTTACTAAATGCCGCCATCTCTCTTGCTTCCCACATCTTGAAATTATGGCGAATCCATTGTGCATATTAATCCTGCCTTCCTGTAGTGAATTGGAGCTATTCCTGGTGTTGTATCACCTGCAAATCAGGCACATAATGGAGATGCTGAGCAGCTCCATAGGCTGCTATGAAGCCTTTCTCCCTTAGCTGTCTCTCATTGTGACCCTGATTCATTGCAGTTTTTTTTAATGCTTCATTTCATGTAATTTGAATTCATCTTTTATACTGCATTGTAAGATTCCATTATCTTGAAAGACATTGACTCAAGTCAGAATACAGTGCATCCTTTTTTCTTTCTTTCTTCCTTTCTTTTTTTTTTCCATATCCAGTGAAAACAGAACAAATACAAAATACTTGGAAAGAACAAATGCATAAATTCAAAGTGGATTAAAACCAGCCAACGTTTGAGGAATACTAAAATGCTGAGGACAGTCCAGGTCACTCAGTGATTGAGAAATTAAGAGATAGAATATTTGGTATCAGGATGCTGATTTTTTTTTTTAAAGGCTGGGTTTTTTAATTATTCCTGATAAATGATTGTTTAAAAATCGTTAAAACAGTACAGCTATTTTAATATCTGAGTTTGGTGAAGAAGCATCAAGGTTTGTATGTATTGAAATGATTTAACAAATAATGTGTGTCAAAAATAGGTTTTTTTTAAAAAAAATCTTATTTTCTGTTTCTTACAGTTGGATAGAACATACACTGGTCTACAGACACTAGGAGCTGAAACGGTATGGTTTGTGTTTACGTTGCTTAACTTTTTAAAATGTTGGTAGGAAAAATGAGAGTTTCTTGTTTTTTTTTAAAAAAAGTGTCCACAATAAATATCTTTCAGGCAGCCCTAATGCCAAAGTACAAAGTCTTGAATTTGTGTATTATTAGCGACAGAAGCTTGGATAAGTCACAAACAGATATGAATGGTGCCTCACATTGATAAATTATACACATTTTGCTTGAATATAAAGTTTTTGTAATCTGGGTAATGTGGCCTCTGTGTGTCATTGGACAACAAATCCATTGTACTGGCCAGCATAATCAATGGTGACAATTGTTGAAAATTGCAACATCTGGAGCTCCACATGCTGTCTATCCCTAATCTAGAAGCTTTAACAAATGGAAACTTAGTAACCTGAGCTAATGTTGCAGAATCGTGGTGGATTTTTTCTTGTGGGTGGAATATATAAGACACACCACCCATATCTTTGAAGGTGGTTCTGAGAAACAAACCTGAAAATCTGAGAGAACGTGTGCTTTTCTCCATGTTGTTCTACATATACTGCATTGTCTGGTTCTGTTAACCTTTTGAGGCATTCCATAAAACAAGCACAACAATGAAAGGTAGCTATATTTTTATTGAAAGATTACATTAACAGAATCTTGCAAGTTTGAAAGTATTCCTTCTCGCCTCTTCTTTTGCTCTCTGGAAAATTAGGGAAGTCCCTTCCGAAACACATCCCATGCCTTCTCTGCTTCTGGGAAGTTTTGCATGACAATAGTTTAGTCCTGTGATGGCGAACCTATGACATGGGTGCCACAGGTGGCACACGGAGCCATATCTGTGGACACGCGAGCGTTGCCCTACCTCAGTCCAGCACGCATGTGTGTGCTGGCCAGCTGATTTTTGGGCCTTCTGGGCCCACTGGAAGTCAGGAAACGAGCTGTTTCAGGGCCTCCAGAGGGCCTCTGGTGGGTGGGTGGGGAAGGCCGTTTTCGCCTTCCCCAGGTCCTAGAAAGGCTCTGGAGCCTGGGGAGGGCAAAAAAATGGGCATACCAGGCCCACTGGGCCATTGTGTGCCAAAAGCAGGGGGAGGAGGGGTCACGCATGCATGCATGGGGGAACGGGGCACATTGAATTATGGGTGTGGTCATGCGCACGTGCAATCCACCCCCCACTACCCCCGCTTTTGGCACGCAACGACAAAAAGGTTAGCCATCATTGGTCTAGTCTATGGGTCTTCCTCCTGTCTCCCAAGTTTATTCCCACATACTATTACAGGTTCACACCAGAGTTCAGCAGTAAGTCACAATTCTTTAGGCACTTAACTCTTCATTTTGAATGCAGAGGGCCCAGCGTTCTATATATTTTCATACCAAGGTGTTATGAAGCTCTTTGAATATACTTGATTAAAAAAACTACAAATAAAATTGTCAATTGCCCAACAGTAGTTTTCCTTCTCTTTTGAAAAGGTTGTGGATGTTGAGTTGCATCGGCATTCTCTTAAAGAAGAATACCAGTCGTCAGATTCTGATCTTTCTGACGCTCCTAACTCATTGCATTTGCCATTAAATATGCCAGCACCTATGAAAGCATCTTCACCAATAAAACAAGTACATGAATCCATCACAGAAGTTTCTCTTGAAAAAGGTAAAGATATGTGTCCTTCTGTCTGAATCAGGATTATATTCATGCATTGTTGAACACAACTGGGAATCTCAGTTTGATTGGAGATTTCTCTCAGGGAAAATTTGTCCCTAATTATAAGTAATTTCAATGTCAAAGACATGATAGAAACTCAAATCATGTCCTTCTAAGTAGGAAAATTCTTCAGGTTTTTTTTTTAATAAACAAATCAATTTCAAGAGGTTTTCAGCAGAATGAAGCTTTTTTTGCCCCACATATTTCTGTTTAAATTGATATATTTATCAAGAAAACTTTGCACCTTTCTTGTCTTCTCCCTTTACATTTCCACACCAGGACTCAGTGCTGAAGCTGAAAGGCATACAACCTTTTATGCCCTGCCATCATCTTTAGAGCGGACTCCCACGAAACTCACAAGTCAGAAAGTTGCTTTTGGCTCCCACAGCAACTCAGCTTTTCAGCCAATTGCAGCCAGTTGCAAAATAGTGCCTCAGGGTCAAATCCCAAGCCCTGCTGAGTCTCCAGGCAAGTCTTTCCAGCCCATCACCATGAGCTGCAAGATTGTGTCAGGTATGGATAATTTGAAGGATATTTTAATTTCCTTTAAGAAGACTGGAAAGCATTTGAAGTAGGTGTTCCACAAAGCATGTTTTTTGCATGCATAACTCTTTCAAGCAGTGGCTTCTTTTAGAAAGATTGTACAGCTTCTCTTCCTCAGGATTCTAAGCATATGTGTGCATATCCAGCACCTCTGCTTTGCTTGGAGTCCCAGACTCTTCATATATGCATGGGAAGAAAGGAACAGTCTTCATACAGGCAGGACTAATTCTTTTAGACGATATGGCTTCTTCAAGTAGATGCACTTTATTCATGATGATGCACTTTCTGAAGTGCCTTTTTCAGTTGTTTTGCTTGAGCCTATTATGTTTACATCTAATGAAAATAAGCCAGTTTACTTTGTATTGAAAATGTTATATTTATTTGGGGAAGGGGTGAGGAGGGGCAACTGTGGCAAATATACCGCTGGAATAAACCCTGGGGTGTGGTGCTACTTAGTGGACACTGCTCTCGCTCTCCCTCCCTCCCTCCCTCTTCCTCTCCATCTGACTGACTCACACAAAAACTGTCCATCTGTGAGGGAGGGTTACTTTTACTTTACTAAAATGAGGTCCCACAAATGGAAAGTATTCTTATTTATTGTAAAGGACAAAGTGGTAAAATATAATGAATAGCCATGAGCTTAATGTAAAGAATACAAAAAGTCTTAGCTTGGAAGAAGCCTCACAATATTTACTATATGTGTTGTAATCAATAAAACATGACATTTTTAGATGCTACATCTTCCTGTCATTAGAGGAGCATGTTTTAGGAAGTAATGTGGTAAATTTTCAGGACTAGTTTTCTATCCTTTTAATAATTGAATGAGTTCTATATTTGAACTGTTATATTTGCAATTTATGTGTCTTATAGTTTAGGCATATCTCTCTTATATATAATTGGAACGCCTTTCTTTAGGTTCTCCAATATCAACCCCAAGTCCTTCTCCACTACCTCGTACCCCAACATCCACTCCAGTGCATATGAAACAAGGAGCTGGGACCTCTGTAGTTAGCAACCCTTATGTTATTGTGGACAAGCCTGGCCAGTCAGTTGGAGTATCAGTCACAAATGCAGGTGTGTTAGCATGGTTTCATTTTCTATTCCTTCTTGCTGATGTCAGTCATCTTGTTTGGAAGGCAAAATACCAGATGAATTTCTTTTCCAACAGGTTGGACAAAGATGCGTGTGTTTCATTCCTTATTTTTGATGTAGTGAAAGGAAAGTTATACATCTATTTTAATGTATTTTGTTTTCTTATGTACTTTTTCATAAAAACTTACATGACTGTATCTGTGATGATTCGGGACAAGGCATAGAGGCAACACAGCCAACTGATAGTTCGAACTCCCCTTTATTGCTCCAACTTACCCCCCAAACTATCCCACGTTTATAGCAAGTCCTGGAGCAAAGCACTCACGCACACCTCCAGCAGCCTGTGGCTACGAGTAGTCCAGCAAAACACTGTTAGCATGAGGCAAGGCAAGAAGTCCAGTGAGGCAAAGGAACAAGGCAGCAATAAGGCAAGAAGTCCAGCGAACTCCAGATATCAGCAACAGCACACAAAACTCCACAAATTCAGTGCTTGGTACTGACAAGCGCCCTTTCCAATAGCGTCTCCTTAAGTCTCAATCCCCAGGTGTGCCCAGGGGCGGGGCACTCTCCTCCCGAGTCATTGGGTCAGCCTCGCTGCTCCCGCCTTCTCTCAACTCTCTGTGCTCAGGGATCAGGAGGCGGTCCTTGCTCACCGCCTGAGCTCCGTCACTCCTCATCTCCACTGCCTGCCCTCTCTTTCCCCCTTTCTCGGTCGTCCTGCCCCCGTTCTTCCCTACTGGCAAGCCGTCCCAATCCGAGGGACCTACAGCTGCCTTGTCCTGCTCCTCCCTTTCCTCCAGAGCCAAAACATTGTTTTCTTCAGGAAAAACCCATGTTTCAATCCAGAAAGAAATGTTTCTGGGTTTGAGAGAATGGGAGAATAGAAAAAGTTCAAGTAGGTGGGTGAGCTATTGGGTTCCTGTTGGCCTTAGCATAAAGTATAAAATACCCAACTGACCTGCCTGTTCTCCCCTCCCTTTGCCTTTTGCAATCTTTCCAACATTTTCCTCTTCCTCCTATTCCATAACTGTGGCCACTGCAGTGCTTTTGGCATCATGCGAATGTTTGAATGTTCATGCTTTGGTTGTTATACAATATATTGATTGAAAACTTCCTTTGATAATCATCATAGGCTATTTTCATGTTGCTACAATGTTCAATTCAGTTCTGGTCCTTTTTTCAGTAAAGGTCATTCCTTTGTGTTCCTATTTGTACTGTGTGGTTTCCGAGCAAATTACATAAAGGAGCCTACAGAACAGAGTGGTGACCTTTCTTACCTAGCAGTTGATTGATGCTAGTTTTAAAGAGGAAGTAATTGAGAGTTTCCTGTCCCTCTCACCTACATTTTGCTTGGTTCTGATTGGACTGCCACTGCAGTTTCACTAGTACTGCATCTAGTAAAGCAGTGTACATGTGCAAGAAGTTGCTGACCTTCTCCCAAGTTTTCCGATATTGAGTTAAAGAAGTTGAGTGATGAATGAGCGTTTTTTCTCTGCATTATATGACTTTCTGCTGATAAACTGTATTCAAATTATTGATAATGCCTGCCAGCCCATGCCATGCTAGATTTTCTGCAATTTCCAAGTTAGCATAGCTAGATTAATTCTGGGAGCCGTGGTACCAACATTGGCAGAGGATACCCAATTGTGAGAACTGTACTGCGATCCTCATTAACACGAATGTATCTTGTATCAGAATAGCTGAATGTGTATTATATACTAAAGTATCATATACTTATATATGTGTGTGTATTATATACTAAAATATTTCTCATAAATATAGGTAGCCCTGCAAGTAAAGTTACAACTGCTTCTCAGTCTTCTCATGGGACAGGTTCTCCAGTCTCAAAAATTCATGGAAGCAGTTTTGTAACTTCTACAGTAAAGGTACAGACATTTGAATAACCTTTCTTTTTCTTTTTTTTTCTTTCTATATAGTTTTCTATAAACGTGCTCTACTTTTACTTTCTTACGTCTTTTTAACAGGGCGCATGCTCCTACAACCATGTACATGTAATGTTTTTCATTCAGAATGCTAGTTAAATAGTATCTGTATCCTCTCTTATTATACCATGTTGGCTCTTCTTAAATTTCCACCACTTTTCTCAAAGTGTGCCATGAGTTCTCCCGCCCAAACTCTGTACATAATGGATTGTTTTTAGTACTTGGCGAAAACATTCGGGCTTCTGTTTACAGGTAGTCCTCAACTTACAACCATACATTTAGGGAGTGTTCGAAATTACAACACTGAAAAAAATGTCTTATGACTTATGACACGACCTTCCCAGCATCCCCACGGTCATGTGATCAAAATTCGGCCACTTAGCAACTGGCATGTGTTTATGACAGTCGCAGTGTCCCAGGGTCATGTGATCCCCTTTTGTGACCTTCTGACAAGCAAAGTCAATGGGGAAGCCAGATTCACTTAACAACCATGTTACTAACTTAACAACTGCAGTGATTCACTTAACAACTGCGGCAAGAAAAGTCATAAAACGGGGCAAAACTGACTTCACAACTGTCTTAGCAACAGAAATTTTGGACTCAACTGTGGTCCTACATTGAGGACAACTGTCCTATTAGCTTCCAACAATTAATCAAACTAGATCAGTTTTGCGCAGTGGGTGTTGTACCATAAGTGAAAACAAAAGGATTACCTGTATTTAACAGAAAATTAAAATAGTTAAAACTAATGCGGTTCATTATATTTCTTTATTACAAAAGCATACAATTTGAAGTCCAAAAGTCACTCACATATCCATAAAAATTTTCGGTAAAGTTCTGGTGCCTTTCAAATTGTAACTTTCACTTTCCTGGAAGATAAAAATATTAATTAAATATAAACAAATCATGTCAATTATGTGTCATCAACTAACAGTTTTTTTTTAAGATTTTTCTAACCTAATCAAAACAAGGCTGCTTAATAGCCAAGAATGTCCATCAGCCTGAAAAATTGCTGCAATCTCCTGTTTTCCTGTTCTCTGGAACAGTAACAGTAAAAGAAACTTAGATTGTATATTTTTACCATAGATAAGTCTATTGTTTGAAACGAAATCTGATGCTTAAAAAGAAGAAATGGCTGCATAGTTAGCTTAACCACATGCTGTGTATATTCATTCTAGCAAGAGGACTCTCTGTTCGCAGCCATGCCACCTCTTTGTCCAATTGGGAGTCACTCCAAGGTACAAAGTCCTAAATCTGTGACAGGAGCACCCGGAACATTTACAAAGGTATTATTCTCTCTACTGTGCATGGTGCAATTTTGTTTTACAATGAAGAGTTACCGTGGAGCTTCTGAATTTGATCCTTGACAGGCTTTGTTGTTACTCATTTCTTAGATTTCTGGCATTACATACAAACATACATTATTTCCTGTGCTTTTCTACCCAGACAATGGTGGGGGATTTTCCTTCATTGCTTTCTCATTTTGTTCTCTCATAGGATATCTTTAGCTACATAGGCTGAAGCATTTGTAAACGTAACTGCATATGTGAATATTGTTTTGAAGAATTTATCAAAGTAAATTCTACATTTGGTATAAACCACTGGTACATTCATTTACTAGGTCAGAGAATGTATTCCAAGAGCCAGATAATAAGAACATTATTATACCAATAATCTTATTATAGGAAGCAGGACTTTTCCTAAAGCCAACCAAAGGTCTAAGTGAAATTTACAAACAAAACAATCACACAAAACAGCGACTCTCCCACATTTACTGGAGTCTCAGTGCCTTTATTATTTTTACAAATAACTCAAGATGCCGAGTATATCTAATACTCCTTCCTTCTACCATTTTCTCTATAACAACACCCCTGTGAGGTAGATTGACTGTAAAAGAGGGACTAGCCCAAAATCACTCAGCTGGCTTTCATGCTTAAAGTGAGCCTAGAATCACAACTTTTGTAATGTAAAAATAATTTGAGAAAAAAATTTTTTACTCGTTTATGCTTGTAGGTTGTAACCAATTGTCAGGAAAAAATGTTAATACTTTAGTGTATATTCTAGCAATTTAGGGGGTGTTTCATATTTTCTACCAGCTTTTCTAAGTGATATTTTTTTTCTTTTATTGCTATATTGCTTCAGGGTGACATTCATTTCTTTGTAAAAGGATCCTCTGAATCATTTTGAACCAATACATTAGTTATTATAACTTCTCAAAAGTTGCTTTATAGTGTTTTTATTGTTGCTGTTGTAGTTTTATTTTTTATTCTTTTGTAACTGTTAAATATGGATTTTAAAGGCACAGTTGTGTTGATCCTGAATTCGTGCTGAATCAGGCAGACACTCAATTTTTTACAGAAGAAAAGAATGCAGTTTTAAATGGGAAATTGAGTAATATAAGCAAAATAAAGAAGTGCGTGCATCTTTCTGATATTCATGTTCCGGTTGGGAGAGGGGATTAGTTTTATCACCTCTAAGCCAGCATAAAAGATGAACTGATCCTCAAATCTCACAATAAATCAAGAGACCAAGGATCTAGTGGATCCAAAGATGCTCCCATTTGGGGGCCTCTCAGTTTCTCTTGCTGGTGGGAAATAGATCTGTAAAGCTTTCTATGGGCATTGTTGTAGGGAGCACCAGCCAGTTCCTTAACCCTTCATTTGAAAGGTAAGGTCTTCTCCACAAAATCTTAATTTCCATTTAATTTTATTTGAAGGTGATAATAAAGCAAGAACCTGGAGAACTGCCGCAACATTCTCCAGTGGCAGCAACCGGAGCAGCCTCTCAGGCCTCACTGCCACAGTACATGACTGTGAAAGGGAGCCATGTGATTGCTTTATCACCCCAGAAACAGATTGTGAGCACAGGAGAGGGATCCACTTCATCAAAGGTGCCAGATTTTTTTTTCTTCTTTTTCACTCTAGCAGTTTTGTAGTAACTACAGCTCCATTGCTTCACTCCATGCTCTTGTTCTTTTGACGCAACTAGGTAATACCAGAAGCTTTAAATGGATAGGAATACCTTTCAAATACCTATTTTGTTCTTTAAATTATAACATTATTAATTTGAGGAAAAATAATTGCATTTCATTCGTTATCACGGCCTTCAACTATTTGATATACTAGGCCCATCTTTAATTCCAAATTGTTTTTCTTTGGGTAACATTTTCTTTTCCTCCCTTTCCTTGCTTGTGTGCTTTCATGTGTATGATATAACTGTTAGAATTTCATTAGAGAAGCTGCCTCTTAGAAAACTAGATGTTAACACTGGTTTTGAGAAATATGCCCTGGTTTCTGATAGTTCTCTAGCCTTGTCATCTTTTTATCAAAATAACTTGACAGCCAGTTATCTCAAAGGCTATATTTTCACAAACTCACCTTCCTAGAATTGAGATTTTCCAGTAAGATGTTTCTTGGAATATCAGCAAGATCAAGTTGAGGAGGAAAGGAGTTGGCTTTTTCAGCAATTACAGAGCTTAGTTCCCAAAGATGCTTACTGGTTTCCCTTTTATCTCTTACATGCTGACTTAAGCTATTTCTGATCTCACAGCATTTTTACTAAGCTCATTCTAATACGAAAAATTACATGGATTTGAAATATTGAAAGGAATCATTGAGTATCTTGCTATACAGTTAAATATTGGGTTATTTTAATTGTTTTATGTTCTTTTTCTCAGCATTTGTAATAAAACAATTAAAATGCACTGCTCTAGGATAAATAGGAGTACATGGAAATGAATAAATAGTCTTTTTCTTTATCTAAATCATCTGTAAAGATCCTTCTATTTAGTATTTTAGAAGTTGTTAACTGCTTGGGGCTGGTAGTTATTTGAGCAGTAGAATTAATACATAACTAGCACCAGAGAAGCGTTTTTTTTTCTAAACAGGCATAACAGGAACTGAGTTTTGCCTCAGTTCCACACAATTTCCACTTCAGATCCAACCTTTGACAGAATATCACTTTTATTTAGCTTGATGTTAAATAACATTAGCTTTGTGTGTATATTTATGTTGCGTGTATTTTTATTTTTTCCCTCTCTAGATTGTTAGTGTTCCAGTTGGGTCTGCTTTACCATCGTCGGTCAAGCAAGCTGTGACCCTTGGTGGAGGACAAATACTTGTGGCAAAATCAGGCCCTTCAGTCACAAAGACAGCTGGCGGAAAACAAATTGTAACTCAAGGAGTCGCCAAAGCTATTGTGAGTAGTGGAGGAGGAACCATCGTTGCTCAGCCTGTGCAGACTTTAACAAAAGCTCAGGTTCCATCAACAGGAACTCCAAAAACTGGATCTCAAGGTTCAGGTAAAGTGGGGTTACTTTTTTTAAATGTCAAACATGATGGTATGGAGCTAAGGAATGAGTTTAAAAATATCTCCTTCATGTTAAGCTCTATTCCTGGGAATTTTAAAGATAAATCCACGTGATTGGCTGCTGCGTTCTTCCAGGATGCCTTTTCAGCTTCCAAAGCTAATCGTTAACCTGCATGTTCTGTTTATCTTTCTCCTAAGTATTAATCAAGTAGTGATTCTCGTTTCTTGAAATCAGCCAAGATAGCCCAGCTAACTGGATAATGAACCTAAATAATTAGTTACATCAATAAAATAAGTTATTGAATATTCTGGTGAGCTTTGCATCATAAAATTGCACCCTATGTCCAATTTAGGTTTTTTTAGATATATTGAATACTAACTTCCAGAGTTGCCTATAGTTTCAACACCACTAGGGGACACTAGGTTGGAAAACCTGGTCTGGGTAGGATGCATCAAATGAATCGTCACCATGTAGTTCTACCATGCTATGATTACTGTCGAAAACCCAATAAATAAAAGCGTTGGACTACATTTAAAGGTTTATAAGCTGACTTGCATTCATATTCCTTGCTCTTATCCTTGTACAGTGAATCCTCTCCAGAAAATTTGTCAACTCTCAGACAAATTTCAGAGCAGAATGCCCTGGCAAGTAGAACAGAGAAGGAAATCCATTTGTCCAGTGATATGTGTTCTGCTGATACTGAAAAGTTGTTAGCTGACTGTGTATCCAGATTTTGAATTGATTTGTTTTACCATATAATGTTGTAATACAGTAAACTGTTCAATTGTTGGTCTCTTTTTCATCCAGTACAACCATATTGCACTTTCTTGTATAATATCATGTAGTCTTTCTTTTTGTAACTTCCTTCATCTTAAGAAATTCTGCTGATTTTCATTCCACTTTCCTAAGCACAAGGAAATTCCATGAAATACATTCTTTCCTTATTATCTACAGCCCATCTTAAAGCCTTTCCTCTGTATGTGCTATATTGAATGATAGCATCTAGATTCTTATTTTTCTACAGCTAATTAGGGACCTAATTCTCTCCACAAAAAGGGTATGGCTCTCATATCCCTAATGAGTATATATCACATTTCATTCTTACCAAAACATAATTTTCAGTCAAATAAATACAAAATAGGATAAAATCCAATAATAAAAAAGTAAAAGAACCCAAACATAAATATTACATAACTGTAGCTAAGATGAAAGAAGTTGGAACATTTTTAGAAGAATACTGCTGTGGGACTTAATGTTTTGTTGTAAGAGAGTGGTCTCTGAAAATCTTGATAATTTTTTTTTCTTTTCCTTCTAGTTATGGCAACATTGCAATTACCAGCCACTAATTTAGCCAATTTGGCAAACCTACCTCCTGGCACAAAATTGTACCTTACTACAAATAGCAAGAACCCATCTGGGAAAGGAAAACTGCTACTTATACCTCAAGGAGCTATTTTGCGAGCCACAAATAACGCCAGTTAGTATTACACAGAAGAAAAGTAGCATATTAAATGTGGTGACAAATAATGGGTGGAGTCCTTGGTGTTCTCTGAGCTTGGTGGTTTTTTTGCAAATGTTTCATTAGCATATAACCTCACAGTGCAACTGGATATTACAGGAATTTCCAGGCTTTTTTTAGGCAGATTACATTCCCTGAAACACAGATATATTAAAAATGCTTTATAAAAGGAAGGGCTTCTGCTAGCAAGGCAGAAATCAATCATTCTCAGGTCAGATAGAAATGTTATATAAACATAGACCAGATTGCTATGAGTCGTAGGGATGGATGGATGTATGAATTTCCTTTTTGTGTTCAATTAAATTTTATAGCAATCCATGTTGAGTCTGTATAGCTTCTGCTATTAGCTAATTACTGAATTTGGGATTGAATTTCTGGAGAGTAGATACATTTCTGTACCTAGCGGGTAATCTGATAGTAGAGCTAAAATAAATAGGATTTGGTTTTGCCATATTTATAACTGGCTAACTTGTTGGATATTCCAGATCAGCAGTTAGGTTCTTCAGGAAGTAGCGGAACGCAGGGTGCAAGCAGTGGTGTGTCTCAGCATCTCACCTACACATCCTATATCCTCAAACAAACCCCACAGGTTAGTCCACAATATAATTATATACAGAGATGTTGTTAACATAAACATTAGATAACCACAAGTGGATCAATATTCTTCTGATGTGCTGAACTATAGTTTACATCATACATATATCAAGAGAGATATAGATATAGATATAGATATAGATATAGATATAGATAGGTTGACTGAAGAAGATGGTGGAAGTACTGCAATGTATCTGGACAGAGAAAGCTGGGTTAGAATATACTCAAAGTTTAAAAAACAGTGGTAAGAATTGGCTTTCCTGGTCCTTGTCTCTACAAATAACACTTCTATTGTTCACATTGTGCTTGTTTCCATAATGATGACTTACAGCAGGCATCCTCTATCAAAGGATGCTTCCTACCAGTTCCCCATCTTATGATTACCAGGCAAGCAGATAGCTACCCACATGCTTCAATCACTGACTGTTTTTCTTTACAAGAGAGCACAGAAGCATTCATGGAAATGAAGTTGAGGCTAGGGGGCTGATAGCATGCTGGCTTTCAATTTAAAATCGAAAGAATCTGAATATTTTAAGAAAGGGATGCAAGGGGTCTATCAGTTACCATGGAAGCCATAAATCACAGTAAGGTGCTGCAGTGCTCTTTTGTTTAATATGGTAGCGATCATTCGTCTAAGCACTTTGAGTCTGTTACTTTTTGCTATGTTAACTGGCATAATTTTTTAAGTTTTTTAAAATAGAATCTGATAGACACTACTTAAAAATAGGTATTGTGATATGACCCTCGCTAATATTAAGTGGAACTAAAAAAGAAAAACAGTTTAAGGTTGTGATGGTGAACCTATGACACGTGGGCCAGAGGTGGCACGCAGACCCCTCTCTGTGGGCATTCGGGCCATCGCCAGCTGCTCTTTTGGTTTCCAGTGCGTACATGCACGCTGGCAAACTGGTCTTTGCTCATGCTGGAATGCCGGAAATCCAAAGATCAGCTGACATATACGCATCAGAAACCGGAAGACCAGCTGGCTGGTGCATACATGCGCGTTCTAGTTTCAGTACTTGGTGCCAAAAAGGTTCGCCGTCACTGGTTTAGGGTTTCAGAATTTAAGGGATAATGGCTCTTTCTTACTATGTCTTCAATACAGATATTAATTTTTTTGTGCAGGGCACTTTTTTAGTTGGCCAGCCACCTCACCAGACTACAGCAAAACAGGTGACATCAGGGACTGTTATCCAAGGTAATACAAGTGCTGGAACATCATCTTCCCAAGGACAGCAAGCTCTGAAAGTTATAACTGGACACAAAACTGCCACCTTATTTGCACAGGTAACTGTGGTGCTTCGATTTAGATGCTGGTTGTTCTAGATACTCTTGAAGGACTTAATGCAAAATGTAGCTGTTTTGCATTCTGTAGCAAGTCACTTCTGTATTTTATGGTAACATATAAATGTATCTTTTAGAAGCCTGGTTAATAAAATAAATGTCTGAATGATTGATTTTAATATATACATGTACATCATCAATAATGTGTAAATACTAATCTGTATGCCTGAACGGTTAATTTTAATACATTCTTTGGTTGGGCAAGACAGATCTTAAGAAACAGAATGAAAAACTCTGAAAAGTTGTTTTGGTTTTGTTTATTTTATTTTATTTTTGCTGTTACCAATATTAAAAACCATATATCCATAAAATATTTATGTTCTCCATGAGATATTTATGCAGTATATTTGAGTTGAACTCTCCCATTTCTATTTTCAAATGAAAATGCTTGAAAAAGAATTAAGACAGGCCAATGGTTTGAACAATGGACAATAGAGAAGGAGAAAGCCTTGCTGAGCCTTTTCCTCTCATGAAGTTTTTCAATAGTAAAAAATGTTCCTTCCAAAGTGCCCCTTAATGGAAGAAGAATATGAGGAAGGAAATTTGTAGTAGAAAGACAGATGGACAAAAGATTAGCTGAGGCTTTCCCAATCTGGTTATAGTTCAACACATTTAAAGAACCCAGGTTGGAAGAAACTAGGCTAAGAAACCTTATTACCTTCAAATATGTAAAGAGCTGTTATATAAAAAGGAAGTACATTTCTTTTCTACTAAGAGTGCAGGACCAGAACAAATGGGTTAAAAGTGCAAAGAAACATGTTCAATTTAGATTTTAGGAGAAACCTTCTAGCTATATGAACTGTTCGGCAGTGGAACACACTGAAAAGTGAACAGGTAATTCTCCTACTAGTTGTACTATCTGCTTTATAAAAATATTGTTTCTATTTTAACTCATTTACAAATTTAAAGGCAGCTTCCAGCGGGCAAGCTTCACTCATGAAAATATCAGACAATACATTGAAATCATTACCGGCATCATCACAGCTCTCAAAACCCGGCACCACTGTGCTAAGAGTATCAGGCGGGGTGATCACTGCAGCAACAACTTCAGCTGTGACACTTGCATCAAATGGTGTTCCCCAGGTGAGGTCCAGTATTGGTTGATTTGCAAGTCAGGCTTCAAATGCATTACAGAGTTATTATGCAGGGGAAGAATCAGCTTCTTACTCCTTGGAAATCAAAATGACTTAAGTGTTAAGGCTCCATCCTGCTGTGTGAAAAAAAAGGTTAGCATTTACAAGACACCTTTGCAGTACTTGCCCTCGTACTATGTTTATAGAGAACGTTTTTGTATTTTATTATTTGGGTTTCATCCTTTTTTTTGTTCATGGTACTCCAGAAACTGTCTGTTGGGACTCCCAGACAAGTTCCCGCGCAGGCTGTAATTTGCTGTAGTCCTTATAGTTTCATTGAGATGATCAGAAGACTTCAGACTATGTCCTGGCACTAAACCTATGCAAAAAAACGTTATCAGAAGGAAGGAAAAAATACTCCCTTTTCACTTTTGTGAAAGGAGCTGGTGGTGGAAATGCAGGGGTGCTATTAGTAAAAAGTAGAGAAGTGTATGAAATCTTGAAACTGACAATGCACTACAAAAATACTGTAACTGTTATATGCAATAGAACTGGACCCCCTTGCTTTTCTAACTCTCAACTAAAAATATTGTATATGCATAGTTTGGAATAATTAATTCATAATTTGTTTAGAATATTTTTTTCTTTTATTTTCTTTATTGGATCATTAAGCTGAAAAATGTGTTTTCCACTCTCCCTGGTTTTTTTAACACAGCAAGCAGACAGTGCAAGCTCTAGCTCCCCTTCATCTGCAGGCCCCATTGTGAAGGCATCTGGGCAGCAACAGCAGGTTGTTGCCAATCCTGGGCAAGCAGGATCAGTTGCCCCTAATAAAACAAGTTCCTCCACAGTTGTAAGCATTGCTTCTTGGGTCACCACCCCAGCACCAGCATCCACAAAAACTGCAGTATCAGGTAATCTAGAACTAAAAGATTGAAATTAGTCAATGGGATGCTTTTATCCAAACTAAACGCAAAACCCACTGGTGTATGATGTATATATGAAATATATATGGGTGCCAGTTTTACTTGAGTTAACTGATTCAAGAAATATTATAGAAGCCCAAGCATCACTTGTTGAACAAGATTGATGCCTAGTTGAATACTACATAAAACATTTTGTTAATTGGACATGTTGTTCCCCAAATATCAGCTCATGCAGTTCCACCAGATTCTGCAATCTCTTAAACACTAAGATTGACTTTCTCTTGAATGTGGATCCTGGAAAGCCCATTGGTTTTCTGAGAAAGTCTTGGAGTTTAAGCAATACAAGATCTACTTAGGAAACAGAGTGAAATCAATTGAGCCAAATGTCTATGGAGATTCTCAGACCTCCAGGTCATGGTTGTCCAAAATGTACTCTTTCAAAAGGCAACTGGACTTTGTGTTTCCTTGAAGATATTTCAGCTTCTTTAGCTTCTTGGATGAGAAGCAAAACCTCAATCTCATTTTGTCAAATAATCAGATCTTACCTTGTGCGAAATGGGCATCCATATATATTGACATAAGGCATTCCTGGTGGTTCTCTTGGATCTCTCAGTAGCCTTTAATACCAGTTTTGGACATATTTTGGAGGTTGGGGGGATGGAAGGTATGATATTGTAATTCTCCACTGGGCCATTTCCAGTTGGTCTTGATAGGAGGGGAGAGATCTAGCACTAGATCTGTTCTCCATACTGATACACAGATAGGAGAGCTTCCTTTTTATCTTCTTTGTTCTATGTGAAAGGAAGAAATGATTCATTTTAACACATTTCTAATGTAGGGTTGCTAAAGATCCACTCCAACCAGAACAGCCCACAACAGGCTGTTTTGACAGTACCCAGCCAACTCAAACAACTTGGTGTCAGCAGTGCTTCTGGAGGAGTCCAAACGATACTGATGCCTGTGAACAAAGGTAGGATGTAGTTGACAAGACATTGCCTAAATCTCTTTTTCAATATTGCAGGCTTCTCTCTTCTAAGCTTTCTGGATCTATTGCACAGCAAAGAATTGGAAACCTTTGGTTCTAATGGCAAGCAGACTTTAAATTGTCTGGAGCACAATATTTGATGCCATGCATATCACATTTTATTGATACTGATAACTAATACACACTTACAATTTTAATGTCCAATTTTAATGTCCAGTATTATCATTATTAAAACCAACACCAGATTATGCATAATAGTGAGAACCTGGTTTGTGAGATCCGGGTAAAATCAGAAAAAATGTTTTACAAAGAACAAATTTAAAAAAAAAAATCAGATAACATGTATAGAGCTCTTGCAAAAAGCCATTGTTACATCATTTTCTGCTAAAATTATTGAAGTAATTTAGCAACAAAAATGAAAAAGTGTTAAAAGTGAAGCATATTTGTCTACATTACCAATATTCCTTTTCTCTTTCAGTGATACAGTCGGTTTCTTCCAGCAAATCAACTGCTGTTACACCCATGACTACAACTAATGTAGTTGTCCCAAGCACTCCTGAAGTGACTGTTACAAAAGGTAGAATTGCCCATTGTCATAATGAAGCCTTGGAAATGACTATATGATTAGCCACTATTCATGACATATATAAGAAATTTATACCGTATTTTTCGGATTATAAGACGCACCGGAGTATAAGACGCACCAAGATTTTGAAGAGATAAACAAGAAAAAACTCAGCAGGCCTCCCAAACCCTCTGCAAAATCCGTTTTTGCGAAAAATGGGCTTGTTTTTGGCGAAAACAGGACGTGCAGGGCGGGGTTTTGGGATGCCAAAAATGGCTGTATTCGGTGTATAAGACACACCAACATTTCCACCCTCTTTTAGGGGGGAAAAGTGTGTCTTGTACTCCAAAAAGTGCAGTAATATTTTGGGAAATTAGTCAGTGGGATTGTGCAAAGCATTCAGAAGCCATACTTTGCAAAGTGCATTGGTATCAGCAGAATATAAAAAAGAGCCTGGTGGCGCAGTGGACTAAATGCTGTTAAAAGTAGCACTTAAGTTGCTAGCTGCTTGCAATTACTGCAAGTTCAAATCTCACCAGGCTCAAGGTTGACTCAGCCTTCCATCCTTTCTAAGGTAGGTAAAATGTGGACCCAGATTGTGGGGGCAATAAGCTGACTTTGTATCAATATACAAAAGTATGAAGGCTATTGCTTAACGCATTGTAAGCCGCCCTGAGTCTCTGGAGAAGGGCGGCATATAAATCAATTTTTTTAAAAAAAAATGCCTGTGGAGGTTCTCAATCATCTAGATCATAGTTGTCTCAAAAGTTTTTTTCAAAGAAAAAACAGTCCAGTAGCCTTTTGAAGAAAAAAAGCACCTTTGAGATATCAGCAGAGTCCCACTTCTTGAAACATTACAGCATTAAAGGGTTTGATGTGGCTGCTTCAGAAGATTTCTCTGGTTGTGTGTGCATATACCTCTGCAAATATTTTCATTGACACCACCAACGAACTGAATATGCCTGTATACCTACTTGCTCAGATAGCCAGGGTTATCTAAGCTAAAAAAGTTACTTCACTTGCACTTTTGCATTTAGTGGAAGTGTCCCTTTCAAATGCTTTTTATTAGCCATCAGCTGTTCCACAGTATGATTATGCAAGTGAAGCAGGATTCAGGTGATAAAGCATTCAGCTTGATGAAGGTATTGACATCAAGAAATCTTTTTGCACGTCTTTAAAAGTATAACAGTACTTTCACTTGGACACCAAAGATATTACTAAGGCAGTTTTACTACACAAAAAGCAGCAACCCCCCAAAAAAGGTTTTGAAATGTAGACTTTTACATTTTTTTCCCTGCCATACACTTACACTTACAGTTACTACTCTGTGAGGAAGATAGATGGTTCCAAAATTTGATTGATATATAAATAAGTCAATAAATAATACTTTATTGTGGTGCCAGGATTCCTCTTTAAAATCTCTGCTTTCCTCCTTCAGAAAAATTACAGGTAGTCCTCAATTTATGATCACAATTGGGCCCAAAATTTCTGTTGCTAAGTGAGACAGTTGTTAAATGAATCACTGCAGTTCTTAACTTCGTAACATGGTTGTTAAGTGAATCTGGATTTCCCATTGACACTGTTAGAAGGTCACAAAGGGAAATCACATGACCCCAGGACACTGCAATTGTCATAAATGTGAACCAGTTGCCAAGCATCTGAATTTTGATCATGGGGATGCTGCAACAGTTGTAAGTGTGAAAAATGGTCGTAAGTCACTTTTTTCAGTGCACTTTTCAGTTGTAACTTCAAACTGTCACTAAATGAACTATTGTAATTCAAGGACTACCTATAGTTTTTTCTTCCTGCTTGTCTGAAGCAGAAGACTAGGTTTGCCTTTCATTTGCCTAAAAAATGTTTTTTAAAGATATTCTATTATCTTTTAAAGTGAAGCTGGAGCCTGATGCAACAGGGCAGAGCTGCAGTATTCCAGTCTCTCAGGATGCTCAGGCGACAATAAAAACAGAGGAAAGTTCAGAACTTGGAAATTATTCAATTGGGTAATTATTTTTGTGAAGTTAAAATAACTTACTAAAGGGAGCCATAGCTGTTGTAAACAATATGGGTTATATTTTTATAAGCCACTTGAATTTATTGGAAGTTCACCCCTATTAATGTTGAAATGAACTTTCTTCAAGAGAATTATTTTAATTTTGTTCAATACAAGCAGTTGAGATTTTTATAGTGGATATTGGCTAGATCACAGTATATTAACGCCTAGGTGTGAAATACTTCATAGATGCACATTAAAATTACAGTGCTCTGTTTGCACATCAGTTGCAGTGGATATACTGCATTTTAGATGCAGCACTGGCTCCATAGAAACTGGTTACCTTGTTTGTTCGGCTTTATCTTTGTCTCAAACTTTAAGAGCCATATCAAGCTATATAAATAGTTATATCCAGCTAGACCTGAGGTGAGAAACTTCTATTATGATCCTCACAGACACCTCCCTTTATTGCAAACCAAATTACGACAGCATAATTTCCTATTTTAAAAAAGCTTAGTAGAAGCTTATAATACAACTTCTTTCTTTATTTCATATCAAGTTTGTGTAAGCTTAACACTGCCCTCCCCTTGGAAAAAAATGTAAAGTACAAACTTCCAAAATGTAAAAGCTGAGAAAGGTTTGAAAATGTTTGTCCAAACATCACTGTCTTTATGTACACAGAGATTTCTGTTTGTGCTCTATAGACAGTAATACAGCAATATCTGTACATGCATGTTCTTTGTACAGTAGAAGCAGTGTAAAAAGCACAGTACTATGCTATAAATAAATTATATATTAAATACCACCTCTTTATTTTCTACAGGGAAGAATATTTAGACAATCTCCCGCAACTTTTGACAGCAATTGTGAAGAACGTTCCATTAATTGCGGAGACAAGTAATGAAAACATTGTTTAACTGTCATTTTTTGGTGTAATATGCTCAATTCATACCAAGTATGGCCATTGGTCCATTTGCCTGCATTTGCTATAGAGCAGTGTTTCTCAAAATGGGTGAAACTGCCCCCTAATGAAAGGTGTTTGCATTATCAAGAGGGGTGTTAGACACTAAGTGGGCAACAGGAACATTATGCACCCCAAGGGGGTGGCATAAGAAGCAATTAGGATTTTAATCATAGGGTTACTCAGAATTTACACAACAAACTTTATTAAGTGTGTAAAACTGTAAACATTAAGTTTGATAATTTTAAATATATCAAACTTTAGAATGCTTGAAATATTATGTGGTTTTGACCACATGTTAACCATGGGAAAATCTCTTACAATTTCCTGTTTTTATATATCCATTTTTTCATCTCAAGATTATTCCTGCTAGCTGAGTTCCATATATTTTCCTTCAGCATTTTTAAGAAATGTTTGGCTAAATATCATATTCTGCCTAGTGTACATGAGGACAATGGATTACAGTAATGCTGATTGATTTCCATTTCAACCATCAGAACACTAATTTCCATTTTCTTGTTCCACTTAACAAAGCTTGTATTGTGTTTTTTTTAATTCTGAAGGATAACAAGCATTCAGAAAGTGTTCCCATTTGTGCTGATATTCTGAAAGACACCAGAGACAGTCTAGCATTTTTAACTGTCCTCTTTATGAGGAATGGGAATGGGAAACTAGTATTTCTGAAATCAAAACTTCCAGTGCAGTATCGCAGGCAAAATTTGCGCCCAGCCTAGAGTTTGATCCGGATGGGGCTCAAGGTTGACTCAGCCTTTCATCCTTCTGAAGTCCGTAAAAAGAGGACCCAGGTTGTTGAGGGCTATATGCAAATAATGCTTCTATATTGTAAGGCACCTAGAGAGTGTTGTAAAGTACTATGGGGCACAATATAAGCCCAAGTGCTGTTGCAATTGCACACTCAGGTTTAATCTGGTCCATGAGACCAGTCCCTCTGATTCAAAGGATTTAAAAAAGATTCCTTTCTCACTTTGATCTGCTTTTTAACATATAGGACAACTAAAAGGACAATAGTTTTCTGTAGTCTAGTAGGCTATGCAGTGCTTCGTAAATGATTTCGAGAAGGTGGTTTAGAATATGTAGGGGCACAAACCTAGCACCCAACCATAACTGTTTGATGCAATCATTTCTTTTTCCTTGGAAATAGATAGCTGTCCTCTGTAGCTGCCTGGTCAGCTCAAGAAATAATGTAGCTTCAAAGAGATCAGATTAAAGATTACAGACATGTATTATTACATTTGCAGCATTAAGTGTTCCAAGCACCTTTTTGAAATCACATACGAAGCTCTATATAATCATATATTCTCTGTAAAAAAATACATTATAAGAGAGTTGAATCGGGCTCCTAGCCCAAATCCAACTCCTAATTTTTGCAGTAGATGAGCTGTATCTTAACAATGAGGAAATAGCTGCTGAGTTATTCAACTATGGCTGACTTTATTTTCATCCACACAAAAATACATAAAATAGGTGGGTTTAATAGCAATTGGCATTAACATGCTGAGATTTGGTATTCCTGAAATAAACAAACCAATTAATGTGCCTAGTTTTCATACTGGGGTTCATTAAGGCTCCTGCTTTTCCATTCTCCAAATCATTTATAGTAATTTGTTTCTCACATGTTTTTTATGTTCAGAGGCTTCCATCTTTCTGAGTAGTTCCAAAGGCTAGAAAATTGTCTTATGTCACAAATTCCACCCCTATTATTTACCTGTGGTTCAAATAGCTATGGTAATATCTCTTAATGTTCTTTCTAATTTAGTATCTGTTTTAAATCAGACTAAAAGGCTTTTCAGTTTTTTCCATAAGGTACTTCCTGATAAGCAGCATATTTTGATTTAAACTACGGTATGTTCTGAGAAGATGTTCAGAAATAGCTTGCCATATAATATATTAATTTCCATTGTTATTAAAAATCTAAAGCTGTTGATGTTCCTTTCTTTGTTTCTTTAGCTGAGGATGCCAATCCTTTCTGTGCCAGTTCTGTGGAACAATATTATACCTGGAATATTGGAAAACGAAGAGCTGCTGAGGTAATTTTAATATATTCTATAAAGCTGAATTTCAGCCTCAGGGAAATGTATGACTGAAAGCTGTTCCTCAGAAATCTGGTGATTTTTAAAATCCCTAGAAATTATTTAAAAATTATCTCTTGCACTTAATACATAGCCATTTTTGCAGAGATTTACTAATACTTGGCTAAATAAAATGTAACTGAACTTAAAATTCCATGTCCTGTCTTAACATTATACAGTCCAGATCTTTTGTGTGACAAAATAGCAACTTTTTCCCAATGTTGCCTTTATGTTGTCCTACTGCCAAGGCTTTTTTAATTTGCTTTTAATGTCTCTTTTCTGCTTGACAAAATGACCCTTCTGTTGCGAGCACCGTGATGAAAAATGAGGAAGAACTTTTGTTCTTATTTATTAGATGTACCCTATTTTGGAGCCACAAAGACAAAATATAGAATAGCTCGAACTGTGAAATCATCTATTAACAGAACAATTTCACATATGTGCACACAAACATACGCACACAGGTTCCATTGTTGCTCTATGTGACTTTGATCAGCAGCAACTAAGCAGTAGAGGATCACCTGGTCGCCATCTGGGAGATAACAATTATCTACAGTTTTTTACTTAGTTCTTGCAATGCATACAGATTCATTGATATAGAAGATTATAATGTAACTATAATGAAAGATATACATATTTGATTCTAATTAACTTGTTTTTCCTCTTCTTTTTTCATCTGCAGTGGCAAAGAGCCTTGACAATACGTAAAATCCTTCAAGAAATCATAGAAAAGTATCCTAAATTTCACAGCATTGTGCCTCTGAAAACAAAGCAGGTTGTACATTGGTGTCGCTTCCATGGCTATACACCACCTGATCCAGAAGCTTTTAGGAATGAGGATTCCATAGAGGATGTGCTGACACAAATAGACAATGAGCCAGGTAAAGAATCTAATTTCAGAACCTCAAAGGGTTTATTTTGGCATAATTTGTAGAATGAAAATAAATTATAGGATTAGGTTTCCATCTTTGTCTCCTAAAGCCAGCCTCAGTTTTAATTCAATATGTGTTTCTAGGACCATGTATAAAAATGCTATATTTAACAGTATTCTTATAAAGTGGGGGATTGTCCTTCTGATTATTTGGGACTGGTTGGGTACGTTCAAGAGAAATGAGTGAATGAATCAATGAATAAATCAGTGAATGAATCAATAAATGAAATAAATGTTATTTCGGTCCTGAAACAAGGGAAATAAGATAAACAGATTTTTTTTAAAACCCAGTGGTATGGACTACTCATCATAGTTGTCAGGAACATATTAATATTCTTATTAGTGACTGTTACATAAACAGAAATAGATATAGATACACATTCATACTTCATTGAATTGAGTGCGCTCTATTTCTTCAACACCAAAACTAACAATTCTGAATTTACAAATATTTTTGTTAATATTGTTAATGGTTTCTCTTTTGATATAATGACTGAAACTTGAAATATATATGGATAGTAGAAGATTGGGAGTTTAGGTTTCTGGTCGTAGCAACTATAATTTGTTTTATTTGCAATGAACTGCATGTCACTTTATATAAATTATTGGCTAATCCTGTCTTCTGTGCCTAATTGCTTTACATGGAAAAGAATGCTCATCTTCTTATACCACTGGGGAAGAGCTATGTCGAAAGCTTATAGAACTAGAGCAGCTCCTTAAACAAGAATCTGACAATGATGAGGAAGTAGACATTCTTAACATTACTGAACCTCTGAAAATAAACATTAAAAAGGAACAGGAAGAGACACAAGAAGAGGCCAAATTCTACTTAGCCCCACAGTCTGCATCTGAGTATGTGCGTGAGACTGCTCAACAGGTAAATAAAATAATTTTTAAAAAATAACTTTTTCATTATCTTGAGGTTTTTAGAGTGTAATATATGTAATATGTAGAATGGTTGCAAGTTGACTTACCTTTCTATTCAACAAGCTAGAAGATCTTGAATACTCTTTTATAGTTTTGTTCCCCAATTGCTTTCACAGTTGCTAATAAAAATGTTCAGTTCTAGGAAATAAGGATCACAAATGTGCTGCAGAACTGTCAGTCATCAGACTTAAAACTCCAGCTAAGCACTCAAACATTATTCTATAATCAGCATTATCTGGACTCCAAAGTAATTGGTTCAAATTATTACCGGGGGAGGGATAGGGGGGACAGTCTGCAGCTGCACTAAAAAACAGCAAATGTTGAATTTTAAATTCCATAATCCACCTACCTTTTTATAATAATTTTAGTCCACCTGAAGTGCCAATGTTGTGAGATTCCTTCCAGAAGATAAAGTAGAACTGAATATGATTCATCTTATTCATGCATCCACACATGCACACACAGAAACATACACAAAATCTATATGTATTTAGTGATTCTTCAGTTTACGAATTCAGAATCCTATTTCAAATATTTGTGAATCCTATCAGAAATATTTAGGAAGTGTAATTTTAAAGCAGCCCAGTTCCTAGGCATCGGAAGAAAAACTTTTTGTTATTTTTGTACATTATAATCCAATTCTATTCTGTTTAGAATGGCTGCATTTTATACAGCAATCTTATTAAGGATACAGCTTTAAAGTTTCAGAACAAAATGTTAATTTTCCAACTACTACAAATCTATAAACATATAGCAGTCTATGCCTATTGAATTTTAAGTGTAACTAGTTCTAAGCAGGGGTGAAATCCAGCAGGTTCTAACAGGTTCTGGAAAACTGGTAGTGGAAATTTTGAGTAGTTCAGAGAACCGGCAAATACCACTTCTGGCTGGCCCCAGAATGGGGTGGGAATGGAGATTTTGCAGTATCCTTCCCCTGGAGTAAGGTAGGAATGGAGATTTTGCAATATCCTTCCCCTGCCGGTCCACAAGCCATGCCCACAGAACCTGGAGAGAGAAAAATTGGATTTCACCCCTGGTTCTAAGAGTTATTTTAACTTCTGAAGAAGGTTCATGTCTGTGAAGTTAATTATGAACATATTGTTTTATTTTATAGGTAGGAATTTCCTTTCCACCTGTGGAACTTCACAAAAATATATATGCTTTTATAATAGAAGATATGATTTTAAAGGTAAGCTGTTAACAAAATTCTTAGCATTAAAGTAGTCTTAATCATAGACAAATTAAATACAGAGGTTTAACTTAAGCTGTGAGGCATATTGGCTGCAGGCAGAACAAGGATAATAGTGTCTTGTAGTATCTTTATTTTAATAATAATTTATTGGTTATTAAATGTATTAAGCTATCAAATCAAAAGGCTCAAAGTAGCATTCAGCAATACTGTACTAATACAAAACCAAATGCAGAGATATTTTTTGGGGGAAAATACTAAAAAAATTTCCACAACCTAACTTTGCCCAATTGGGATTAGACAGTTGGAAATTAGACAATTGCTGGACTTTTGCACCTGGTATTGGAGAAGCCAGTTCTCTAGAGCTTTTCTAGAGGGCAGTATGACTGGGAGTAGACAAACTTCTAGGGGATGGTATTCCAGCAGGTAGGAGTAGAAGCAGCAACAACAGAGAAGAAGCCATTTTACTTGATGGGATGCAGAGCTTTCTCAATGTTATGTTTCTGAATTTGTAGAACAATTTGAAGAAATGCACCGTAGGCTACTTTGGTAAATACGTTTTAGTTTATGCACAGGATTCCGAGATACGAAATACTCTGAAATATGTCCTCTGTGACTTAAAAACATTCATCCATGTTTACATTATTTCTGAAATGCATTCTACAACAGGCTACAGAACAGTTGGTCAGTGACATTTTAAGAGAAGCACTGGCGATTGGCTACCAAGCAGCTCCTCGAAACAGGTATACTTGTTTAACTTTCACATCTACATTCTAAATATATCTATATTAACTGGCTCAAGGTTAACTCAGCTTTCCATCCTTCCAAGGTCGGTAAAATGAGAACCCAGATTGTTGGGGACAATATGCTGTCTCGGTAAACTGCTTAGTAAAGACTAAATCACTGTGAAGCGGTATATAAGTTTAACTGCTATTGCTATAATAGGAAAACTAATACAAAGATGGAAGAATAAAAAGAAAGAGTAGAAGGTGCAGGCTAAGTGCTATTGTTATTGCTATTCTTGAAATAATAAAGATGTAAGATAAAGTGAAAAAAAATGGATGAATACAGTCTTGGTCCTCATTTTACTGACCTCGGAAGGATGGAAGGCTGAGTCAACCTTGAGCCAGTGAGAATCAAACTGTTGGCAGTCGGCAGAATTATCCTGCAATACTGCATTCTAGTTACTGCGCCACCACAGCACTAAAATAAACAAAATATAGTTGGCATCCCTCTCTTATTCCTTTTTGTATCTCACTGAGTTTTGTTAAATCTTCAATGACCATTAACAGAATAACAGAGTTGGAAGGGATCTTGGAGGTCTTTTACTACAACCTCAGCTCAAGCAGGTGACCCTATACCATTCTTATACCATTATTTGTACTTTCTGTGAAGTATAAATCAATCTTATCCATTTATAAACTTCTCTCCAAAGTTCATATCTTCCAATATTCCCACCCCTGTTTTGTCATTTTGATTGCCAATTTGTGTTCTGGGAACTGCAAATGAGGTACAAATCCAGATTCTACATTCCCCTGTTTTAGAGAAAATATATTAAAATTGAATAGCACTATTAAATATAGTAGATTTCTAAGACACTCCTGAGCAGGACAAGGTATTGTTCCATGTTTTGGCTCCATCGTTTTGTGTTTGGGATTTTATCCTACCCTCTCCCAATATTATGTTAGAAGCTGTTTTTGAAACTGAGCAGTTCTTAACAATGATTTCACTGGCCATAGGAGAGAGAGAAAAAAGCAGGGAAATATGGAAGTGCTGAATGACATCTTCAGATTTCATCCTCAGAAATGGCTTGAAGAGGATTATTGCTCAGTATAAATAACTTGCTTGCCATGTAGAAATTCCCAGGTTCATCCCTCATTTTTAATTGGTAAGGAATCGGGGCAAATGAAAGAAAAGACAAACTCCAAGAATCTTTTATCAGTCAAAGTAAAATATAACTGGATTTGATATATAGAATAGTTTTACTTGATATAAAATAACTTTTTATATTCCTATATGATCTGTTTTAAATATGTAGATAATTTTTAAACTATGTCTATGTAGGGTTTTTTAAATAAAGTACTGCTTATATCCATGATGGATCCGGAAGTGGCACGCAGAGCCATGCGAGCCATTGCCCATTGCTCTTCCAGGTTCCGGTGCACCAGCCAGCTGGTGTTCACATGCGCAGGAGCACTGGAAACCGGAAGAGCATCCACCCGGCACGCGCATGCACACTGGGTGGCTGCTCTTCCAGTTTCTGGCACGGGCATACGTGTGCACGGTTGTATTTCAGCACTCAGTGCTGAAAAGGTTGGCCAGCACTGGCTTATATAATTGTAAGGAAGCTGAAATAATTATTTAATGATAATTGAAGCAGTTGTTTGTTATGACAACTATAGTGCGCTTAAAGCACATGTATAGCTGTCTTTATTTGCCTGATATTCCAGAAATATTGGAACACAAATCCCTTTATTTGCTGCTCATTGTGACTAACAGGAAGTACAATCCAACAAATCTGGAGGACATCAGGCTGGGGAAAGATGGACTTCTTCCTTATAAATGTTGTTATTGTTGCTTCATCAAGTAGCATATAAATGCTTCAAAGGTTACATTCCATCTGCATTTTCTCCCTGCAGGATTCCAAGAGAGATCACAATGATGAACATTCACCAAGCTATCTGTAACATTCCCTTTCTGGACTTCCTTACAAATAAACATATGGGAATACTGAATGATGAACAGTGATGTGGACTGAAAAAGCTACATAAAGCTTGAATAAAGATAATGGCCCAAATTCCTTGTGTCCAGATGCCTGTTTACATTGTAGAGACTAAATTAACTTGAGTGCTACAAATCAATGTTTCAACCAAGTTTTTTTATTTTTAAAAATAAAGCATTTTTAAATATTTTTTTAAGAGAACACTTTTTTAAAAATCAGTTTTAGGTTCACTTGTCAGATATTAGTGGCAACTGACTCTAAGTATGCTGTGAAAGTAAAAAGATAGCATACCATGATTTAAGTTGCAGGTTTAGCATGGCAGTTACTTATCACAGAAAGTTTTCGGTAATAATTTTGCAGTTTAATATAACCTGTGGATATGGATTGGCAGCCTCTGGGATTGAGATTAAATGGATAAATATAATGATAGACTAGTTCAGATATAATACTAAACTATAGTATTCTGTTGAAGGAACAAGTCTTGCTTTTCCCTAGGTTCATATATTTCTCTTCTTTAAATGGACATGGTCACAAGGAGACGTTAGAGGCTTTTATTGCAGTTTGCTGTATCATCTTAACTGGAATTAATCATGTTAAAGTAGCAAAACTTTAGGGAATAGGGTGAGATAATTCTCAAAGTTGATTAAAGTGAAATTGACTTTGAATTGCTATATCCTCACTGAGAAGCTTTTGGGATTTACCAGGCTTCTTTTTCAGTTATATTGTCAGGAAGCTTTCTTTGCTGAAAATAAAGTAAACAAAAAAACCCCTACATAACAGTGATAATATAATAAAAATAACCTGATGTTCTGAGTTAGCAAAGCAGGTATTCATAAAATCTTACCCTTTAAAATGTGTGGTATTTCAGATTTGATTTGTAGTTTGGGCATATCTTCATTGGAAAGTGAGAGATTTGCTATTATATTAGACTGATATGTATTATACTATTTTAACTTCATTGAATGAAACAGTCTAATTCTACACCTTACATTCTTTTTCCTAGAATAGCTCCTTCAAATACTTGAGGACTATTTATGTCCATGTTGATTACCAACTTAAACCCTTATCATCATATGTACTATAATGTATAATTGTGTGATATACCTTTACAATAAATTTTCTTTATTAAGTACAGTAAGATGGGACTACTTGGTTTGTTTTATTTACTGCTTCATGTTTACGCTGTTTTCATCTTTATCTTCATTGCATGTTAATTCAGGCTCTGCCATTCCTGTTTCTGCACTAATCTTTTTAAATCTCAGTACTGTTCGCATTGTTATGGAGAGAAAATGCTGGTTTGCTGATTTGAAGTAAATAACGTACCTTATTGAGTTATGTAGAAAAATATACTACAAAACTAAAAATACTCCGAAGAAACAATATTCAGATTTTTATTTTCCATTTTCAATTTTTAAAGTGAACAAGGAAAACGAAGGAGTGACTTATGTACTATTTTTCACTCCCAAGTTTCTTACATGAAAAGAGATGATTGCAATTTCCACTTTCTCAAGCCAAGCTGCACCATAATATTAAAAACTCTTGATTAAAATGTAATATGGAACTGGATTTGAAATGGTATGTTGTACTATACTACTACAGTACTACCATCATAATCATAATTCAAAAAGAGCAAAGACATTAACAGAATTAGTTACAGTGTCAGAGCCAGCATTCTCTGGACGAGCCTCTATGATTACCCCTTTTAATAAAGTTTAAATGGTATTTTGCATGGCTCAGCATTAGAGCCATGAGAAGAGTAAAAGAAATGCTACACCAGAGCTATACTTACTGACTTCACTTTACTTGTAACCTGTCTGGTCACTGTTACATTTGTGGCCTCGAAATCTGGGCAGTTCTATAATTTGTTGATTATTTGTTGTGCTCAAGTAATTTGTATATCAAATATGTATGCTCAGAAGTATATTCCATTCTAGGTACATGCCGAACACATTCCTTGAAGGAACTATACACAGAACTCCTTATCTAGCAGAAGTCACCACAGTATTCTGGTGGCAGCAAGGATATATGATAAATATTGAGGTTTGCATACATAGTTCAATCAAGAATCTCCTACGTAGATTCAATATTTAGTTATTTAACTTAAGAGGCATTTTGTATATAAGTAATGAACTGTAAGAGCTTTTTTCCACTTAAAAGCAAATCCCCCCTGTCAATGTTAACAATTCATACAACCAAATCACAGTGATGGCTGCAGGATGAGTATTGCCATAGCAACTACATTCTAGCTTAATAAAATGGCAGAGCGCTTCATTTACTTAAAATATATATTGCATGGGATTAAATATCACTGTTTATACACATAGAGTCAGAAGTCAGGCTACATGTACCAAAAGTCAGGCCCTACTGGCCAATCACAAAATGTTTTATTAATATTGTTTCAGAGAAATATTACCTTAGAAAGTTCAAAAGCAATGCATCAAATAATTAATGTTTAGAATAAAATGGCAACCAATTTGAGTATTTAATGTAATTTATATAATAAATTGTCTATGGAAATGGACTTTTGATACACCCTGTACACCTGTATTTCCATGAACCTTCTAGGCTACTAGGTAGACAGTGATTTCCTGGTCGGCCTTATAAAGTTTTGTTACATTTATTATTCTAATTTTGGTTAGACTTTGTAATATTGGCTATAATTTTATTTCCATTTAATCAATGTTTTCCATTTTCTATACTATGTCTGTGTTTCATATGACTTGTGGTTACAATGAGAGATTCTTACAGCTATGCAATCACAATAAATAGGTAAAGGTTCCCCTCGCACATATGTGCTAGTCGTTCCCGACTCTAGGGGGCGATGCTCATCTCCGTTTCAAAGCCGAAGAGCCAGCGCTGTCCGAAGATGTCTCAATGGTCATGTGGCCGGCATGACTAAATGCCAAAGGCACACAGAACGCTGTTACCTTCCCACCAAAGGTGGTCCCTATTTTTCTACTTGCATTTTTTACGTGCTTTCAAACTGCTAGGTTGGCAGAAGCTGGGACAAGTAACGGGAGTTACATGGCACTAGGGATTCAAACAGCTGAACTGCCAACCTTTTGATCGACAAGCTCAGCATCTTAGCCACTGAGCCACCGCATCCCATATCTCATATCATGCAATCACAATACATGATGCATAAAGCTAATGCATTAAGAATTTTCTATATTTTCAGGATGTTCTTGGGTTGGTTTTTTTCTTTTTTAAATTAATATCAGTGATCTATTTACACAGTTTCAGCTATTGCTTGATTATATTGTTTTCTATAAAAGGTACTGGGGGAAATGAGACATCCTTTATCAAAACAACATTTCATGTCTTTATCAACCATTTTGATAGTTCTTTAAAAAATATTTTTTGCAGCAAAATTGTAATAGGTAAATAACATACTTGTTGATATTTTTATACTGGAAACATATTAAGCAGCTATCTAGATAAGCACCAAATACTTACTAATATTCATCATGAACCAATTTGCACCTGTATCCCCTACTGAGAGTATGTTGAGTTTGCCTTCAGTATTATTCCTTACATTTTAAAATTTCAAAAATTGTCATTGGATGTAGCCAGCGAACCCAAAATAAAAAAACTGCATGTATCTTACCTGCTTGGAATATCCAGTTATCCAGACTGACTTCATAATGAGTGACAAAGGCACAAAACCTGGCCTTTGTGGTTGATCCATTTGTACTTTATATCCTCTATCCTTCTATGTCCCTTTCTGCACCTAAATTGATTTTATCATCCCTGAGCCAGAACTTTATTATGCTTTCTATTTTGAAAAAGTATATAGATTGCATTTTACAGAATGTTTCCTCTTGTCTCAGCAAGAGTTTGTCTCTAAACATTGCAAAAAAAGCAAAGAAGACCTAATATAACTAATTATTACCTGCTTCTCTGAATTCAAACAAGCGAGTTCCAGAATTAGACAGCACCCAGGAAGTTCATAATGAGCAATATTAGCAGAATTCCAAGAAATCAGTTATTTCGTTAAGATGGAAAGGACAACATATTAAGAACATGCCCAGATTATGTAGAATGTGAGTGGGGGAAATATATTCCTAGTTCCATGTTAGAAAGGAAAGTATAGAATGTAGGAAAATATGTAGAGTTTCCCACTCTGGATAGATAAGATCAGGAAGTACATGACACTTTACATTATTGTCCTTCTGTGTAAACTTAGTTCATCAAAATCTTTCAGTATTCAAATGATTTCCATTAGACCAAAAACTACAGCAGAAAGAATATGTAGACAAAAATACATTTTAATAAATTATCTAATTCCATAAAATACAAATATCATGTTCTGCCATGTTTTTTCTTTATGAAATAAAATAACTGTAACCAAGTAGGCAGTGTGATTTTCTTTTCTCCATTTAGTAAAAGTCAGGCTTACAAATAATTAAACCAATTAATGTTCAAAGAAATTAGATCAGTCAAGGAAAATTAATATTAATTAATTTCACCTAGAAACATTAAACATGCAAGGATTGCAATTTGGAACATGTTTCTACAAATTGTACCTTCCCATTCCTCCTAATCCATTCAGTGTGTTGGATTCATCAGGCAAACTGGCCTCATGACTATTGAAGGAACAATGTTGTCATTTACCTTATAGACAAGTATCTTATTATTGTGATTGTTCCAAAAGGGGGGGAGGGGACATGCTCAAGGAGATTTTGAAACTACAATTCTCAAGCAGCAGGCCCTTTACTGTTAAGGAAAAACGATTGCTACATAAAATATTGTCAAAAGCAGCTTATGATATGGCACTAGTGGAAGGCAAGAGAGCCTCTTATTTAAAGAACAAAAAAACACAACAGGTACATACCCTTTCTGATAATGTAAATAACTTTTTAGATCTTAGCTGAATGATTACAATTAAGGAAATTTTCGTGAAAAAACAACTTGCTTGCGGCCAATTTTCTCTGAATTATACAGTACTTATACTGCTCTTTATATATGAAAAATTGGCTGCATGTTATTTGCCACATTTTAAACTAGGGAATGTTAAATATGAATTTTTCAGTATAAAATTCGCAAGGGTCTTGTGTACTGTATACCCAGAAATGGGCTAGATGAGAAGGCCAACCTGAATCAGAAATTTCATGCGCCCATCAAAAGCTTACAAAAGTATACTGGAATCTTCAACAAACTATGATTGTAACTTCTGCAAAAGTAAATGAAACAATGCATTAAGGTGGGGTGATTATTATGTTAAACCCTGTCTCAAATATATGCAATATTAGGAATGAATGAGAATTAAAAACTAGTGTATTTAAAATGTCTAAGCAAAAATTTCAATACTGTACAAAAATGTTCTTCCAAAATAATGAAAAAGTAAAATTGTCTCTAAAAATTACACTATAACATATATAACACATAATTCCTTAGCAACAAGCAGCAATTTTGCTTTTTCAAGGCAAATCATGTTCTAGTTTGCATACTCAAAAACTATGAATGTTAAATAAAATCATATTAAGCATGCATTCTTTTTTCTTTTGGAAAACTTTTCCTATTTACATCATTTACATACACATTAAATAAATTATCTTGGCCATTGCTTTGATGTGTGGCCTAGTGCAATATTCAATGCTTAATCCAAACTAGTAAGGGTTATTAACCCCCAAGAAAATGTGAATTGCCTCTGTTCTGTCTTTGAGGAGTTTTCTTTCCAGAATTTAACAACTGAATTCTCAGTGAAATTGAGCCTTCAGGAAAACATTATCAAGACTGAAAAAAACTTCCAGGAAAAAGTGTGCTTGCTAAAGATCAGTTAATTCTAGGTACATAAGTCATGGAATATTGAGGAGGCTGTGATCCTCTGGCTGTGTGTTGCATTTTGAGCTGTGTTTCTTATTTGGCATACATTGATATAAACAACCTGCTCTGTATAATGGGCAGAGCGTAAGTAAATAAAGCAACCTCACTTTTAAAAATCCAGTTTTCATTTCAGAGCATGATTTAGGGGTCTCTCTGACTTAGAAGAGAAACAGGGTGGTTTGTAATACTTCTTAATCATACCCACTTTTTAAACTTCACAGTAAAGACTAGACTTTCATTTGGGAATGTGTTGATGTGGGTGTTACAGACGGGCTATACATTGGTCATACAGCCATAAAGGAGCTTGCACCTTGGCTCACATGACCAACAACAGGACTCGGGAAAACAGCCTAGGAAAAAAAATGAACCAAAGATATAAGAAAGCCATAATTAAAGGGAACACCTTCACCAAAAGAAAAAAAACAATATTGACAAGCAATCTCTTGAAGCAAAATATGATATTAAAAGTTTCTGAAGAAAGTATATAATTGATCTAATAGTATCAAGCCTCTAGTTTTTCCTTTTCTTCCAGAGCCACAAAAAAGCCAGCCAACATTTGATTGGAAGCAATTGTTGCTCCCTCTACTCTTCCCTGGTCAGAACCCACCTGGAGCACTGCACCCAGTTCTGGGCAGCACAAAGGAGAAGGACAAATTGGAGTGAGATCAGAAGATGGTTCAGGTTCTGGAAATCAAGCCCTAAATAGTGAATGTTGAGTGAACACTGAGGTACAGTGAAAGGATCTAGATATGTTTAGCTTACAAAAGAGGCAACTGAGAAGAGACAGGAACATAGACTTCATATATTTTAAAGATGCAGATCTGGGTGATCTATCAGATAGTGGAATTAGCTGATGCATAAAGTGGTGGGTTCACCTTTGCTTCAAATCTATAAACAGTGGCTGGGTCACGATTTATCAGAAATGGTCTAGGACTAGATGGCCTTTGAGCTAAATTCCAACAGTTAAATGCTATGTAACAAGGAAGGGAAGATGGAAACCACATTAAGTAACTCAGAATGAATACTATATGCACGGTTTCTGCCTATCTCCCTTAGTATCTGCTCAGCCGAATTTGATCCAACAGGGTTGAGGTGGCCTAGTTCCTTTGAGTAAACAATGCCATTTATTGTGACTCTAGAGGTGCACCTTCTTTGCTGTACCACCTGCCCTCTGGAATGAGATTCCCCTCCCCAGAGATCTGGATGGCCTCCACCCTGCTGCTTTGGATATCCCTGAAAAACTGGCTTTGTTACTGAAGTCCTATTCTGGGTCATGTGGGTTTACTTTGTTGTTCTATCTTTTGTTCTTTGTTTTTATCATGTATTATTTCATTGTTCTTGATGTTTTTAACCTATGAACTGCCCAGAGTTTTTGAGAGTTGGGCTGTGTAAAAAATTTAAAAATGAAATTAAATATTGAAATTAAATGAAAAAATAAAAAAGAAGAGTTGATCCCTGTAGGTGTTTGTGTTTAAATAACTTGGGAGGTGGCTGAAGGACATAATATAAGTGATTAAAGCTACTCAGCCCAACTATACTTTCATTCCTATGAGGCTTTAATTACTTTTACAAAATAATTGTAATTAAAATAAAATAAAACTCACATTTATGGATTCTCTGTAATGTAATGATTCTCAATAACATGGCACTAAAATGTCTGTAAAAGGGTGAGACTCATTTAAAGATGAGTGAAAAGAAGTAACAAAATTCAAAATCTACCCAAATTGTTTTAGGGTTAAATGACCATGAATGGAGATGGAAAATTAATGATGCATTTTATACAATGTATTTTTTTACTTAAGAATCAGCATACTGCTTAAAATATTGCCTTTTTACTTGCTAAAGTCAGTGTTTCAAATGGGAACCAAGTCTAGCTAATGGTAATTAGGATCTGTGAATCTAGGTCATTCTTTCCAGTAAGTTAGACTATCTTCAATTCAAATTCAAGTATTTATGATTTACATATTCATATTAGATTCATGGACTCTGATAATTACTATGTCTGCTTTTAATAATCCTTTACTTTTATCTCACCAGCACTTACAAAGTTGCATAGCTGTTCATTTTCACAACCTTAAACTGGTTGAACAGAAAATGATCATGATCCAGATTCATATACTGAGAATGCGGGATGGCGCCTGGAAAACAGCAGAAGGATTTGAAGAAAATTTTGTCTTTGCTTCTGGAATCTAGAGAGGAAAAAGAAAAGGTATGGGGGACTGGTTGTAATACTGGGAAACGATGGATATAGTAGCCCAATAATATACCTACAGAATGATTGGTTGAGGAAAGCTGACCTACATTATCTGATAGCATTTCTCCTGTTAAAGGAATTAAAAATATTATTTCCTGCACATGGCTTGCCAGCATGAGGATGATCTATTTGGCCACCAGATAAGTAATGCATTTAAACAGAATTTGACTTGTCTGTGATGCCCCTTATGCAAGTACCAGGGAGCTGGAGGGAACAGATAATCCCTTAAAATCCGTTATCGTGTTTTGAATTACAGATTTTATTCAGAATCCCCCTTGAAATTTTTTTTTAAATTAATGCAGTTAAAATAGGCTATAATTTAAGCTTCTTCAATCCCAATGAACAGTCCCGCAAATATCCATACATAAAAACTTACATAATATCTCAAGCCCTTATACACATCACCTTTAAGTTATTGCTTATGAACATGTATTTATATTGTGGTTGACAGTTTTAGTATGAGGTAAAATCCAAATTGAGGGACACGGTGGCTCAGTGGCTAAGACGCTGAGCTTGTCGATCGAAAGGTCGGCAGTTCAGCAGTTCGAATCCCTAGTGCCATGTAACAGGGTGAGCTCCCATTACTTGTCCCAGCTTCTGCCAACCCAGCAGTTCGAAAGCACTTAAAAAATGGAAGTAGAAAAAATAGGAACCACCTTTGGAAAGGTAACAACGTTCAGTGTGCCTTTGGCATTTAATCATGCCGGCCACATGACCACAGAGACGTCTTCGGACAGCGCTGGCTCTTCGGCTTTGAAACAGAGATGAGTCAGGAATGACTAGCACATATGTGTGAGGGGAACCTTTACCTTTATCTTTTAAGATCCAAATTAAATACTCTGATGCCAATAGAAATAACCTTGTGTACATGTAATACCAAGGCACAAAATGATGACTTATGGATACATAAGGCACAATATGCTGAATTATGAACTAATTCAGTCATTATGGATTAATATGCATGCACACTTTTCATCACTGTTATGTTTTCAAGAACTAAGTCTTTGCAATGAATAATAATTGATATAAGACAATGAGGAAACAAATTGCAACAAATACAAGAAAGTTATATTAATTTTGGTAGGTGTTTGGCTGATTTGAAGAGAAGAGGTCAGTGAACTAAATGTGATCTCATTTAAAGCATAGATATTATGGCAAAGGATTGTGCTGCATACAATTAAATCTTAAAGTTCAAGGTATATATCCTGACTTTGATTTGGTAGTAATTCCATGAATCAACAAGTGGCTCCAAACGAGGATATGTTTAAAAGAAGAGGACCCAGAGATTAGTATTGGTTAAATTGGGATTCAATTCAACATAAATGGATCATGTCCATAGGACTGCTTCTGCTAAATCAAGACACCTTTCCTGACTTCTATTTCTATTGATTTCCAAATGTATATTAATATTTATTTATTAATAGATATTAATTAATTTATTAATATCTATTAATATGTATTACTTCGAAGCACTTCTTTCAAAACATACCATTTTTTAAAGGGCCTGTTTCCTACTGAACAAACTTTAGCAAATTTCTGCATTCCAAAAGCTTTGTAAAGTACATTACCTTAAAGTCTGACTTGTAGCTAGATTCTTGCACAAAGTGATCTTCTGGAATAATGAACCCTTGTGTTGTCTTTGTAGGCCTGGATCGTTTTCCTGCAGACCATGGGTGACATTCATGTCTAAAATTAATTTGCAAAATGAACGTTAAGTTGATGCTGCTGCTTTGAAAAAGAAAAGGCAAACTAAATCTGCTTTCCCATCATATACAGAAAGTTACAAAAGTACTTCACTAAATTATTCCATTTAACATTGAATACATATGTGTTTTTCAATTATATAATGTTGATTTGTGAGTAACATTTAAGGTGTTTTTAGAAGGAAAATGTTGAAAGGACTAGGGGTGCTTAGGAGAGCACATAATCACTATAAGACTGCCTTGCCTGAAATCTGTATGTGCATCAGTGGTTGAACTCTGGAAATCACATTCCATCAGATTATGACGACTTTCATGGACATTCACAATGGTGGGAAATATTGATATGTGCATTGTGACTGCACAATTCAAATTCTGAGCCTTTTGTATTTACATATAGCAACATCATATAGCAGTATGTAGGATGTGGAGCTTGTATCCTGATACTGTTACTCACATTTCATCATTTTGATGAAGCATTTGTGTGTAAGAAAGGATTGGTTGATAATTATCTGGACACAAATGTTGCTATGTAAAGATAGACTGGATGCCTAATGGACCTTGTTTTTCAAGCAAAGGCAACAAGTTCACTGCAATCAAATTTAACTTGAAGTGACAATACAGATAGAGCCATGTTTTCTTGATTATAGTGTGAAAGCAGCATGCCATTGCTTCTACTCAGGATTTTTTCCCCAGTTTTTTCCTACCTAGGCCTGAGCAATTCTAGGAATCCCAGATCCAAATATTAACCAGGTCTATTTTCACAACAAAGAATGGTTAAATGCTATAGATGTATTAAAGAAGTTGGACCAAGACAGGAGTAATTCAGGTTCCAACTTAGCTATAAAAGTCGGTGGGTGACTTCAGCCCATTCATTTCTATATTAAATCTAATATATTGTCCATGTTCACTGTAAAACTAATATGTTTAGGAGAGAGGATTCCATGCATTGCTTTAAGCTTTCTGAGAAAAGCCAAGATATAAATATCATAGAATGTAAATTACATATAACATAAAAGACTAAATACAATGCAGGGTCCACTGAAAGTATATTTCATAGTGCCAATATGGTTACATATGTACTGTATAAAGAAAGCAAAAAAATGATGTACTGACCTTCCACCATGACAACGAACCCACTTGAGCTCTCGGAGAAAGGACAGGACATTAATCTAAATAACAACATACCCATATTTGTGATGAAATGTCTAACTCACCTGGGAGCATGGAGGATGGAGCACAACTGGCACGGAAGGAGCAAAGCCATTGGGAAAAGATTCCCCAGTGAGGGGACAGGGAAAACATGAGAAAGTGACTCTGCCTTAATTCTGCTACAGAAGAGCTGGAGAATTGCTTTGGCAGGCTTTCAAGATTGTTATATTACCCTACTATCAATAAAGTTATCTCCAGAATTCTAGTGGTTCTTATTTCCTGAGTTTGCCTGTCTTGAAAGACTTGAGCATATTCAAGCAGTTGGTTACACATATACATATATACATACACATGCACACATACACACACACACACACACACACACACACACACACGTACATACATTCATACATACATAATCTAGAAACGGAGCAATGCTGTGCCTTGAAATCAAGCCTGCAGCCGGGGAGAAAATAAGACCACAGACAAAAATTCAAGGAGTTACCTGTAAGAAGTCCTGGCGATACCTGGAGGCGAGGAGGAAGGCCACACCTGTCTGGAGCCAACGTCCTTATTGCTCACCTCCTGCCTTGCCGCCGGCAGCACGTACACGCGAGACCCTGCCAGGATGTCATCGTGGGGAGAGGCGGCAGGGGCTCCGGCGGCCGGAGGTGCCCGCGTGGGTTCAGCTTTCCGACACTCCCCAAGCCAGGGCAGGGTGTCTCTCTTCTGCAGCGGCCACGCTCGAAAATCCTGCTGGTACTGAGTCTCTGCGGCGAAGGGCTCCTTCCGGTGCCTGCCCCCGCTTTTTTTCGACGGCCTCTTGACAACGACCAGGCTGTCCCGCAACGAGGGGGCGGACGCGGAGACCGGCAGGGCAGAGGCTGGCCGCGGAGGGGCTTGGGGTCGGCTGCTGGCGGTGCCTCCGGATGGGATCCGGGGCTGCTGAGGGCTGCCCCCACCGCCCGCTTCCGCCCCTTCTTCGATGTCGGAGTAATTGTGGATGGTGAGCGGCACGGCCAGATCCGACTTGTCCAGCTGGTTCCAGAAGCGCGCCAGGCAGCACACTCGGCTGATGCAGGGCCAAGCCATGGCGGCAGCACCACCGCGCGAGGATGCAGTGATAGATACCGGGACCCGGGGGTGGGGTGGGGGTGCCTCAGCGGAGGAGAGGGTGTTCTGCAGCACGCCAAGTGGCTTCCCCGGCTGAGAGTTACTTCCAGCTCGCTTCTCGGTATCAGGCTCCCCCCCTCATACCACACTTTGGTCAATCGGTTTTCTTTAGGAGGCTAGCAAACACGTGATGATAGCTCAGTCATTCATTCCCATCCCCACCCCCTATCCGGGGTGACAGAAAGAGCTTAATGCAGCATTGGTGAGGGATAGAGATAATAGGGGAGGGAAGAGGGGACTAAGGGGTGGCACATAGCACCAGTCGCCAAGTCTTTCTGCCCTATCATTCTACCTCTTTAGGAAGCATCCTACCCCTACTTAGCTGTAATCACTGCAGCCTGCTAGCTCGTTCTTACACATGTGTTCCATGAAGAATTTATTATGCATGTCTCCTGCAATCTACATGCATTCCATGAAGAATTTATTATGCATGTCTCCTGCAATCTAAAATAGGGGAGAGAGAAACTCCTGTATTAGATGATTAATCCGGAATGAAGGGGAGGGGGGGAGGAAAAATAAGCAAGTGCCAATGTTCACAAAAGCAGCTGGATATTGCAGGAATTATACAAGCACTCCTAATGCACTGAGGTCAGCATTCTTTTTCCTTTACTAGCAGTATTTAAGTAAAACATTTCAGAACTGGTGAAACTGGCCTTTATAGGATTAACCTGCAGTATTTTGTACCAGTTGGTTTGTGAGTGATGCAGAGTGGCAATCCTATGCATGTACATTATACAAATCAAGCTGGAAGTTGATCAGTCAATACAGCAGTTATAAACTGTTATCAACTGAAACAGATTAAAAACTATTCTGGCCAAGGATTGTACTTGAGGGATCTGGGAAAGGTCAGAAAACAGAATAGCTTTTTTTCTGGAAGTATGTGATCCATTGAGGTCTTGAATATCATCATAAATATTTTCTTGCAGCCTGGTATCTGTTCGATATATGGAGAACGTGCTAATAAAATGTTAAGTGGGAATTTCTGAGGAAAGCTCTAAGGACAACATATACATGTACCGTTATATCAGTATAAATTAGTGGTCCCCAGCACTTAAGATTTCCTAAGTGTATTGAGACCCCTTTGATAGGAAGACAACTCTGTTAATGCATTAAGAATTTTACTACCAAATTTCGGGGTCTATGAATTACAAAAAAGTATTTTGAATGTATCATTGAAGTAGAGTAGGTCTTTCATGCATTAACCAATGTTTTGCATACTATACAAAAAAGTAGAAGAAATTATTCACTTGTAGTATGTATAATAAAATGACTTTGGATTTACTTCACAAGGACCATGTAAATTAGTGAATTCCTTCTTCTGTTTGGATTAATGAATACAAAACAAATGGAAACTAATATAGCAGTAATTCATGAGCAAGTTCATAATTTAGAATAAATGCAAGAATCAAGTTTAGAGCATGCATTATTATTGTAAATTCCTAACTTTTCCACTATAGTACATGGGAATGGGTTAAAAGATATTTCACGTTTGAGTCTGTTAGTTGCCTTATTAACACTGGTCCTTTGCATCTACATTGCTTGTAGACCCTCCTGCTATAGTAATTATTGTTTTATTTCTAACAACTATTGTCATAAAGGATGTTTACATTCCTTTGGGTGGCTTGTATATTATCATATCGAAACCCATCCTCTTGCTGTCCACCCCAAGAGGGAGGAAAGGAATGGGAGAATGTAGTAGTATAACTGGATGTCTGCCACATATGTTGAAATATATGCACCCATTTTTAGGTATGTCTTTAGTTAGCTTAGAGATAGCAGTGTATTTGTATTACCTAGTATCCACTACTGTAATCCTGGACAAGAGTCAGTTAATATAAATCAGATAGCTGTCCTTCTAGAGTGGAGGAATGTAATTGTGTAACAAGACATAACGTAAACATTGCTGTTTATGGCACAGGTTGATAGTATTAGAGTTGATATTGTAAGCATGAAATATAACTGTCAACTGTTTTTCAAAGCATTTCAGGAGAAGGCTCACAATGTAATTGTATTAGTCGCTTTATCTTTGTTTCAAATATAATTGACAAAATGTGTGTTTAAGTTCTAACTTTTATCCAGGTATCTGCTGGCAGGAAGCCCAATGAACATTGCAAATGTATTCCAATAAGATATACTTTCTGGCTTTTATCTCCAATGCTTTGGTCTTTTTTTCAGGCAAGAATGTTTTCACACAATCATCTAGAACAGACATACTATTCCCAGGAAAGTGAGTGCCATACATATTGTGTGCGTGTATGTGCATGCGCCTTATTGCAGAGGGCAAGTGCAGTGACAAAGAAGGCACACTTCCTTGGTCCCACAAGATAACGTTTAATTGAGAGGACCTGGAGTGCATTATCTTTGCTTGAATATGCTGGGCAGATAGAAATGGAGATAGATGGCACACAGATAACACATCCAGTGCCATGAAGGGCTTTAGAAGTGATAACAGGCACCTTGAACTGCACCTCAGAAACCAAATGACAACTCATGCAGTTTGCTTGGCTCCAACACAAGGGCGTAATGAGAAGTGCCCACTATGGCTTACACCACTGAATTCTGAAACACTTGTAGCTTCTGGATAGTTTTCAAGAGCAGGCCCATGTAGAGCAAATCACAACATTCCAGTCATGAAGTGACCATGTCATGAATGATTAATTATTTAAAGGGGCCTCCAGTCAGGGAAAGTGTACAATTGGTACACAGGTTGAATCTGCGCAAGGCCTTCCTGATCACAGCTGCTATCTGTTCATTGAGCAATGGCTACAAGAGAGATACAAAATTATGCTGTCTGAAAATATCTTCTGTATGTGTCTATTCATATTAAATACAGGTAGCTGAAGAATGAAAAATTTCTTCTAAAAGTGGTATTGGGATTGTTGCTTTAAGAACTATTGTCCTATCATCATTTAAAAATGAATTAATCAGACAATTCAATTTTAATTCAGCTCTAAGATACCTCAAAAAGGGATACAGCCTTACTCAGTAATAAGGTACACATCTTTGTTTCAGGTATACAATTTTATTTACCAAGCGTATTTATTTTCATTGTGGGGCTAGAAGTTGAAGTCTTAGTAATTAATATGTAGTTATGATCTAATCAATACACTATCTTGTGTCCAATACGTGTGCTCATTTCAGTGCAAATATATTCTGAAATCAGCAGCTGAGAGTCCGCTTCATTTATTTGGCCTCCATGTCTTCACTGTATGCCATGCTTTCACCACTGGTTCTCTATTATTCCATATTAGCTTATTCCCATACATTACATACCATCTTGAAAGAAAGAAACAAAAGAAATTTTTTACAAAATATATTAGAGAGATAAGAACTGCTTATAGACAAAGGTAATTCATGACTAAAATAATTCTTAATAGTAAAGTCAGACCCAAGAAAATGACAATTTGCATGATCTTTTTGAACACAAGAAAAATGCAGTGATATGTCACATTTATCATAACATAATATGAATACTTACATGCCAAACAGAACTCCTCCAAGATGTGATGCATGGTCAAAAAACCTCCAACCCAAGATAAGTCCTACACTGTCCAATGCAATAATGGCTTTTAAAGCCTAGAAATGAATAAATGATCTATTAGTAAAGTACAATAAGTAGCAAGGCTACTACAGTTATAAACATATCAGAAACATTTATCCCATACTCATAAATTAGCATCTGCTATGCAGCCAACAGTATAATGATCAAATGTACAATTATACTAAATTCTGATTTGAATATATCTTTTTCAACAGCTTAGCCTCTGTTCCTAATATGCAAACTAGAAATGTCATTATATATAGCATAAAGAAAAATGAAATCAGGTCATTTCAGCAGTTGTACCTGAAGATTAGATTACCTAGATACCTGGGCTACTTTAGGCCAATTGGAACCAGTAATTCCAAAAGACTATCGCAGAAAGGGAAGTGGGGTACAGAGCAATCAAGAAAAAAAGTGCTTTTCTTGTAGACTAATAGAACATATCACACCTACAACCTATATAAAGTAGGTTTCTGGTTCTCAAAGCAATATGCATCTTAAAAGTTTTTATAATATCCCTTTGGAATTTGACTTATTTAATACACAAAGAATCCAAAAGTTTTGCCTTAAAAATTCAATTCACTGTAAACAAAAGCCACACTGCTCCATATTATCAGTCATCTAGACTTAAATAAAACGTTCAAGTTGTACCCAATTTTGAAATATAACAAAGCACAGAAAATTGCTCAGGTATACATAACAGGTAAAAAAAAAATTTCTAAACAATTATTCAAAGCTACTTACATTTCCAGCAGTAAATGTGAACATTGGAAGAAATATTATAGCTAGCTTGGCTTCTGGTATCTTTGTACATACAGCTCCAAGGACAGCCATTATAGCCCCTGACTAAAATCACATGAAAACAGGACATACATTAACATGCTCAGTCTTAAAAGTTGGGACTATTTTTTGTCCCAAAATGCAATTGCATAAAAATTCTTTTTCACTTTTTTCAAAAGCCAAATACAGGGAAAAGATGCTTAAGGATTTTAGCTATACAGTAGACAACCCACATACTAACAGCTACTTTAAAATAATTTTGTCTGCGACATGTTCCTTATGAATATCATTTTTCTGTCTATGGATCAGGGTTTTCTTTAGATAATCCTAGAAAACCACAATTAAAAATTAGCTATTTTATTGGAACCAGTCCAGCTTATTCAGAGGGACTAAACTCAAACAGTGAGTGAGATTGATGTGGTAGTTAAAGGCACTGAAAGACTGTGAGTTCCAGTTCTGCCTTAGTCATGAAGTCATTGGGGTCAGCCCTAGGAAGAAAAGAATGGCAAATGACTTTCAGTCTTTCCAAGAAAACTACATAGACTCATCCAGGCAGTACCCAGGAGTCAGGACTGATTTGAAGATATTTACCCTCTTCCCCCAACCAGACAATTAATAGAGAGAATCAAGCAGATAGCTGTAATATTTTTTAAAAAAATAGTTACAATTGCAAATAAATTCAAAGTGATCAACTTTTTCAATAAGCAAGATTATTGCAAGTTCGAATTATCACAAAAACTGAAATGGGTACTTTTTTTAAAAATCAAGTAGCTCATCTAAGACACAAAATATTAAACCTAAAAATAATCCTATTTCTTGGTAGACTGCAATTTATAGAAAAATCTCAACATTGTATTAGAACATTATGCTAATCTTCACTGTAGCTTTTTAAAAAGACATTTTAAAACTTCTGTTAAAGCAAAATACAGTAGGCTTCAAAATGTATCTGAAAACCATCTATTTTATAGACATTTAATAACACTTACAGCTCCAAGTGATGGTCCAAACTTCCCAGTGGCCATTTTGCAGACATAACTGACAAATGTGGAAACAACCCCTAGAAAGATTTTTTTTAATAGAAACATAAATTCACTGAAAACCGTAGCCATAAAAAATATTTTTGCTTTACTATCCCTCCTCAAATGTTCAACAAGACATTTATTTGTTATCTGATAAATTTATTTGCTGCCTATCTGTTTGTGGGGCTATTTTAGGCGGCTTAGAATGATAAAAGAGAAAGAAAGAAAAAGGAGTGTAAACAGAACAGAATAATAGAACAACAAAATAAACAATGAAAAAGAACACAATGAGCATCATATGGTATCAATATGATAACCAAAAATGAATTTTTTTATCTTCTTTCTATAGATAAGTAAATAATTATTGGTTCACACATTGTGATAAATTAAGTGGGCTTGCCTGTTTTTGATTTAGTGTACTCTCTGAAGTCAGCCATTGCAATTTGTAGACTATTATGTTTGGCTTAGTATATAAACAAAGTATATGTAAACAAAGTCTATTATTACTTCTTCAAAAAACTGATGGGCAAATAATGCCCAATGTCTGAAACTTAAATGTATTTCTTTAAGCACTGCTTCACTGCCCAAACTCAACCCAAAGGCAAGTACAAAAATACACAAACAATTAAAAAAACACATCAAAGGCAGAGTCAGATTTGAAATTTATTACCTGCAGAAAGGTATACTGCCATGAATTGCTCACGTCCCAGAATAGAAACTATGCTGGTAGAGAAGCTCCATAAAACATACATGTTGGCTACCATATGTAGAAATGAGAAATGACTAAAGGTGGATAGCAACATGGGAAAACACAAGACTCCTACATTAAGAAAGAAAAAAAATGTTTAGATAGTTTAAGCATTTTATTTCTGGGTATTTATAAGTTGAACTGTTAAGAAACTGGGCAAAAGTAAACAGGCTTGCTATAAATCAGTTTTCAATATTCAGCTATAGAAATTTTTGAAAAGATTAGTAGCACAGATGCTGATGATCAGAACTAGACTCCAGGATCATCAAGAGAACAATTCTCCTCTTAAAAGGTAGCACAGACATTTGTTACAATATACTTCTTACAATGCATTGATAGAAGAATTTTCTCTGCACTCTAAATTTGGTATATTACTATTTGTCAGTATGCAGGTCATTAATATTTATCCCCAGAAGCTGTAATAGACCAATTATAAGTTTTGTGGAATTTTAATGAGCAACATATTAATTACAATTAACTGATCTGCCCATAAGGTAATAATAACTATATGCTATTCAACTTCAAACAGTGCCAGATCTAAAAAATGAAATATAGGAGCATGATTCCTCATCTCCAATTATGAGTGAGTTTCCTTGAGCCTCAGAATCTCAGAACAGTTATCTCTTTAGCCCTGGCTCATCGGCCTAGTGAATCTTATCATAATGCAATCAGCTTGTATTGGGAACAGATCCTACGATACTTTTTCTCTATTTCCAAGATGACATATTACTAAGATATTGGCAACATTCCCTCCATTTCCTAGAAGATTCTTAATAGGTTCATACCGCTTTTGTTATTTCAAAGGAGGCATGCAGCTGCAACAAAAATTATCCCTAGTAACTTATTTTAGAAAAAAATCTCAAATAAAACATCAACAGAATACCAAAAATAGAGAACAGCAAAATGGGATTGAGAGGGCAGAGTCAGGTTGTTTATATCTGCTGCCTCAATTTGCAGCTATACAAAGCACTTTTAGTAGGCCTTGTACTGTGCTTCCTTATGAAGGGCTCTGTGCAAAAATGCCATCATTTACTAGCTGAATTAAGCCCACTTAAGAATAAAGATAAAGATAAATGAGACAGCTTTCTGCAACCTAATGTTTTTTAGATGCTTGGACATGTATTTTCAGAATTTTTTGAAATAGCCAAGCAGACAGGTAATCTTGAGATTTCAAATACCTGGGAGGTACCCAGCTTAGGAAAAGGCTGAATATTTTTTTTTTGACAATTTAGTACTTTATCAAAAGCTCTCAACTTGAATCTCCAATATCAAATATGGCTGGCAGAAATCTTGGTGCTGCCCTAAGAGGTGTTCAATAAATGCTAAGATACAAAGTTATGACTAGAGGATGTTCCCATACATTTTCTTATTCTCTTGTTATGCTGGATTCCATAATTCTGATCATCATCAGCTCTGCTACTCCAGAGTGATGTGAGACACAAGCATTCTGATTAGTAGATTTTCACTTGTCTTTAAAATATAGTGTTTTCCAATTAAATTATATAAATTAAGTTATATCCTGGCTCCAGTCATTACTTTTGAGTGTGTGCCTCATGGCATGGCACTCAAAGACAAAATGTAACTTTCATTTGAAAAAAGTTGGACACCCCTATTTTACTTGAAAAAGATAAAGATGTATTTGGGATTATGTTTTAGGGATAGGAAAGAAGGTGCCTGATTAGGAGCCTTGGTGGTGTAGCGGACTAAAGTGCTGTTAAGTAGCACTTAGCTGCCAGCTGCCTGCAATTACTGAGAGTTCAAATCTCACCAGGCTCAAGGTTGACTCAGCCTTCCATCCTTCCAAGGTACGTAAAATGAGGACCCGGATTTATACAAGCTGACGTTATATAAAAAAGAACACCGCTTGGGGGGGCCAAAAGCCCTACTAAGCAGGTATATACAAAAGTATGAAGGCTATTGCTTAACGCATTGTAAGCTGCCCTGAGTCTCCAGAGAAGGGAGGCATATAAATCCAACCAACCAATAAATAAATAAATAAATAACCCTGTATCCCTGAAAATAAAATATCCCCTGATAATAAGCTGAATCGGGCTTTTGAGCGCATGTACTAAAATAAGCCTCCCCCTGAAAATAAGCCCTCCCCGAAAATATTTAAGCTCAGGTAAGACTGCTCAGGTAAGAGAAACCCCATCTTGCTCCACGTGCCCCAAAATAATAAGACCTCCCCAAAAATAAGGCCAAGCGCTTATTTTGGGGTTCAAAAAAATATAAGACAGGATCTTATTTTCGGGGAAACACGGTATATTTCTGCTATAAATCCAAAACTACCTGCATCCTAAGCATTTTGAATTTCTGCCATAAAACCCTTTATTATAGGAAAGTGAACTGGGCTTGGATCTTTTTAGAACATGTTTTCTTTGAATATTCTTTCAAAAATACAAAATGAAACATAAAGCCACAAATAATAGCAAAAAAATAGAATGAAGAATTTGTGATGACAAACGATTGCAAAACAAGATTTACTTCTTGTTAAAAATATTTATACTCCGGTGGGTTTTTTTAAATGAATAAAGGAAGCAAATCAACTAATATTTACCTCAGCAGGAAAGTTGGAAATAACTATTTATTGGAACTATTCTAAAACATTTAAAAGTAAAGAACTTTTTAGCTCAACAATTGGGATTGATATCAAGCTTGTGTCCACATTTTGTTAAGAGTATATCAAACACATGCAATTTATTTTACTAATCTGATATTTAATTTAAATAATTATCTTTAATTAATTCAAAAGTAAATTATTTCAAGAAATCGTTTATCTTATATTGTCTATGTTACAGTGTTAACATTGGGCAAGAAAGAAACCTATTATGTAAGATATTTATGATAAAATTGTGAAGATAAATAACCGGTATCTCATATTGTAAGCTGTATAGCTCATATTGTAAGCATATTGTATTCCTTTTCACAAACGGAAACCAGATTATTTATGTGACTCAAACGAAATATGATTCCACATTAAAAATCCAAGGCAGCAAGAAGCTATATAATTTTACATGCATTATATTATACTCACGAGAAGCTGGATTAGATGTGAAATATGTGACCATTATCCGGCTCAAAGCAGGTATTCGCCATAAGCAGAATACAAATACATTTGCCGCTATAATACCTGTGAATAAAAGAAAAAATTACTGATTAAAAAAGAAAATGCTTCAATTTTTAGTGTTTACAAGGCCAAAAGTAAATTATTACAAATACAAGTTAGAACATAATTATATTATGCAGTAATTACATAATGCAAAGCCATTTTGAATATGAAATCACCCTAAATCAGGCTATCATTATCATTCTCTCAATAGACAAGTAATTTTAATCCTTATTCATATACACATATGATAATTGTTTTATAGAACTACTTGAGTAAATAGATAATACAGAAAATACTAAGGTAGCTCCATAGATTCCTACTTTTATTTCTACCAATTGAAAAAACAAGTGAGGTAATTAAAAGACTGCATGTCTAGAAATGGGTGCATCACAGGGCAAGAAGTTTTGAATCAACTATTTCAAATGGGCTCACTCATTCGTCCAAAATCCAGGATTCATGATTCCCATGGGATTAAAATTTGGCAAATGTGTGGCTGCCTTGGTGCTGTTGCACCACTGCAATCATCCATAGTCATGTGATCACCATTTCCAACATTCCATGCTTCCTACAAGGAAAGTCAATGTTTGCTCCCACTGCTTTGCTTCTGTTTAGATAAAGAAATATCTCTGAAATAACTCAAGGGTTGTCTAGTGAGTTCTATTCCCCTTCCTAAAATATACAACAGTTGCTTATTTCACTTATACTATTTATCCAAAATATCCAAAGAATATATGAAAATATCCAAAGAATAAACAGAAATGAAATACAAGCAAAAAAAAAAATAACGTGCAATACCCATCTTCTCCAATTTATCATTTTAGGATTGCCAAATCTACTGAAAATAATCATGTAGATTTTTTTCCCACCTGTCCAATAAATCTGTGCATTTGATACTCTTGTATACAGATATGGCACATATATTGTGTGCAGAAATCACACTGGAAAAGGGGGCAGAAAAATAAAAAGTGTATTCAATTAATAGCAAGTAATTAAAACATTGACTGAAAAATAGAAAATAGATTTATATAAAATCTCTTAATAGATTAAAAAAACATCCTTAAAAACAACTCCTTCTTCTCTAGTAGAAACAGAATGAAAGTAAGACAAGATGGAGAAAAACTGCATTGAGAAAAAAATAGAACTGGATGAAAGAAGAAGTATTGATTAGGCCTTACAAAGAGGGTTACATTAATTAAACAAGCAACCCATGTAAACTAATCCATTATGACTAATCTTTTGGGAAATTTTCAAAGGTAAACAGATTTTTGCAGCCATTTGATATCTCATTTTTCTGAACATTTTTCTGTTTATGTAAAGGAAGAGAATGATGCAAGTCATAGGTAATTAACTGGGAGAAAGACATGTCTTCCTATGAATAAATATGATATATATATAATTTTATTAACACAGTTAATAAATCAAATGAATTTCTTGCAACATCCTAATATATACTACTTTCTATGCAAGTCAAGTAATTATAACAAAAAATCACATCTTGTGTGAACTAGCCTGAATCATAATGTTTCTACAGTAAGAAAGAGGAACAGGCCAATATTATCAATTCTATAGATGGAATAATCTGAGTTGAACAAAATGTTATATCCTATTAAAAACTGCCACTCTAACAGTTAACTACTGTATCATTAAAACAGAGTAAATTACATGGAGAATCAAAATATCTACTGGACATGACTACCTTATGTGTATTAATTTGTAAGCATGGTATGAAAGCCATCCAGTAACATACTGTACCTGTTTGCCTCATTTCTCTTCCTGAGAATGTCTAATACTTGTAAGCTAACACAAACCTGACACAGCCCGTTGCCCGTTGCTAAGACTGTTCCACCAAAGATTAATCTGAAAGAGAACCAGCAATATTATTATTCTGATATTTCAATAAAACAGCCTTCCACAACTAATAACCTCCAGATCAACTGGATTACAACAGATGATTATAAGGAAGCTGACACTATTGAAGATATTAGGTTGTAATATATACAGTATTTCAAAGCAGTTTAAATTTAATTAATCTCTTTCATTAAGCAAGTTTTTCAAATAAAGAAATATTTAGGAATCAAGCTTTTAAACAAAATAAACTCTTATTACAGCACATACCCAAATACAGGATGATTTCATTTTAAAAAATCTATCATCTTTCGTAAATTATCACAATGTATCTTTTTCCATAGGTGTATAAAATAACAAACAAATCTATGCCAATTCTTCCTTATTAATATGACCATTTTAAAAAGAAATAACATCTGCTTGAAGTAACAATCCAAAGTAAACTTCAAACTCTCACATTCTGATACATTCTCAACTATATTATTGTAATGGGATAAAAGAGAATCAGGAATCAACACTGAGAACTTACTTCCTTATTTACCAACACACCATTCTCTTACCAGAACTTTAAAAGGAAAAAAATAAACCTTAACTATATACTTCTAAAGATCTCTTGTAGGATATCTATTTGAGGGAAATGGGCAGTTCAGAAATGTGAAAAATAAATAATATGTACTACTTCTTAGATACTGATTTGCCCACACAAAGGGGAATGGACCCCACAATTCAGCACTGAATTTTTATAATGCTATCTTATTAAAGGATAGAACATTCACTTCTATAAACAATCTTTTGGAAATAATTTTGTTCAAGGAACATTTCTCCACTGAATTTTGTAAATGGAACTTTCTTCCTCGGCTTCACATGACACTAGACTACTTCAACTAGAAAAATTCACTAACTGAAGGAGAAATCCTGGATGAGCCAGAAGGACTAAAACATGGTGAAATACCAATGTAATGACCTATATAATTTTGTTATGTAACAATTCATAACAAAATTTGTTATGTAACAAATTTAAAATGATGTGTATGTGCCCTTGCACATATGTAGAGATATATGCAAATAAATCATGGTTTGCAAAATAACCATTTTTTGTGAATATGGTTTGCTGAGTATGAAACATGAACTATAAAATAAGAAACAAAGCAACAGAAAATATGCAACAGAATAGCCAAATGAGATATGAAAAAATAATAGAGGAAATATTTAGGTTACCAGACATAACACAAGTCACTTTAACCTACTTTCTTCCTACAGGCTTTTTTCTCAATCCACACACTTTTATTTGTTAACTACAACAGAAATTATAATGGAGAACCTAGAACTAGTATAAAATAAAACAACCATATTACTTTACAAAAATATTGCAGTCATATCTGATATCTGCTGACTTAACTAATTCTAGCCCTTTAAAATATAATTGTTTCCATCATTCAATGCAAGCAAGCTAATAGGTCCAGCAATCTTTATATTAAATACTTTATATATTTTCCTCATATTGACTCTTGAAATATGTTAATCCAGTTAACACTTTCTAAATATTATTTCAGGAAAAATTAAAAGAGCCTCTGCAATAATGACTGCATTCTTAATAACATTAATAGTAATATTCTATTATAGCTTTTCCAAAACCAACACCATTCAGATGCATTAGACTACCTATGATAATCCATAGCTATTTTGGCTGGGGAATTATTTATCTTGATGAAATATGTTGAATCATAACTGCGTAATACAGAAGAGGAAGAAACTATTAGAATACAGAGTAAAATGTTTCTACCTGCTTTCTGAAGCGGAGTCCTTTTTGTGGTTGTATTCTATCCAGCCAGTCTGCTTGAGCATTTTCAAAATAGTTTTGGAACTTGGTTCTGAGATGTTCATATTGCCAAATAGCAGCTGTTCCAAAAGCACAGCCTGAAAACTAAAGAATGTTAGGGATAGATTTAATCAAAATTTCAGACAAAACATGATTCATTAAGATGGAGACAGTAGCAGACATACTAATACTACAATGGAAATGTTCCAATTAAGCTACAAAAGAAATTGCACTGTAACATCTACAATCAGTGATTACAGTAAGAGAATACATGAACTCTGAATTCATGGGGTCTTTAGATTGAAAGTACAAGAGTGTGACTTTTACATTTAAATACTCTGAAAATGCACCTACATTGTCCATACTGCTGCTGTAGACTGTCTAAACAAGCATTATCTTCTATAGAAATTCGCAGCATATTATTTGCTTCACAGTTTTGTTAATACTAATAATATTCTGTAGTGACAGAAAATTTGTGAACCCTTTGTACCATCTGTTATTCTGTATTACTGTAATTTACAATATATTCAGATCTCATGTAAGTTTCATTAATAAACAAACTCTGGTTAAAATATAATACTTCAAATGGTGTATATTTCATATTTTTATTGAACATATTGAGCCAATGTTCATTGGTCATGTTGGGAAAAGGGTGTGATAAGAGGTATGCTAAGAGAGATGTTCCAATCAATCAGATATAAAAACCCAAACTTCAATGGTTGCCAATGAAATGTATTATGTCACATGACAACAATCGTAAACATCAACAAAATGCTTTTACAAAAAGAATTTTTTTTATTTCAAAATGGATGAATCAAAGCTCTAAATTTAACCCAATTCAAATGTTGTTACATGATATGACCAAGTAGTTCATTTACAAAAACACAAAAGTATCAATGAGTTTGTGCACAATTTATCAATGATTCACGAAAGGTTTGGTGAAGTTATTTCTGCTAAAGGAGATAAGTTACTAAATCTAAAGCTTCATAAATTTCTTCCAACAAGGACAATGGTAATTGGTTCATGGTGTTGAAAAAAGACATGACACAGTATATCATTTTAAGGTTTCTGTTTAACCATAAGCTCTTTACCTATTAATAGAACTCGAGGAAGCTTAGGTGACATTGTAGCAGACAGCACTACAGGATTACAGATATTTCTAAATGGTTCACAAATATTCATTCATCAGAACTGCTGCCAACTACAGCAGTTGGCAGCAACATGGAATTATCAACAAATTATTACCCCAATTGTAAAGAAGAAAGGTTTCACTAGCTTCTTTAATGAACGGGAAGATTCATGAAAATCCAGGTCTTTAACTGGAGGAGTCAAACTGCTTTTGTGTAGCTTAGTGCCAGTTTTCAGTGCTGGTCTTCTGAATCCATTTTTTGGTTGTGTAAACAGAATAGACCTGTTGAAAGAATACATTTTAATCATAAATGGGGACGAATAAAATGATAAGTAATAATAAAAAACTTTAATCATAAAATATTTTGAAATGTTTCCAACTTGCAAAGGAATATTAGTTTCTGTCAATCAGATATAAAAGCAAACTTCCATTTCTACTGTAACTTTACTATAATGTACATTCTAGATGTACAGGCAATGATTGTACAAGAACATTGTCAGAATAAAAAAATCTCATATCCTATTAACTACCTTACTTGTCCTATTATGTAAATACATTATTTTTGCTTATATTCTACCTCAGGGGTCCAGTAATATAAAACTGATACATGCAGAATGGTTTTCAGTGAAACCTTGTACACAAAGAATTACAAATGAAACTTATAAAAATTGCTTGTTACAATTGCAACCGATCTGCTATTCAACATTTAGAATACTTTGATGCAAGGAGATTCAAGGATGATTCATTTGTGGGGAAAAAAGTAACTTCTCTAAATTCAAGTTCCAGCATCTATTTTCTAGCAGTACTCTTCAAAAGAAACCGTCAGAAACTAGAATTTTTCACTACTCACTTAGAACAAAACCTATTTCTTCTGGTTGAGCAATTTTCAAATTTATTGCTTAAATACTCAATTGACAATATTATATGTGAGCACCTAACAAAGCATTGGCTTCAGGCTCAATCCCATCCCAAAGTACCAACACTCTCTGGAACCAGCTCCAGAAAAAGGAACCACCATAACATCAGCCCAGAAGGATACCACAACTAATAGTATTAAAAGTCGGTGAAAGATCAAGGACATCATGACAGACATGCTACCATTCTGAGCCCACTAAAGGTTATTGGCAAGTGTGATCATTGCCATCTCAGTACTACAGCCAATCCTAAATCTTGATTGAAATGATCCAATAACTTTTTCTAAGCCCAACCACCTTACAGAGTTGTTGTTTTGGAGGAACCGGAAGGAATAATGTTCACTGCTTTAATTTAATTTATGTCATTAAGTAATAAAGGCGGGATAAAAAAAATAAATCTAAATAAATCATGTGTGGCAAAGACTTTAATCCAATAATTACATCAAAAGAGTTTCACACAGCTGTTTCTTCAAACATTACGTATTCAAATATTGTTATGAATCATAACATAATAATGATGTAAAATATAGACTGACTTATGCTTGTTTTAAATATTAGCAGTTATCCACAACTGGAGAAAAAACAAAGAAAAAAACTATACCCTTACGGAGAAGAAAATATTGCAAAAGTTAAAAGGTTCTGTTAGGCTGCCTATTACTGTCACCAGTTCAAAGACTAAAATATCCACACCCCAAACATCACACCCAAATATGATTTTTATGGCGAGTCAACTCCTTTCGCTTTCTTAGCATCCCTTCCTAGTGCTCTTAGCCGGGGACAGAAAAGGACTTCACTGTGTTCCCCCCCACCCCCCATATAGTCCTTATAATAATTTAAGCCACTTTTCCCACCATTTCAATTTCCAAGAATAGCCACCCGAAGTTTTGTGGCTTTTTTTTCTCCTCTACTGCCCACACTGAAGTTTGCAGTAGTATTGCAACTCCTCCCTCTATCCGCCTACGCTCCCTCAGCGCCCGTCAATGGCTATGTGCACACGCCCATCTTATTTCATCATTAACTATAGTTTGCAAATAAATCAAATATTTGGGCTCGCATGGCAGGCGCTTAACACGGGATTCACGCTAGGCGGAAATACGGAGAGCTAACTTGTCAGGCAGAGGGCTTAGCAATGCACGTTTAGCAATCCCTTCTCCGCCCACGGTTAACTCTATTTTTACCTGGAGTTATGTTATATCGTCTTACCTGCGGGCCCATGGTCCACCACCCCATAACTCTTGCTTCACCCAGACACGGCTATAGCACTTCCACCCCATTTTCTTCACCTTCCCAAAGTAATAGTTCCGGGTTAGCAGCCACAATTATCCGCCATCCTGAAGCCGTTGCCCTTACTCATCTGACGGCGTCATGTCGGCGAAAGGAAACAAGAAGGGTCCCATAGCTTTTCTCTAGCGTATGGCTGAGAAGGAATAGCATTAGTCCCGCCTCCGCACTGAAGTGGTTGGTTTCCAGGGTCTCTTCAAAGGCCAACTGACTTGTTGCCGCCCCCTTCCGCCGCCCCCCCCCGCGTTCCGTTCTAGTCTTTAAGCGCCATTTTAAAACAATTGAGGTCGTTCTTCCGCTTTTTTAAAAAAAAGTTTATTTCCGCGCATCTCAAAGCTGAATCGCAAACAGTGACTTTGCCCTTGTAAAAGAGATGTTTGGGTAGTATAACATACGGAAAGAAGAAACAAAGTGCGTTCATTAATGTGGGCAAGAGCAATAAAGAAGCAGAAGTCACTGCCAGGAGCATCTGCTCTGAAGAGTTATTGCTGTGACCAGCAGAGCTCTGGAAGCAGCCATGAAAAACACCTGCATTAGAATGGATTTCTGGACTAGTACATTTCCAGAGGAAATACTGCTATTCAGTATCTTAAGCATTTAATTTCGTCCATATAGACATAGTTTCTTACAGATAATCTTGTGAGGATGTTTGAAGCAGGGCTTCTGAATTTAGGATTTCAGCATCTTTTCGCTAACTGTGAAGTCTTTGGTGCTCTCTGAGCTTGGTTATTTGCTTGCAGATGTTTCATTACCCAACTACATAGCAACATCTATGCAAAGAAATGTGGAGCTTGCTCCCTGTTATATACAGTAGCTTGCCATTGTATTATTTGTATACAGTATACAGTAGTTTGTATACAGCTTGTATACAGTAGTTTGCCATCAAGTTAACTATATAGCTAATCTCAGGAACTAGGGCAAAATGATCAAATTAAGCGTGCAAAAAGTATAAGTTATTGTACATTCTGGTAAATGTCACCTTTCTGTGACATTTGGCATTGTAGGAAGTTAGCACCACCCCCCTCCTAGAAAAATGAAATAGTCTGGGAAATATTAAAAAGGCAGAATATTGTATTTTCCCTAAAGGAGAAACATGTTTCTAAAGACAAACTCAGAGCCTCAGCTCCCTGCCCCCCCCCCACCCCAGGAGATATTTCGGTGCCAACCTATCTACAAGACAAAAGGCTGGGCCAGCTTATCTACAAAACAAAAAACCTTCAAGACATGATAGGATTAGCCCTCACTCAAGATCCAAACCAGAACAAAGCCATTAAGCCATAATAGGAATTGCCCAAAGCCCCTTCGTTACATCATCACCTAGCAAGATTCAACCAAGCTTGGGACTCAAAACAACCTACAAACTTACCCCTGCAAGGTCCCATAGGAGTCTGACAGCCAATCAGAGTACATTTATTTTTATTTATTTATTAGTTTGTCAAACATGTACAAGATAGCAGGTATGAATATGAATATGGACATGAACGAAGGAAATGAATACAAATAAATGGGGATAGGAGGACAGGGACGGTAGGCACACTGATGGGCTTATGCACGCCCCCTTTACAGACCTCTTAGGAATGGTGTGAGGTCCACGGTAGACCGTTTAAGGTTGAAGCTGTGAGGGTTTGAGGATGTAACAGAATCAGGTAGAGAATTCCAGGTGTTGGCTGTTGCTGAACTCATATTTTCTGCAATCAAGTTTGGAATGTTTACCTTGAGTTTGTATCTATTGTTTGCCCATGTATTATTGAGGTTGAAGCTGAAGAAGTCGTTGACAGGTAAGACATTGTAGCAGACAATTTCTTACACACATTTCTTACATAGGAACAGGAAGCTCCAAGGTGGGGCCCAAGAGAGGGTATAAATCTCTCTCCCTCTCTCACCCATGTGTTCTTTTTTGCCCAGGACCTCAAACATATGGTCCTGTCCACCATTAAACCATCTTTCGAAGCAGTCTCCATGTTTCCAGTGTCTTCCCACTTGGAACTGAACGCAGATGAACATTTCTTCCAACAGCACCCAAACATTTTTTTTTGTTGTTGTGGACCTGTCCATTTTGGATAACGTAATCCTCACATATACTGTAGTCACTAAAGGCCAAAACTTGGTGTACCCTTCATATAGGAAGTTATGTAATTAATCTTTCGGCTGAAAATTTATTAGCAAGAAAATATGGGGCAAAATTCTTAAACATTTTAAGGTTTTTTTTCCACTGCTGAATGAAGTGTGACCTAGCATGGTATGTAGAGCTCTGAGTCCCAAGGCAAGCATCTCTGAGGGTCCCCTAGTGGTGAGAGACTTAAGGCACCAAGCCCCCTCACCAAGCTGTAGCAATTGAGGGTAAGTAGGAAGGAAAAACGAAAGAAAACAAAAGAGAAGGGTCACATAGCCGCTTCTTCTCACTGCAGCAGCCTTTGGCCTGAGACATTTATGCAGTCCAGATACAGTTAGCCTGCTTTATCTCCCCTTCTTTTGCAAGGATGGAGGAATATGAGAGTGAGGAGAAGAAGACTGCAGCCAGGAGCAGTTGATGGGATTGGGGCGGGGGGGAGGGTGAGCCAGTTTAGTCTAATGGTTAGGTGCCAGCCTAGAAACCAGGAGACTGTGAGTTCTAGTCCCGCCTTAGGCATGAAACCCAGCAAGGTGACTGCCCAATCACACTCTCTCTGAGTCCAGATATTCACGTTCCCTTCTTCCTTCTCTCAAGCTCTTCTGCTACAGTTCCTACCAGGGCCCTGCATTTGAACTACCGTATCTAGGCTGCAAAAATCTGACTACTGTAGCTACTGGATATGGCTACAAAGAAATACAGAAAACTCTAGCTCTGCTGCTATTTAATACATCTAACCGTTGACTTACAACTCCAATTGGGATCAGAATTTCTGTGGCTAGGCAAAACAGTTGTTGAATGAGTTGCTCAGAACACTACCTTTTTTTGCTACTGTTATTAAGTGAATCACTTGGTCATTAAATCTGGCTTCGTTAATTTTTCTTGTTGGAAGCTGACTGGGAAGGTTAAAATGGTGATCATGGGACCCTGGGACACTGCAACTGTCATAAATAAATGCTGGTTGCTAAACCCCCAAATTTTGATTTCGTGATGCTGCAGTGGTCGTAAGTGTGAGGATTAGTTGTAAGTCACTTTTTCAATGTTGTTGTAACTTTGAAATGGGTGCTAAATGAAGTAAATTAAGGGTTTAATTTAGTTTATTTAAGGACTGCCTGTAGTCATCCGAATTTCTGCACTGCACATCTGGTAGCCCTACCTGCATGATCAGGTTTATTGAAGATTTGGGACAAGGAATGAATTGGCAGGGAAAAATCAATAAAATCCAAAATGGTTATCTCCATTTCATCATATTTATACCACCTGCCCCATCTAGTTTTTCAAGAGTTGGGAGAAAATTATATAGCATGATAATTTACTGTATATATAACATGTCCCACCAAATTGAAATTGTCTAGATGTGTTGTAATGATGTGAGAACAGGCAACTCCCTATGCTGTGTAACCATTCAGCTTAAATTAGCCCATATATTTTTAGAATACCACTTTTTCCCTTGGAAAAGAAAAAAATCATAGAACAAATTTCATTAAGTTCATTAAGTTTCACTATACAACTCCACATATATTTATTCAGAAATACAATGGAGTTCAGCAGTTTTTGCCCGCAGGTATGTACAGGATTGCAGCCTTCATTTGATCAATGAAGTCAATGAACTGGTTGGGTAGCCTTGATTTTTGGAACAAGTGATGTAACGTCTTAAATATCACTAAATATTTACCTAACTTTGGCAAATTGACTGTCAAAATTTGCTCATACGACTCAGGATTAGAAGTGCTGCATTAGGGTTATATATTAGGTTTCAAGCAGTTTAATTAATCTAAATATTATAATTTAGTTAATTTATTTTATTAACTGAACTGAACCTTGAATGCTAATTGAACCAATATTTTATCTGAGAATAACTTGATAAATAACATTTATTTTTGCATCTTAATATAAACATTAAATAACTATTTTATTGCTTGCTACCAACAGAATATCAACAGATAGAAATCTGCTTCTGTTTGCACAATTTGAGAAGGAAACTGCTTCATTTTTTTGTTGTTGAAGAATGGCTTTGACGGCTTTTCAAAAACCAGCATTGCTTCTTGTTTTTCTGAGTTTTATATTTTTACTTGCTACTACTACATCCAGCAATTGGAGAATATCAAGTATAGTCAATACTACAAATTGGAAGTATGAAGGTCTGTGGATGAATTGCGAAGCTACTTCATTGGGTTTCATTCAGTGCAATACATCGTACTTGCTGTTAAGTTCAGACAGTAAGTTGTGTTTTTATATATAAATGATGGGTTGCTATTGTGTTTTTAACACTATGAAATTGCAGTATGTTTACTTACTATTATATGTTATCAAAATACATGAAAGAATATTTATGCAAATCTATACATTTTCATAGAATTCGTAGAATTCGCTGATTTAATACTGGGTTGAACTTATTTGTTACTGAAAACATCGACAGTGTTGAAAGCAACATATAGAAATAATATAGTTTGCCTGCATTTGAGTCATGTCAGCACTGCCAGTAGATAGAATGTAGAATTATATATACTCTCTATGGCTTTCCTTTTCTTTGATGTTTGAACATAAGTCTGTGCCAGTCTCCCTATTTCTGATATCTGTCCCATGTGTATATTTTCTGTTTTGCATGTTTTATTGAATGTTTTAATATGAGATGCTAGAAAAGGCTTTAATTATTCTATCCTTAATATGCTGTAAAAGACTTTAGAACTTAAATTTCAAAAAGTTTACATTTATATAAACATTAAGACTGGAATCCTTCATGGGAACCACTGAGGCTATTAAAATATATTTGCTTTACTCTAGAAAAATAAGGAAAAAAAATTTAAAAAAAGAAAGAAAAAATAAATTTTTTAAAAATCCCAAAAGATATCACAATATAGAAAAAATATCATTTTAAACTCCATTTTCATAAATCTGGAATGAAATTGTCTTTCCGTAATAAAAAAATAATCTTCAATCATATGATTCTTCCCCAAATCCTATGAACAAACTTATGAAAATTTGACCAGAATAGGACAATTGTGAGACAAGCTCATATTATATGTGTAGGTGTCCTCTCCATCATTTTATATTTTCAGCATAAATATTATCAGAAACATCCAATAAATATGAAATAATTGGGTCCTGTGCCACTAAGAGCTTTGTAGATAACTGCCACCATGTTTAATTGAACCCAGAACATACTGGCAACCTATGCAGTTTGCAGAGCCAAGGTTTATCATTAACTTATAGAAGCATAATTCCCTGCCCACTGTGTACTGTACCAGCTACAGCTTAAAAGGTCAATAATTTGGTCAAAGACATTCTGGACATTTTACAATATTGATGTAAAAATAATAAGCAACCTTTAGGCCCACCACAACATGCAGCCCATCAAGCTGTCTTGTTACAGCATGCTACCGGGTTTTTTGGGTTGTTGGGGGTTTTTTTTTTGAATACTCAACAAATGTGCTGCAGCCAAATGTTGCTGCTTCCAGGAAGGAGCCATCGCTGCCTTGAAGATACATTGCCAAGGGTTTTCAGGCATGTGGAGGCTATAGCAAACAGGAAGACCTGCCACTAAGGCAACGGTCATATAAGCAGGGCTTGAATTGGTTCTAAAAAACTAATTTGAGAAAACACCTCAGACAACCATTCCATAGTTCACACAACAATAAAGTGAGGGAAGACTGAAGCATGTTCAGACTGACAAGTTTTGGTTACCATAGTATGACAATAACAATACTGTAGTCCCAACCTATATGGTATTGGTGCTTAATTTTGTCTACCTTATCGAGCTGGCAAGGCCTTACCAAACCACCAGCTCCGTCATTGCTGCCATGCTGGCACCCACCAAAGAACAGATATTTTTTATTTATCAACGTGGCCCTTTTATCTCTGCAAGTTGTGCAGATCTGTTTTAGCTTATTAAATTAGTGGAATACTGCTGTATATATTTAGGATACTCAAGCTACTGCTTAGAACTGTACATCATGTAAAGTTCAGCTGTGCCTGTTATCTACCTGCAAGGGCAAAGAGCCCTTGCATTGTCAACAGTACCACTGCTGGCAGCAAGACAGTAATACATTTGCAGCAGGAAGTAAGTGGTGACTTGGCTCTGATTGATGTCATATTAAGTTTAATATGACTTGTAGAGTAGTGTCATCTGCCACTGCTAGAGTAACAACGTAACTGTCATTCAGGCCAGAAGCTTGTTATTTGAAGACATTAATGCCACTATGCCAAAGAGGTCCTCAAATATGCTAGAAGCTCTGAAATTAATGGTTCTGGGAATAGAATGTAGTTATTTATAAAAGGCAGAGTAGAACAGTTATTGACTGGGAGACTCAGGCAATGAGCTTTAGCATGAACCACTCAGGTGTCATAAAATGTTCTGCTAGAGTCATTTGAAATGTTGGGAAATATTTTACTGATTCCTAAAATATAGCTAGCTAGGACATTTAATTACAATCCATTTTATGTTTTACTTCTACTGAAGAGCAATTGCCAAGGATGATAGCTTTAAAACCAATGTTTTTTTTTAAGTTAGAACACATCTATTTTGCTGTAGTTCTCCCATTGCACCCTTTTCAGAAAATTACCAGATACTGTTTCATATGAATATCCTCGGATCTGAAACCCTAACCATACATGATAACCTAGGTTGCCAAATGTAGGTAGACAGCATCAGCATTCCTCAGGCAAAACACCCCCACATTGTTCATGTGCCTTTGTGATTTGGGGGGGGACTAGTGTGAAGTACCAATTTTTATTTATAAGACATGCAATTGCAGAGACAGAGACAGAGACAGAGACAGATTCCAAACCTTCCTGGTATGTCTTTCTTTTATGTGTTTGTTCAATATTTATTCAGTGAAATAATTTTCTGAATTGAAAAATATCTACATTTGAAGTCTATATTTATATTATGTTATGAGAAGAAAATAATATAAAAGTTTCTTCAGTGGTTGATCTTTTTGTGGAGGCATATTATTTGATTTACCTTCAGATTCTTGCCATTTCATAGGAATTATAAATATTAAAAATAAAACAAAAAAAGAATAGTCCATATAACTTTTTTGAGTAAGAAATTTAAATTTGTATTTTGAGAGACAGAAAAAGAGTATAAAAAATTCTAATGCTTGAAATAAAAAGAAGAAAAGCAATAAGTTTATGATGATTGGTATTGATTTGTGACAAGGGTATAGCTTTGTATAATAAAAGAACATTCTGCTTGTAAAGACTAATCTTGTGTCCATGAAATGGGGCAGCTATCTGATGTATTAGTGATACAATGCTCTGCATTAATGGTTTAATAAAAGCACATAATTCGTTATTGATGTATGTAATGTATGTAAACAAATTATCTGCTTACAGACATTGAATAAGATCTATAGCAACTATTGGTTTATTTTTCTTCAATGTTGTTTACTTCTCATCTCTCCAAATGATTCTTTAGAAGCAAAGCTATATAGTACGTTCTCTCTTAGTTCTTTACTTCTTCCAAGTATTTTAATGCTCCTGCTTTGCTATTTTCATCAATTGAAGTGTGCTGGTTACTAGATGTGCAAACAGTTGAGAGATATAAGTAGGGGTAGTAAAAAGTCCCATGATAAATTCAGTGATTTCGTTTCTTTAATCAAGAGAAAAATATTATATACCTACTGTATATACTCGAGTATAAGCCGACCCGAATATAAGCCGACCCCCCCAATTTTACCCTCAAAAAGTGGGAAAACTTATTGACTTGAGTATAAGCCGAGGGTGGGAAATGCAGGGGCTACTGTTAAATTTCAAAATAAAAAAAGACCGGTCAAAAGTGCGAGGACCTGTCAGAAATCACCTTTTTCAGCCCTCTGGGTAGTCCTTTTGTGCATATGGACTACTCAGAGGGCTGAAAAAGTAATTTTTGACTGGTCCTCACACTTGTGACCAGTCCTCGAACTTACGACTGTCCTCACATTTTACATTTTTGCCCTATCTTGTCACCATGGTGAAGAGAAGCAGTTGTGAAATGAGTGACATGGTTGTTAAGAATGCTACAATGGGCATAAATGATGACCAGTCGTAAGTGCGAAGACCGGTCAAAAGTGCGAGGACCTGTCAGAAATCATCTTTTTCAGCCCTCTGGGTAGTCCTTTTGTGCATATGGACTACTCAGAGGGCTGAAAAAGTAATTTTTGACTGGTCCTCGCACTTGTGACCAGTCCTCGAACTTACGACTGTCCTCACATTTTACGTTTTTGCCCTATCTTGTCACTCCCACTCTTTCTCATTCTCTTTCTCTCTCCACCTCTTTCTTTCTCTCTCCCCCACTCTGCCTCTCTCATTCTCTCTTTCTCTCTCCCCTCCCCTCCGCTTGCATTCCAGCTGTTGAATTCTTTGAAACCAACTAAAAACTTCGGGGAGTGGGGGAGAGTCCCTGTTGGGAAGAAGGGAAGAAGGGGAAGGAAGGCAGGAAGGCAGGAAGGCGAAAGAACGAAAGAAGAACGAAAGAAATCTTCCTTTCTTCTTTCCTTCCTACTTTCTTTCTTCCTTCTTGCCTTCTTTCTTCCTTCTTTTTTCTTTCCTTCTTTCCTTCTTGCCTTCCTTCCTTCCTTCCTTTCTTTCCTTCTTTCCTTCTTCCTTCTTTCCTTCATTTTTTCCTTCCTTCTTTTCTTTCCTTCATCCCAGCAGGGACTTCCCCACCCCCCAAGTTTTAGTTATAGAAAGTGACAGGAACAGCCCGAGGGGATCCCAAAGCAGATTCCCTTGCAGATCTGCTCAACTCCGGAGAACATCTGACTCTGTTTAGTGCTGGCTAGCCCAGCCGTCTGTGTGCAGGTGTGTGGCTGCGTGTGTCGGTGAGTGTGTATGTGTGCATGAACGTGCGGAGGGGGGGGAAGGCTGAGTGTGGGGGGGAAAGCCAGAGGCCCAGAGGGCGGGGTGCGAGAGGAGAAGAAACTTTGGGAAACTTTTCTCGCCCCTTTTTTTTTCTCCTCCCTTTCCTCGCCCCGAATGGCCGGCGGGCAAGGCTGCTCTGGTAGCCACGAGGCTGCCCGAAGCGTTCCTTTCCGAGGGGCTTCTCGGCACCCGCACCTCAAATTCAGTTCAGCCAGGGGAGGGAAGCGGGGAGTTGAGGCGGGGTGGGGGACCTGCGCCCCTCTCCCTCTCCCACATCGGAAAGGAACTTTCCGCTTCAGCTCCCCACTTCCAAGAAGCCCCTCGGAAAGGAATGCTTCGGGCAGCCTCGCCTGCCGGCCGTTCGGGGCGAGGAAAGGGAGGAGGAAAAAAAGGGGCGAGAAAAAAGGATGACTTCGGATGTTGCTGGGAGTTGCTGGGAGTTGCTCCGAGCGCGGAGTTAGCATCTCCCTTGCTCTTCCAGCGGAGGCTCTCACCCTTTCTCAGCTTTCTCGCCTGTTAAAACTTTGGGAAACTTTTTTCTCACCCCATTCTTTTTCAGCGAACGCTTCCCCTCCGCGCTCGGAGCAACTCCCAGCAACTCCCAGCAAGAGAAGAGAAGGCAGCGGGCGGGGTTAGGGTTAGGTGAAGCGTTCGCTGAAAAATAAACTTTGGGAAACTTTTTTCTCGCCCCTTTTTTTCCTCCTCCCTTTCCTTGCCCCGAACGGCCGGTGGGCGAGGCTGCCTGAAGCGTTCCTTTCCGAGGGGCTTCTCGGAAGCGGGGAGCTGAAGCGGAAAGTTCCTTTCCGATGTGGGAGAGGGAGAGGGGCGCAGGTCCCCCACCCCGCCTCAACTCCCCGCTTCCCTCCCCTGGCTGAACTGAATTTGAGGCGTGGGTGCCGAGAAGCCCCTCGGAAAGGAACGCTTCGGGCAGCCTCAGGGCGACCGGAGCAGCCTCGCCCGCCGGCCATTCGGGGCGAGGAAAGGGAGGAGGCGCCTGTGGGGGGAAGGAAAGAGCGGGGAGCTGAGGCAGGCGAGGGACGGCGCTGGTATTCGGGGCCAGTACCAGGCAGCTGCGGGCACTTGCCATGGGCCACACATGACCATGCGGTCGTTCGGCTCCCGCTTGCCTGGCAGCAGCTGCTTCTGCTCTTCTTCGTCGCCCGGCACCGACCCTCTTCAGCACTGGAGCCGTAGCTGCGACTGAGGCCAAATTCGGTGAGTGGCGGGCCCAGCGGCCAAAGCGCCCCCGGCATGGCTGGCTGCTCGCTTGTGCGCCGGCAGCGCCTTCTGCTCCTCTTTTGCCCCTCAGCGGCTCCCAGCAACATGCCGCGGCGGCGCTTTGGCTTCCGCTCGTTAGGCATCGACCACCTCTCTGCTCAGTTGCTGGGAGCCGCTGAGGGGCAAAAGAGGAGCAGAAGGCACTGCCGGCGCAAGCCTCCCTGACCCCTACAGCCAAAAAGGGGCGCGGGGGAGGGGCGCCGCACCCCCCCCACACACCCCATTTTTGCTTTAGGAAGCCTCCCTGCAACCCCGGGAGCCAAAACGGTTGCAGGGAAAAAGGCAATTTTTTTGTGACCCGAATATAAGCCGAGGGGCCGTTTTTCAGGCTGAAAAACGGGCTGAAAAACTCGGCTTATATTCGAGTATATACGGTACCTAAATAACTCAGGCTGGGAATCTGCTTGAGGAAAAGGTTGTGTATGTGTATGTATGTATGTATGTATATATATATATATATATATATATATATATATATATGTATATAAAATTGATTTATATGCCGCCCTTCTCCGGAGACTCAGGGCGGCTTACAATGCGCTAAGCAATAGCCTTCATACTTTTGTATATTTATACAAAGTCAGCTTATTGCCCCCACAAACTGGGTCCTCAATTTCCCTACCTTAGAAAGGATGGAAGGCTGAGTCAACCTTGAGCCTTGGTGAGATTCGAACCTGCAATAATTGCAGGCAGCTGATGTTAATAACAGGGCTTTAGACCACTGTACTATCCAAGGCTCTTCCCCAACTACATTGTTTTTCTCTTTCAATATTTTATTTATGCATCTTTCACATAGCAATATGAGTAGTTGAGTACACAGAAAGTAATTTGAAACATCATAATAGATAGTTCTGACTACAAGAGATACTTGAATATTAGAAAGCCATAATGACATTCTGAATGCTGTCCACTTTGCTTCCAGTCAAGTTTTGATTAATGGATGGAAAGGCAACATCCATCACTTGCTCTGCACTAAAATCAAAAACTCTGGTAATTTTTTTTCTCTCCTGCAGCTTTTATTCAAATATGTCGAGCCCTGATGATTACATCCCTGGTGTTGGGGCTATGCGGAACTCTGCTGGCGGTACTCAGTTTGAAATGCCCTCAGCTTGGTTTCAGTGATGAAAAAACAAAAGGAAGGATTTCCATGATGAGTGGAATGGTATTTGCTTTGGCAGGTGAGAAATCTTATAATGGACATTTATGAAGGAAAGTTTCTTAAAGCTATGTAGAAATATCTTGATTTATTCTTGGCTGGTTCCTTGGGAGACCTTGTCATTTGTATGAAGTAAGGGATGGGATGAGCTAAAGGAAAAAATATATGAAAATAGGTTAATTGAAAAGTTTCCTTAGAGTGATTTGGAAAGCAATAAAAGTATAATTCCCTTAGAATGTGTTCTGAATCTGAGTTATTATAACATAGTTTAACTATGTTCACTTAATTGCTTACAACACTTTAACTGTCCCCCTCTGATAAACAGATCAAACAAGTTAAGTTTTTTTTAAAAAATGAATGCACTAAATTTATTTGCAGTTTTGCTAATTTTTTATTTCTAGGATAGGTCACATTAGTTCTCTGAAATAGTATTGAAGAGAAGGTATACACAGTACATTTAAAGGTGATTTTCACAAAATGAAAAGAGAATACAAGTCCGAACTCACTGGTGTCTTTTTCTTGATTTGTATGAAAACAAAATATGCTTCTTAAGACTGGATGTTTTGAGTCACAATGTCAGGAGTTATAACCCCATAAATGGAGGCCACTAACTTGTAGAAGTCAGCATCAATATAGCCTATTTCTTTCTATTTTGTCATAGAAAACAGATTCTCTTTTTTTCTCTGGGTGATTTTGCTAGTAATTTAATTAATTTTAATATTTTAATTTCAAGGCTGCCCAACTCTACAACTTTGGGCATGGTACAATTAAAGAAGAATGAAAGAAAACAACATACTTCCACAAAAAGGGAACACAACCAACTGGAAGATTAACACTATAACACTATAAATAATTATTTAGTGTAAACACTTCAGAACAGTAATTATATGGGGCTTCTCTGGGTATTTATTTCAGTTTTAAAAAATACCACTAAATTCATATGATCTTTCCTCGGATGTTTTAATTTTGTTAACTATGTGTCAGTTTGATTATATATGCTTACTAGTCTGTACAAATCATACATATGCTTATAAATGAAATGGTCTTCTAAGTCCTTTCTAGCAAAGTATCTTTTAAGCATGACAAAAATACCTTGGGTGAGCCTTGAAGAACCTTCTTCCAATCTTTAAGCATCTGAGGTAGTTTTGTAGTGTCAAGGAATAGATCCAAAAGTCCTTTGTTTGCAGATGAAATGTCTTATCAAATGACTTGCATGACCCTAATACAGGTAATTTTCATCTGTATTTAATCTGTATTGTTTGGCCAGGTCTCTCATCAATGGTTGCTCTTTCGTGGTATGCAGTAAATATCATAACTGAGGTTTTTGATCCTTTCTATGCTGGAACAAAGTAAGTCAATACTTCTGTATATTTTAGTTCTATTTGGTATTTTTTTTAGCATTACCAAACAGCACAGAGGATTGTGGGTGCTAATTCACATCTATTGTAGTACGTTTGACATTAAAATTGTGTTGGGTTTCTTGTTATGTCTGTGCACAAAGATTAACACAATTAACAATAATGCTGTCGTGCATTATTGCAATCTTTCTCAATTTTACCACTACTGAAAATACTGGGAATGGAAAGTGCCCAGTTTGGGGAACTTACTGGTTTTTCTTTTCTCAATACTTGATGTCTGTCTCTTGGACATATTGGAGTGCATGGGAAACAAGGACTCACCTTCATCTTTCTTCATCATTCTTGATCTTTGTAATAGAGATGTAACATATCACTATAGCCCTTTTTATCATCCCATTTGTGTGCATTCATCCCAGTTGTCCAAGAAGCCTTTAATTCTTCCATCCCCATATATCAGTAGCCTGGAGTTCTTTGAGTTTTCTTTTCCCTAAAATCAACTTTCTCTTGTACCAATAACTGTAATATATAACAACAAAGCATTTGATTGTATGTGGTGTTTGAATATGATATGTATGATCTTTATTCTAGATATGAAATGGGATATGCACTGTATCTAGGTTGGACTGGTTCCCTTCTTTCCATAGTTGGGGGAATCCTGTTGACATGTTCATCATGCAAATGAAATCAAAGGCATTTAAGGTGAAATATTCAACTTTAAAAAATCACAGGTATAAATAGGATTTGTAGTAGTCTAGAGTGCATTTTAAAGGTCCAGCTGTGTACTAAAAAGATAGAGAAATTAAGCATTAGAATCACAAGCCACTTCAAACAGTCCATAGGAAGAGATCCTTTACTGCATCAGGGTTTTTTCCATTCTCATGGTAAAACTCTCCCCTTACTGTAGTAATCTCAGAACAACAGAGTATCAGGCAAGAGAAGATGAAGACTTACTGATACTCATGGGGTAAAGCTGGTGGGAGCAGCTAAACCCTGAATATAAATACAGACTTTTGCACACGCCTCGAGAACACAAAAAATTCCCCCATGAAGTTTCCCAATGCTGTGCTAAGAGAAGGCAGTCTTTTAGATTATCAGACTTAATATTTCATTTGAATGTTTGGCGCCATTTGTTTCTTGTCTTCTGGAGATTCAAGCTATTTCACATATCACAAATCAACATAATATAGTATATTCTTGGTATCCTTCCTTTTATCCACAGCTAATAGATTTTAGTTTTAAACAAAATTGGAAAAAAAACTGTAAACTGCATAGGAAAGCATTGGCCTTCACAAGCACACTTACTTACTTACTTACTTACTTAACATGTGGTATATCATACATGGACTAGCAATATATGTTAACATTTCACCTAGATTAGTAAAACACAATAAAATCTAAATGTGTACCTAAAATATCTATGGTCAAATACTAATCACACTGATTCCTAAGAATACTTTTAGATTCCACATAAGCTCCATAAATATTCTCAGAAAATGAAAATAGTGACTCAGCCCAGTGCTTTTGTCATTTCTAAATTCCTTCTCCACCCCACCCCACCCAAATATAAGAATATAAGAACATTACAGAACTAGACAGATGCTGAGATTAGCCACAGCACTTTAAATAAACTGTTTTGCTCTGGCCACACTTTGGCATTTTGTGAAGACATGCCACTTATCACAGGCATTTTCTTTTTGATACTGTCAGGGTGCCTATTTTCCCATGATCCAAAAAAGATTTTAATGTTCTGGTCAATACTAGTCTTGAAAACTTTGTAAACTAAAATTCTGTTACATCGTTCATTTTCATCACCAAAAATATAAGCTGCTTAGACCCCAAACCAGGCCTAATTACTGTATATTATATATTTAGTTTTATGTACATAGATGTTTTCTGTTAGCCACCTTGAATGATGAGGGATGGAAAGGTGGGGAAGCCGACTACATTATATTTGCATTTAAACCCTGAAAACAGCTTAGTTTTACGCAGCTACATCTATTTCATTAAACTATTTGCACAGAATGTATGCTTTTGTTTAAGCAAACGTTTGTTTGCAGTTTAACAATATGGAGTGTCTATGGATTTGATACTATCTAGCTCAATTATAATAAACAAAGAGAGTGGAAAATGTAATATATTTATCTCTATTTTTAATTACAGAGAACATGGATATCGTTATGCAGCTTCAGGAACAGTTAATGAACCACAAATTTACATCAAACAGGCTAAAACAGTCACACCTGCCAAAATGATGCTTAACATTTTATTTAAAACATATTTACGTTTGATAAACCAATTCAAAACAATGCTATGCAAACTTTTTAAAAGGAGCACTTTGCAAAGTATGCTAATGCATACAATCCATATCTCCTTCAAGTGTTAAAGCATCCATTGCATCCTCTGGAAGGCTTGCAAGAGCTGTTTAAAAACCTTCCCTGGTTGCCTCTTACTGTGTATGTGCACATTCAATACAGAAACAACCAGAAATAGCTCTTGAAGCATCTGCAAAGCATTCCAAATAATGTAGTGCTTTAATATTTCATGGAGGGGTGCTTCATTTATGTTTACAGAGTTTGTGAAGCATCTTTGTCTAGTGCTTTGGCACAGCCCCAACACATCTCTTCCTCTGTAACATTTACCCTAGTGTGCTCTCCCATTTGTGTCTGTTCACAGAACCATCCCCTAACAGTAGCTGGTGTTGCCATTATCTTATCATCAGTCAAAAAGTTTAAATTGTCTTAGCTGTATTGGTGTTAATGTTGTGTTTTCTTCCTATTCTGACACTAAGAACAAACTCAAGATGTGCAAAATCTGTTGGGATTTGTAACCCACACTGATGAGCTTGGAGGAAGGCTCAGGAAGGGACTTGCATGTGAGACAGAAAATCTCACAAAAAGGTTTTCTGCCCACTCAAAATAGATGAATGGCATTTCAGCTCAACAGTGGGGAAAGAGCCTTTAGTAGTTTACCATTTTAGTGCTGAATATTATAATAAACATTATGGTATATTAAAAAATCCATGAAAATTATTTAAATCACATAATCATGTAAAATGACATATCTTTCTTAGTTTGCTAAATGTACTATGTCACATTATTTTGGGACTTTATAAAGATACGATAATTTGCAGAATAAAGCTACTTAAAATTCTGGAGGGTATATTTAAAACAGTATCTGGGAAGGAGCTAATTCTGATTTCTCAAGTATTTTTCAATAAAGATAGATGATAGATAAGAGTTATCAAGTCATTATTGACTTATGGGTGTTACATGGACAAACCCATCCTGTTTTCTTGGCATCATTTTTAGGAAATTGCTACTGCCTTCTTCCTATGATCTTGAGTAACCCAAAATCACACAAAGTCACACTCATGATCTTGTTTCTAGCCAAATTGCATTTAATTATTATATCAAAGTTGTCCTCAAAGCAGAAGTGCCACTTCTCCCTCCAAAAGATTTGACCAACCCATTATAGCTGCATTTAATTATACTTAAAATTGAGCAGATTTCAGAGATTTTAATTATGCCTTATTGAAAGGTTTGTACAGACCTTTTCAGCTAGTTTCTTAAGACGGCAATAATAAAGTAGGTGATCACAGGGCTTTTTTTTAGTATATTAAATTCAGGTGTTACCTAGAATCATCTTAAATCTTCCTCTTTAGAGGGATTTCCCAACATTGTAATCTGAATCAATGTATTTATTATGTGAAATTGTATTTGAAGAAAGATTTCTTTGCTGCTGTCTTTGCAAATGGTCTTCATATTTCTGCAGCTGAGACCAAAATCCTGCATTAGGCTCTGCTGTTGGCCTGGCATTCTTCACAATCTACAGGGTAGGGGGGAAAGCACATTGCATTGATTATAAGGACTTTTTCTCCCAAACCTTTTGTCCTAAAATTATAAAAAATATAGAATACAGTTGTTATAAGAACATGTTACAGTTCAGTGGTAGAACAAGTATTTTTATGCAACAGGTCCAAGGTCCCATCCCAATCATTTCCAGTGAAAAGGATAAAACAGCTGGGAGAGGGAAGATGCCACCACACCCAAGATCTACTGCTAATCAGAGCAAAAGATGATAAGGTAGAAAGAAAAGAAGTCTGATATGAAATAAGGCAACTTCCTGAATGTAGCTTTTTCCCAATAGCTCTGGCAGGGCTATGAAGTTAGAAAGCAGTTTGATAAACCAACTTATTCTTGTTGGGAGGTTGCTACTTCCCTCCTAACTTCCTGCTTTTGTCATTTTTTAAAACTTACTTTCTGATGGGAGTTGATGACCAAGGACAGCGATGGCTAACCTTTTTGTGCCAAAAGTGGGGAGACCGCGGGGAGGTCGCGCACCCACATGCCCACACTCATAATCAATGCCCTGCTCCCCATGCATGCGTGCGCAACCCCCCTGTGCTCCCCCCCACTTTTGGCACGTGATGGCACAGTGGGCCCGGTAGGCCTGTTTTTCACCCTCCCCAGGCTCCACCCCCCTGGAGGCCCTCCGGAGGCTGGAAACAGCCTGTTTCCCAATTTCCGGTGGGACCAGAAGACCCATTTTTCACCCTTCCCAGGCTCCAGAGGCTTTCTAGGAGCCTGGGGAGGCCGAAAACGGCCTTCCCCCCGGGAAGCCCTCTGGAGGCCGGAAATGTCCTGTTTCCCGACTTCCGGTGGGCCCAGAAGGCCTGAAAATCAGCTGGCTGGCATGCACATGCGTGCTGGAGCTGAGCTAGGGCAATGCTTACATGCCCACCGATATGGCTCCACATGCTACCTGTGCCATAGGTTTGCCATCATGGACCAAGGATTAGAGAGGCATAATCATAATTTGGAGATGGTATGATTTGAATTGGATAAACTCAATATTTAGATGTGTGCATCTAAATACTAGTTTAGCTTTCTGTGACATAGCTGAAGTGCAATTTGCAAATAAAGAAAAATATTAAATTGTGTTAGGCAAAGAAGCAGGAATTCATGCCCACCATTTATGAATTGGATTGTATAGAATAAATTAAAGGTAATGAAATGTTTTCAAGAAATACTAAGGAACACACCCCCCCAACATTATTTCTTTCTAGAGTCAAGATTGAAGGCTATACTAATTCTGGAGTAACACATTGTTTAAGAAAGTCAGAAATTTAGCTCAAGCAGCAACATCTCTCATATCCACGCATTTCTTTTTTAACATTGTTGCTCAGTCAAGAAACAATACAAAAACTGATAGCAGATGAGAAATTATAGCATGAGTATCTAACTTTGAATCTTAGGGTGGGAGAAAATGAATTATTTTACTCTCCATAGAAAAAAAAAAGAAAATAGAGAAATAAGTGATGCTTCTCAGAAAGCTTGCAAGTAAAAGTAGCATAGAAAGACTATTTTTGAAATGTCTAGCATTAACAAAGTATTATACTACATAATTGTTGGAAGTATAAACTTTCATCAATTAAGTTGTCAAATTTCAGCTTATGGATATTTTTTTGCTTTCAATCATATATTAAAATAATTTACATTTAGTCTTCAGAGTTCACTTTTTTACGTTCCCATTAGAGTTAATCAGATGAGATTTAAATTAGCTATTATCATAATTCAATTGTGTTTTGGCACTTTCATTAAGTTCCTTTATAAAACAAAATGCTGAATCATTGTTACTGAGATGGCCAATGTATTCCATCCAGTTAAATATTTAAGTACACCATCAAAGTATAAGTCCATTTAATCAGATACAGAAGTAATTTTTATTTTCAGCATGCTCACAGTACCTCAAAGGCATCCTTCAGCCTGAGCTTTCGATGCTTCATCAAGTAAGCAGTACAGATAGTTGCAGATCTGCTGCGACCATTTTTACAGTACACTAAGCACTTTCCGCCTCTTTGGATGGTTTCTTCTATGGCATCACTGCAATGCTCAAAGTACTTATACAGGTCCTCCGAAGGATCATCAAAGACAGGGATTCTCAGCAACTGGCCTTGCTGAAAGCTTGGGAAGGGCTGCTGTCTAGAGACATTGATACAGAACGTGATTCTCTCTTGACTAAGGAGACTCTCATAGCAGGCTGACCTAGAATTGCTAATGAACAAAGAATCAGCGACCTTGCAGAGGGACAACATTTGGTGGTGAATGACACTATCACAGCAAGAGAAGTGCTGCTTAAGATTTTTTTTGGGGGGGGGGGGCGGCGGCTGCTGAGAAGAACAGGAAATATGGGATGCCCAAAAGTAGCGTGAGGGTAGATTGTCTGGATTGCTTGTTCTTTAGCCATCTGTGCACTGTGCTATATTTATTCTGCTGGCAGCCTCAAGGATTATATTACAGACTGTTCCACCCTTCTCTAAAACTGCAGCAGTTTGATTTGAGCCTGAACCTTAGAAGAATAATATTAGTAGTAGTAACCTGGAGATTACTAAGATTGATGAGTTTACTAATAGAGATGAAAATAAACTAGAATGAATAAAGAACATGTACTTTCTGGAGAGCAGAAGAAATTGATCTCAGAACCAGGAAATAGCACTCTCAGAGGAGTCTGAAACTAAGAGAAGGACTAAAGCAGGTTGAAGATGTTTGTCCTTTTTTAAAAAAAAAAATCTGTATGTATGAGTAAACTCCTTTGGAGATGATTGGGTAGCCAGTGCTTCTGTTACCACTTGTTCAAAGCAAAAACACATTCAGAGATGAACCATCAACTATTACATTACTTTGGGGTAGAAAGCATGTGTTTCCATCTCTAGAATCAAGCAAGATGTCCAAAGAAGAAGCAGCAACAGATCTAGAATGATTGAATCAAACATCAGAAAATAGTTGAATAAAAGGAAAAACAAATCAACAATATTACAATTAAGAGGTATGTGAGGGTGGGAGAAAAGATTCCCAGAAACTGGCATATTACAATACATGGTGGAATGTAAAATATTCTTTAGAGAGAGAGATTTATATGCTTGTATTGTTGGATTCCCAAATTGCTACTGAATACTCAGAGACCCCTTTGAATGTTAGGATCCAATGGGCATTTCCAGATATTTGGGCAAGTTCAGGTGGTCCTTTACTTACAACCACAATTGAGCCCGGAATTTATGTTGCTAAGTGCAAAATTTGTTAAATTAGTTTTGCCCCATTTTACTACTTTTCTTGCCACATTTAAGTGAATTGCTGAAGTTAAGTTAGTAACATGGTTGTTAAGTGAATCTCGCTTCATTGACTTTGCTTGTCAGAAAGTCGCAAAAGATCACAATTCTGGGACACTGCAACTGTCATAAATGTGAGTCAGTTGTCAAGCATCTGAACGTAAATCATGTGACCATGGGGATGCTACAATGGTTATAAAGTGTGAAAAATGGCCATTAGTCATTTTTTTCAATGCTGTTGTAACTTTGAACAGTCACTAAATGAGCTGTTGTAAGTTGAGGACTACCTGTATATTATGGACGATCACAGGAACAGCAGAGGCACGAAGATTTGTCATGACAGATTTATCACAGAAATGCTAATCTCATTGAAAAGGCTGCCATAAAGAAGCATGAAGTCATTTTCCTTTTTAATGAGAGTTGAATACAAGACATCTTCTCTTTGGTTAGCTGTTCATCATACTGAAAAGCCCTCAGGGCATACAACGTGCTCGATTTAAATGAAAATTATTCAGAACTCCAAATATTTTGCTTCTCCAATGCCCAAAATAAAATAAAATCATCTTTTTTCAATCTTGTCTGAAATTCCACCCAGAATACATGCAGTTTTATTATACAGCAAATATATTCGGTTCAGCACAGTCTAGCTCCATATCAATAAACCAAAGCAATAAGGCCCTTCAAAACTACAGGGGAAGCATAAGCCATGTTTGAAAGTATTTAGCATGCTGCAAGACCACAATAACGCAACAAAGCAACTGATTAGATTTCCTAGTACAGTATTGGATAAGAGTGATCTTAATCATGGTATCAATGTTTCAACATTTATCAAAGTCAAGCTACTGTGTTGAAAACTTTAATCAGTAGAGAAATGATTATATAATGTATTCTAACCCTGGTCTATAAAATTCCTATACTTACCTGAAACAGCTAGATAGTGGCACAGCAATCTCAGAGCTAAACTATAAGTATTTACCAGGAAGGACAAGTAAAGGATCTGCAGTTAGGTGAATGGGCTAGTTACAATGGCAATGGGTGCAATATTGGAAGATCTGAAATATCAGATTAGGGAGAGGTTGTCATGAAGAAAATCTATGTGGTCACTTGGAATATATATATATTTAATGTTATTTATATGCCACCCTTCTCCGGAGACTCAGGGCGGCTTACAATGTGTTAAGCAATAGCCTTCATACTTTTGTATATTTTATACAAAGTCAGCTTATTGCCCCTACAACTGGGTCCTCATTTTATCCACCTTAGAAAGGATGGAAGGCTGAGTCAAACTTGAGCCTGGTGAGAATTGAACTCGCAGTAATTGCAGGCAGCTGGATGTTAAATTCTGCCTTAGTAGGAGGCATTAGCCGCCTACGCCACTCAGACTCTCAAAATGACTTGATGGCACATAATCAATAATCAAATTTACCAGTCTACAAAGGTAACATTTCGTGCAAGATAAAAAGAAGTCCTTTTGTATCACTGAAGTTACAGAATAGTGGTTATTCCTTCTTCAGCTCCTTCATTTGTCCAGAAAATTCATAATGAAGACACCAATTAATACACACGTGGATATCTAAATTAGACTGGACATATTGATAGCTACTTCACTTATTTTCAAATCAAAATTCCCATAATTTTTACAACATTAAAAATAAAGTTCAAAAATAATTGTAAACGCATACGATGAATAAGGCAGCATTTAAACAATATTAAGATCAGCAAAAATAATAAATCTTGATGTAAAATCATTCCAAAATTCTCTATTTGCTATGGCCAACAAACAGCTCAGCAGAGAAGAAAATCCAGGAAAAGCTTCCTTAAGTCAATGGAAATTTTTGAAGAATTTTAAAGCAGAGTGGAATTATGGAAAGATACAAAGAACCAACACTGGATGGAACCAGTGGAGGAGCTGGCACCTGGGTCTGGCGAAAGCTGGGAAGTACGGAAATTGTTGGATAGTCAGCACACGGGTACAAAATCCAGAGACACTCTGAACAAATGGGGTGTTCTGTCCCCGTCTCCCACACACACACACACACATCCTCAAACAGTCAGCCGTGGGTTAAAGAATAGCTCAAACAAACAATGTCCGTTATCAGGTACTTGGCAGCAGCACGAGAACCGACTGCCAAGTGCTTTACTACAAGAAGGAGGGGTTGTGCTTCCACCAGATAGCATACAGAAATACACACCAATTTGGAAACAGTCCAGCTCAAAAGCCTTCAACAGATTTAGGCGTTGCACAAAGTGACTTCCAGAAATTAGCTTTGTCCGTCACAGAGTTTGAATGGCCACCACACTCCCTTTTATAGCCTGTGGGGTGTGGTCCAGTGACTCAGCTTAATCCCTGGCACACCCCCTCATCTGCTGCGAACGTTTATCTCGCTGACGCTGGCGTGGACCCAGCCACGACTTATCACCCTCGTTCTCACTCTGATCAGAGACACCTGGCTCTTGGCCAATCTCCTCTCGTTCGGCAGACACCTGAGGAATTGCCAGAGAGGAGGGGCCTGGAGAGGGAGGCCTGGCCGACTCCTCTCCTTCATGTTTGGAATCTTCTTCCTCCAATATGATGGGCTCGGGGGTTGGAGCCACAACATGGGGCTATCCGATGGCTTCTGTTGCTTGTGATTGTGGTGACATGCAGACAACACATATGTATCCCTTTGTATCCCCATTAGTGTACATTTGAGGATCTCATGGCAGCACAAGAATGCAACTAATGTTGCTAGTTTCTTGGCAAGATCTGTTTAATTTGCACATATTTTAATCTTGTATTTTATTTTTAATTTTTTTTGTCATATAATATGCCTTATTTTAATTGTGATGCTTCTGTCATGAATAAACAAACATTCCAGAGTTGGTACTTTGCAATAGTGATTTGTGCACATTCTCTCAATGATTTCTCCAAAGGCAGTTTTTATGCTGACAACATAAATCAGATACCAAGCATATGAGTATATGGGAAAACGGACAGTTTATATAACAAGTTTGCAATATGTTATCAAACATAAAGAAAATCAATAGGTTAGGAAAACACGTGGCATTTTAATGGAGTCTCAGTTTAAAGAAATGACACAAAACTACATATACACATCTACTAAAATTGCCAGTGTCTTTTAACTAATGAGAGTTCAAGGAGTTAGAAGAGGATTAAGGCAAACAGGCAACAAAGCCCAGTACATCCATGTTCAAAATAAAACTGAATCCTTCCCATACTTGATGCATCACAACTGTAATTTTCTTAGAGCTCTCTACCATTGGAAGAATGTACCTCAAATATATCAAATCCCGTAAAGGTATAGTTTTCTAAGTTAGGAAATACAAAATGATATTGAATTTCTGTTTGGACATTACATAATGGAGACTATGATTAAGTACTATCTTTTCTTGTATGGAATGTGTAGGAATGATAGGTTATAAATATCAGAAATATAAAAATTTAGTGCTAGAGTTGATGTTTACCAGAATATTCTCCAGAGGTTTTTATAGTTCCTGATAAAAACCTTCATCGGAAGCAGTTTTCACTGGACTACCTAATCAAGAAATCAGGAATGTAGATATTGACACACAACTCACCATGTGAAATCTACCATGAATTAAGCCTGTGAGAGGTGCAATGAAAGCAGTTCAGTTCAGAAGATCAAGTGCAAGTATTGGATCGCAAAAATGTAAGCTTCATGGTTCAGTTGGAAGCTTGCTAATATTGGCAAATCAGCATCTTGCTCTGAATGATGTATTCAAAATAGAAATAATTGCCACTTAACTCCTAAGGTATATGTGAGCTCGAAAGATTAAAAAAGATTTTGCCAAACAAAAATAAGGTGAGTGCTAATCAAGTACAACTCCACAATGTGTGTTGCAAGCTATATAAATGTGTCATCTATCGCTAGTACAACACAATATATATTGCAAACAAAATGGCTGAATCCATAATTTTATTGCAAGGGAGTTTTATTTGCAAAACCATGAAATTTGAAAAATATGTTTGTCTCAGGGGAAATAAAATTCTATATAAAATTCATGAACAAAATATTTGATACAAATATTCATAAAAGGGTTATAGTGAAAACCCTGACTGATACAACTATTACTGTCCTAGCCTCCTATCCCACAAGGCAGCCAGTAATTAAAGGATATTAGGCATGAAAAATAATGTTTGGAGGATAAAGACCATTCACTTTGTGGAATATTTATTAAGGTAATTCAATATATTAAATAAGACATGAGCTGATGGAGCACTTTTAAAAATTAAAATAAGTTGCTACAAATTTCTAGAGGAGAAAGAAAAAAATTTCCCCAATGTTTTTCCCAAAGCAAGAAAAGCATCAGGGAAAAAAAGGCATTCAGTTCTGCTGCTAGCCAAAAACTTTCCAGTGATTTGGAGTCAACTATGAAAAAGACTTGATAGTACATCATCATCACCATCATCTTCATTAATGAAATATCAAAAGTTCTTTTTCCTGCACTGCAAGCGATCCTGTGTGCATCTGCACACGTCGTCTACATAATGCAGTTGAGTGCGGGGGGAAACTAAAGCAGAGAACCCCACTTTCCACACTCCTGAGCACCCATAAAGCCAAAAGTGCAGAAAACTCTGCATGACTAGAGCAGGCTCATTTCCTTCCCAAGCTAGGTTCTGAAATAACAACAGCTCCATAAGTACCACGCTCTTCACTCAGATTCTCAGTTAATATTCCTTTGTGGAATGGGAAGGTTCTCATGAATGTATTTCATGCTCCCTTGCTCAGAAAAGTCAGAAACAATGTGATTTTCCCCACGTAGCAACCACTTAGTCGTCAAGAGCCCCTCTATTCCCACTGGCCCACGGGCATGGATCCGTGATGTGCTGATGCCCACCTCAGCACCTGAAAAGGAAAGATAAAACAAAAATGAATTTAAAAAGAAACAGAAAGGGGGAAATATTTTCTAATGTTACAGGCCATGTTATCCAGATCATGTTTTCCCTCATTTCAAAATCTTGCCAGCATTTATTCATTTCTACCTCTTGACTTATGTTCTCGCCTTCTGAGTTCCTCCTTACTCAGATTACCAAGGTTCCTTTTCTGACACAGTGCTAAATGGAAAGCAGTTAAATGTGCTCAGCCAATATCTGGTATATTTCTGTTTAAATTGGATCCTCATGCTAAACACCTACATATTTTCAACTATGGCTTTTACTTTATCAGTCATGCCATACTCTGGTTGTTACAGGCTGCTGTTGACAATTGCTTCTTGATTATGCACTGGTTCAATTACATCTTTCCCACAATACTTCCTGAATTTTAGCAACATCTTACACTGGTTTTAAGTGCTCTGCTCCTTGTATAACCTCCACCTCATCAAGATTCTTCCTGCATTTTGGCATATATTACTCTAATACTAAAATATCCCAAAGCTTTTCAAGGCAGTTTAGCAAATCCCCTTAAAATATCAAATGTCAGAAAGAAAGTCAATCATACTTGAAATGCAGATAGGTTTAACCTCAAGATAATGTTTTGCGTTAGCTTCAAGCATGCAGAGACCAAGTAGCACATTCCCTTACCTAGCCCAAAACGATAGCCATCTGAGAAGCGAGTGCTGGCATTCCAGAACACACAGGCACTATCCAGGTGTTGTAGGAAGAACTCTGCTGTTTTCTCTGAAGATGACAAAAGGGGAAAAAAATCATTCTTATTGAATAACCTGTTTTATAATAGCATTATGTTGCTGTGGGCAATTCTAATGCAGCAAAAATCACGTCTTTGAACCTGTTCTATGTGTTGCACTATTTTTTTTCATTAATGTGATGCTAAGATAGTTTGCACTATGCCTGCAACTAAGGATCAGATATTTTGTCATAATAATTCTGTAAATTATCTTTCTGAAAATAGAATCTGCAACACAATGTTGCAATGTTCCTATCCTGGATGAAGGCCAGACAGCTATGCCTTCTTTCAGGATTTCTCACCCAAATACCTGTGGCCATACTAAATTCTCACTGGAGATCGCAGTCTCTGCAAAAGTATTAAAAGTACTCAAAGTTACCAGCTCCAAGCCCTGCTAATCACTCCCAGTTTGTATGTGGATACATTTTTTTTTGGCCAATAGAGGGATGCATCCCAAAGAATGATCATTCTGTACAAATAGATCAGTGGAAGAAGCATGGAACAACAGGCACCTGAGAGCTCTAGCAACAGAAAGCAACCTTGGAGAGAGATAATTAAAAACAAGTCATAGGGAGGCCTCTTTCAGATGTTACTTATGGAGTAAGGATGCCACAACATATTCCATCTGCGTTTCTCTGGAAATCTGAGGAAATGCCGGCCATATCAAGGAAGGTGACAAGAGAATCTTTCCTTGGGAGCTTTATTCATAGATCTGGGACTGGAAATGCTAGTGAGGAAGCTGCTGTAGTTAGAAGCAATGGGAGAGGGGGAGGGGGGAGAGGCAAGTATGCATTGTGGCATTATGACGTAAACTTTGCCCTTGCATACTTCTATATATGTTGTGATGGAAGTACAAAAGGACAGGGCTTGTTTTTTGATGTCATGATGCAGTTTTGTCATTTTGGTATGATTAGGATTGAGTTGTGGCTCATATCTTCAAATGCAAGGGAAGACAGGCAGGAACGTGGGAAATGTCACCTTCTTAAACAGGAACTTCAGAAGCAGCCTTTGTGCCAACCGGGGCTACCCTGAAACCCTCACACAGATATGTGCATTTTTCTGCACCAGAGGAGTTGATTTTGCCACTAACCATTCTCTGTGATGATTACATCTGTGTGGGAGCTCCCATATTTATGAATGTGCTCAATAGCATCTTGTACACTGTCCACCACTTCAATGCAGCATTCCAGGTCCCCATATTCTGTGCGAAGTGATTTCACCTCTGAAGGGCTAAACGTAAGATAGGAGGCAAATTTGGGGCCAGCGTGTACCTTTACCTAATGAAAGACAAATACACTTTACTATGCATTCTTTTCCTCATCATTTTCTGCACAAAATAGTTTGGCTACATAGATGACCCAATTCACACATTGAACAACACAATCACTTGCCTAATCATGATTGAAGTAAGCCTTGATTGGATTTGCACACCTTATTAAACTGTAAGTCACAAGTTGCTGAGTGTATTTTCATACAACCAAATATTATTACATTATTTGCTAAATTTATATTGTGCCTTTTCTCTATGAGCTCGAGGTGGTTTACATGAGAGATTATTTTAACTCCGCAATTGACCTTGTAAGGTAAATCAGTCTGAAAGGATGATTGGCACGAAGTTATCCAGAGAGTGAAGTATGAATCCAGCCAAGAGGATTAGAGTGCTAGGTGTCATGTGTTTGCATGCAGAGTACCCAATTCAATCAGTGGCATTTCCAGACAGAGCCAGAAAACTCAATGTCTGAAACTTTAGAGCCCCATCAATCAGTGAAGACCAGCCTTCTCTAACCTGGGATCTTCCAGATGCACTTGGACTGCACCTCTCAGAATTCCCAGGCTCCATACATTAATTTGGCTTTGGGCAGTGCCTTATATTCTTCTCTATGTGTCTCTGGAAAAAAAATCTCTCAGCATTGGGTCAAATATTTTCAGTCATGAACTTTTACATAGGAATCTAGATGAGGAATTTCTATCTCATTTGTGAGGCTAGTTCATAGGTGTTTCTTTCAATCCAGCTCTCGGCCTCCGAAGTTGTAAATAAAATTCTTTCACAATCCAGCACTATAATCTGGTTCCAAGTATATTACACAATAATCAACCAATTTTTATTGAGGAATTCTGCGTTTCCAAGGACTTGGGCTCAGGACCCTCAAAAAGAATCTCATTTTCAAATATCAATTGTTTTCCAATCTAAATAAGATTGCAAGCATCTTGAGAATCCCAAAGCTAAGATGCACTATTAGAAAGCCTGGTTTTAATCAATATGTGCTTATCAGGGCAAACAAATACTACTAGTATGCTAAATATGATATATACATCTTATTGCTGCATTTAGAAATTTCTCAGTGTATGCATCAATAGTGTCATCTTTTAGATAGCACTTCACACTGCACTGAAATTACTGACAGCCAATTTTTTACACTTAACCCACACTGAAAACCATTTTCACTTGCCTGTTCCACCCGCAACATGTCAATGATCTGATCAAATACAGGAGTTCTCAGCAAATCACGATGTATTAGCAGTGTCTCCAAAGCATTGCAGGCTGCAGGATATTCACATTTTGAGTCTCTTACTGGAGGAAGGATATATAATTGGTTTAATTATATATAATTAATATATAATTAAATATAATTGGTTTAATGCTCCTATGTTTGGGAATATTGCCAGTTTTACTGTACATTTGGAGCACAAGGCTACCCTATAACATCCAAAATATATAGATAAGTAGAGATTTGACAATAGTTCACCTCCTCCATGCTTACCCTTAAGAAACAAAATCTCTCACCTATTCTAGTAACTTTCTCAACACTGGCTTCCAAGTCCACATAGATATGGCAAATCCCTTCACTGTGCCCCATCACTGGGATTCCTTTGGCTGCTTTTTGGATATCCCGAACCAGCTGAGAAGAGCCACGGGGAATTATCAAATCTATTAGTTTATCTAATCGGCAAAGATCTTCCACTTCTTCTCTGGTGTTCACCTGTAAAAACCAAACCAGTCAAGTCATAAACATTAGTTTATATAAATATAGATAAGTCTGTGCATGTGTTTATGTTTGGGTATGCATGTCTCTTTATGTATATACATGCACACACATATATTTAAATATAAATATATATAAATGAATTCTGTAACATGTGAACATGCATCATGAGGCTAAATACAAAACAGATTAACAAAAATATTTTTGTTAGGACCCTATGCAAATATATTTAGCTATTTTTAAAATTATTGTATCAGCCATCACAGTGGTTAAATTCTCCATTTTGAAATATTTTAATTTTTATTTCACCCTATTATATGATGATTTAAATGTATCCTTTGGTTAGCATTGTAAATTATTATTGTTAAACAAATTTATATAGCTGCTCAACTCCCATATAAGTGACTGAAATCACTTTGAAATTTTGAAAATAAAAGTTGTATATAAGCATTGTTCATACTATTCATTCTATTTGATTTTGAAAGCTTGAAGTATACAATTGTGAACAACAAGCTTGTTAAAACAAGATAGCTCTAGAGAACAGTGTCTGGAATAGCATGTGCAACCAGTCACAAATTCTCAAGTGGAAAAGCACAGCCTCAAATGAAGAACATTTTCACAATCCTTTCCTGCTTCAAAAAAATCCCGTGCACTACACAAATCCTTAAGCTGTAATTTTTTGATTCAGAATTCCAACAAACTGCAATTAAAAGAACAAAAAATCTGCTTTACATGCAACTTTAGATGCATAATTTCCAACAAAGGACAACTTTGTTGAAACATTCACAACCAGTAATTCTCACTTTATTTTCTCATCCAAATATTAATTTCCAAGTATCGAACTTTTTCTTAAAAACAGAAAAAGGGTAGTATTATGTTGCTTGTACTCTTCTTTCAAAAATGCATCTGATTTTGACATCAATCTGAGATTTCCTTATCTTACAATACCTTTCCCCACTGGAATTACCCTATATTGTGTTCCTAAGCGCTCACCAGTTGCACTGCATCCTTTACCCCATGGATTGAAAGTGCTTCCTGAGTCAGATGGTGAAGGATTTGATTGCTGTGTAATGCCTCTTTGCCTCCTTTAAGCAACAGACCATTTCCACTAGCAATAGCCAACGCAGACACCTGTCAGGAAATAAGAGAGACCAACATAATAAGAACAGATCACAGTACGTTTTTACAGTTTTTTGGTACTGGATAAATACTAAATGTATTACGAATCCACCAGGGGAAGATCTCAGTCATAAATTAAATATATATTACACAAGCATATTAGTTTGAGACTGAAATTCTATTTTAAATAGGCAAAAGAATGATCAAAGAAGTGGTTTAAAAAAGTATGTTTCACGAATGAAAGTATGATATATAATATAAACAATATTACTGCTGATAAAAATGAGACCATACCTGGGGAAGGCAATCAGGGCGGGATTCAAAAATCACCAGCAAGACCCCAATAGGCACAGTCACTTGCTCAAGTTCCAAGTCCTTTGCTATTCTTGTCTTTCTAAGGACACGGCCAACACTGTCTTGTGAAGACGCAGCAATCTGACGCAATCCAATGGCCAAACTGTTCAGCTTGGAGGTTGACAGACTGAGTCTTTTTAGCAAAGGCAGAGCCAATCTCCCTGAAGTGGAATCAGAAATGAGAGGGCACAGATCAGTTGCAACAGTTAATGGGAGCCTCAGTAAGGCAACTATGGGAAAGGTAAGATAAAGAGCAGGGAAGAAATCTTTCCTATTCCTGAAACAGGGGATGTAGTTACTCATTCCAAAGTGGAAGATGTCCTTTTCTTACTTTCAGTGGATAATACGAAGTGTACAAAAGAACAAAAGATAGTCAGGAGGAAAGGACAAGAAGGTGTTAACCACACAGTGGTTAAATGATGCCATAGAATCATGTATCATTGATAGTGCTCATGTCTGAAATATTACAAGTGACCAATACCAATATGACAGTGATCCAGAGGTGGGTTCTAAAATCTTTTACTACCGGTTCTGTGGGTGTGGCTTATTTTATGGGCGTGGCTTGATGGTCATGTGACAATTATTTAGGATTTAGCAGAGGTACTGGTCTACCAGGCTTTTAACTGCTTGCAGAGCTGTACTGATCTACCCATTTATTTTTGCAGGCACCGGTCTACTCATTTGTTTTCTTTTAACACTGATCAGCTGTAGGGTGGCCCTTTAAAGCCGAGCAGCAAGAGTTTAAACAGTTTTTTTCCCTCTAGCCATCAGCTGGGACTCAGGAGGCAGCAATAGATTGGGGGTGGGGCCAAATAAAAGGTAAGAATAATGCGGCGGGTGGGGAGGTGGGGCCCCCCAGAACCGGTTCGGTGACATCATATTGTCACCGCTACCGGCTCGGCAGAACAGGGAGGAACCCACCACTGCAATGACCACATCTGCAGACATCAAAACAGCCAATTCCTAATTTATGAAAAGCTTTCCTCCCCCTCCCCCCAAAAAATTAGGACTCCAAAGTTTCAAGGAAATTTGGTCAACTATATCTGAATGCTTGCAGATTGCTTTATCAATCTCCGCAGGGTGTGAAAACAAACACTAATCAATCTCAAAAATGCCTTATCCTTGTGAAAAATCATTCCTATTCCATAAACAACGTTAAGCTTCCTGAACCCTTTCCACAGTACCTTTATTTTCAGCCTCTTCCAAATCCTTTTTGTTAGCCTGAAGAATCTCTTCTCGTTGGTCTGTCAGAAGATCAGCAAGGTGATAGATGATCTCAGCTCTCTGTAGTAAGAAGAACAAGGAGACATCAGCCATGTCATTGCAGGTAGTTTTTGATAACTTATCTTTCCGTAGCTTGAATTTAGTCAAATACAGTTTCCTTGGTCATTAATTGTGCAGATCACACCCAGTGCTGCAAATGGTCAGCCTCTGTCTGTACATAAAATCTGAACTGTTATGTCATCCCACCAGGTTCATGGGCTCAAGAAAACTTCACTACCTTCTGCTTTTTCAGTGAAGAGCAACTGTTGCAAATCACGCTGAAAGTGTGATTCCTGGGCTCTGCTACTACTTTGCTTTTCCTTAGGTGCAGATAATTTAAGGTGCCATTAACAGCATTCTCCATTGGAGGTTCATAAAAAGTATCCAATTTCAACTTTTTGCAAATGTGTGCCCTCCAGAGATATTTTCTATCATTTTCGTCTATCAATGAATGAATGAACGGGAATTGCAAATGGTGTTATCCAACACATCTGAGAGCACTACCAGATTAGGGAAAGCCACAGTACAAGAATATAAGAACCTTCGTTTGTATAGAGAAAAATCTATATTAACATTTCTGCAAGATTTATTCTTGTACACAGGTAATCCTCAACTTGCAACCATCCAACGACCAAACTTACAACAGCACTGAAAAAAGTGAGTTATGACCAGTCCTTGGGTTTACAACCAACGCAGCATCCCCATGGTCACATGATTAAAATTTAGATGTGTGATAACTGGTGTGTTATTTATGACAGTCGTGGAGTACCAGAGTCACATGATCATCATTTGCAACCTTCTCACTTGGTTTACCACAAGCAAAATCAATGGGGGAAGCTGGATTCTCTTAACAACTGTGTGATTTGCTTAGCAACTATAGCAAAAAATAAAATCGGGCATGACTCACTTAATAACTGCCTTGCTTAAAATGAAAATTCTGGCTCCAACTGTGATCGTAAATAGAGGACTACTGTAGTGCTATTGAGCCACAAACACTTACAACATATTTGGGAAGTATTACAACTGGAATAAATACCTGCTCAGGTTGCAGTGCTGCCAAACTTCTGCCTCCTGTGCGAGCCATTTCTGCCTGCTGTTCTACTGTTGGTCCTTTTAAAACCAAACAAAGAACATTATATAGTAAACACCGATCTTTAATTCCACTATGTACTACAAGGATACAATTTTAAAAATCAAATTGTATTTAATACCTACTTATAAATTGGAAAGCATAAAGACCCAATTATCAAAACAAAACACCCCGCCCTAAACTAACTCTATCTAAAGAGGGCTCCACAACCAGCCTATCCCAGGATCTGGGTCAACAGCCAAGATTCTAATAGTTTCCTGAATGTCGTAAGGGTGGGAGACGTTCACTCTAGCCTTTTGTCCTGACAAACCAATCACATTCAATTCATATATTGCATATTGTTCTTTAAATGTCTCACTCTTTTTTTCTTTTTTTTGAGGATCTGATCACTTCTCTCCAATCATGTATTTCTTAACCCTCCCTTTTTCCTTAGCTGATTTCTTCTTCTTTATATATTTATTTTCAAATTTGATCCTCATTCTTTTTCATTCTATAAGCAAATCAGCTCAGGGTTCTTCTTTTATACTTTGAACTTACCTTTGTATTCTATTCACATTAATTTAGCATCGATTTATTCTTGACCCCATGATTGTTTTTTATGCATACTGTGTATCTACTATACAATATTGTCCTTTATGTTACACCTGACATATCTAACTCTTGTACATATAACAAAGTAGATAATAGCAACACAATCTTTGCTTCTTGCAGCATCCACTATTCACAACAGAACTATATAAAATTCCGGAATGAACTCAGCTAATATTTACCAAGTCTAGTTATACAGCCTTTTCAGGTTTTATCTTATGTCTTTAATTTATTTGGCTCACCTTGTATGTTTATGAGAGATGTGGGGGTTTTTTTGCCCCCTTTCCTTTTTTGTGCATATAAAATTCAAAATTCTGAAAGTGTCATAATGTTCCCCAATTCATATGTACCCTGCTCACATTCTAAAAAAAACCTTTTCCCCCTGCAATAAAATGCTTTTATTGCCAATAGAACTTCCGTGGCTTTATGGCTTTCATGGTCAAAGGAACAAATAGCTTAAAAGCTTAAAATTCCATTTCCCAACATTTTTGGACTAGAACGTCTAGAAACACCAGCCCAGGGGGGAAATTCTAGGAGTTGTGGTTCAAAGTACCTAGTGGGCACCAGACAAGAGAAGTTTAGCCTATTGTGTCCTGAAAATTATATTCTTAAGTGCAATTCTTTCTTTACAGATGATAGTTGTGACAGCCCCAACTTACCTGCAGGTTTTACCTCTGAAAAAAATGTGCCAACTTTTTTCCCCTCCACAATATCTGTGATGACATGGCCAGAGATCTTGGGATGTGTTCCATTAGCAATCACAACTGAAGTTCCTCCTTGGAGAGCCCATAGGGCAGCTTTAACCTGTAAAAAGTGTTTTGGGTTTTTTTAGATATGCACAGTAACAACTATTTTAACCTTCTGGCATATGCCAAGGATGCGTCATCCATCTGATTATTTTTCTGTGAGATACAGAAACCAGAAACGTACTTATATTTATTTCTATACAAACACATACATCTACATATATGGGCCGCTTGTGGTTTTAGTCTCTTTCATGGACAAAAAAACAGAATGCAGAAGTAAACTTTCCATTTGAAGAAATTATGAGATTTATGCAAAAGCATCAACAGATGTTCCAAACTGTTATTTAAGCATCATCCTCCTTCCTCTAGTAAGATAATAAAATGAAACAGAAATGTATGAGAAATATAAAGAAAATCTGACCAACCTTGGCCTCCATGCCTCCCATCCCCACTCGAGATTTGTTTCCAAAAGTCACAGACTGCTGATCTCCAGGGTAAAATATATCTATGAGTTTTGCATCATCTGACCCTGGAGGACTATCAAAAAGTCCTGAAATGGAAGGATAGAAATGAATCTGATAGCATCAGATGGAATTAAAGTATCTTTGATTCTTCCCTGGTGGCATTATTAGTTTCAAGGATCCAGTCAACTGCAAGAGCGATAGCAGAACCAAAATAAAGCTCATGAGGCTGCTATCACTCTTGTTTCCTTCCGAGGTTGTGTGATATGGGGCAATTTGAATATTGTATAGTCCAAAACCACCTCCCCCACTCCCTTCCTGAACCAAGTAATTGTATAAACACATCATTAATTTAGTTAGGCAATGAAATATCTTGTACCTTCAACATCGGAAAGAACAATTAGCAGATCTGTCTTCATTTCCACAGCTAGCCGTGCTGCTAAACTATCATTGTCCTTCACACTAATTACCTAGAACCCAAATTTTTTAAAAAAGGTCAGTAAAACTAGCCACGTGATCCACTAATTTGTCTAATTGATTCCTAGAGATGCAAAGCACAGAGGTGGCCCTGAGGTCGATTTGCATTTTGCATAGTTAGGAGTCAATCAGTATCATGTCAACAATCAGTCTGGCAAGTCACAGCAAAAAGAATAAATTGCAAACTCCAGAAGCAGTGAGATAAAGATGTCAGCCCTATTTACTGTATTCCATCCTGCTCTAAGCACTAAGCGCATGTTAGCATGCATTACAGCTCAATTAGTGCAACTTTGAAAATGACTTTGAAAGATTGTTCTGGACCATCTGAGCACAACTCTCTCTGCTATTCATTAAAGTAACCTAACTTTTTTCAGACTTCTGAATGACTTATCATTGGTTGAAAGAATTTATAAAGGTAAAGGTTTCCCCTGTCCAGTCATGTCCTACTCTAGGGTGTGATGCTCATCTTCATTTCTTAGCCTAAGGAACCAGCATTGTCCGAAGACACTTCCATGGTCATGTGGCTGGCATTATACGCTGAGGCATATGGAATGCTGTTACCTTCCCATCATAGTGGTACCTATTTATCTACTAGCTTTTGCATGTTTTCGAACTACTAGGTTGGTAGGAGAAAGAATTTATAAGTTAATGTAATTCTTAAAACAGCTGCATCTTTTTTACAAGCTCATATGGAAGTCTGAAGGTAGACTTTAATGAAAAGCAGAGATGGACTACACAACATGCAAAGCATTTCTGAGAAACACACATGGCCATGCCAATAAGCATGTCGGTGTATCTACAAAGAAGCATGTACCAACCACCCACTAAAAGATGTTACCCACGTTTACCCCCTGCAGGTCACTGTTAGGCTCTGGGGGAGGAACCACGGCATCATTGGTATTGATGATAGGAACAATATTCATCCGTAGCAGCTCATGCAAAGTCCCATTTAAATTTCTACGTTTCTGCTCATCATGGAAATCCAGATTAGTAACCAAGATCTGAAAAAAGAAAAGAAAAACTATTCTGATAAAAATGATCCTCTATCTGTTTCAGTATGATGTGCAAGATTAGACAGATACTACTAACATTTCCAAATTCTTAACAAGGATTTAGGCCAAAAGCATACAAACATACAGGAAACTATCAGGAGAGTACAACCCATTCCTATTTTACTACAAGAGAATTTTTTACAAAAATTCTGTATTTTTTTTTTTTTAATTTAGGAGACTAGTGAAAAAGAGGGTCAAAGGAAACGTCTAGAGCCAAACCTCATCATTGTGCCTCAAGGTTTTAAAATATTACAATAATTGCTGCTCAAATAGAGAGTATTCCACCATGTAAGAAAGAGTCAACAAGTCCTGAAAGAGGCCAGCATGGCATTCAAGCAGCATTCAGGAAGCCGTAAAATTTAAAGTGTCTTCCTTCAATAAATGGAAAGCCTGTTTTTAACAAGGTAAACAAAAGAAGCAGAACTGTCAGAAAAAAATGTAAGGCAATAATAACGAATGCAGGGAGGAATACATGCCACAAAACAAAACAAAACAAAACAAAACAAAACCCAACCCAACCCAACACAAATGTCTGTTTCAGATACTTGTACAATAGCAATAGCACTTAGACCTATATATATTCCACAGTGCTTTGCAGCACTCTGAGTGGTTTACAGAATCAGCCTATTGTCCCCAACAATTTGGGTCCTCATTTTACCAACCTCAGAAGGATGGAAGGCTAAGTCAACCTTGAGCCTTGAGAAGTACTCATGAAAGAAAAAGTAACTAGCCTTATAGAAGAACATCCTTTGTTAAATGAAAATCACTGCAAAAGCAAATCCTGGCTTAATAACTTTTTATAGTTTTGTAAGAAAGTCAACCAGACATGTGGGGAGAGAGAATTTCCACTAAAGGCTCTGTGTATAAACTTAGAAGTCTTGGAAATGAGGACTTGTTCTTTTATGATTATCTTAGACATGAAGATAAAGGGAGAAAGGGGGAAGCGCATTCAGACTCGCAAGATTCTTTAACAGTAACTTTACAATAAAGGTGATACTGATTTATATGAAATTAACTTCTAATCTTATCTACTGATACTGATTTATATGAAATTGATTTCTAATCTTATCTACCTTGAAGGACAGAAATAACGAGGGGCAAAGGTCACTATACAATGCATATATTTCTGATTTCATCTTGGTTGGGATTTGTAAAAAATGCATAGCCAGATATTATTTTATAGCGTCCAGATCTTTTATCAGGAATTGAACTCAGAGAATACATAGAATACACCTGAAACATCATCTTACTTCTGAAAAGTACTATTCCCTAGTGGTTGATAAAACTGTATCTTTTCCGGGAAAATATGATCATAGCAGCCCAAATGGTGTGGCAACTGTTCTATGGTCCTAGTTTTTTTAGAATTCTATGGTCCTAGTTGTTTTAGAAAAAGAGATTAAGAACATTGTAATGCCCTTATGCAAACTATGGTATGTCTGCATTTGAAATGTACAGCTCTGGTTGCTATATCTAAAAAAGAAAAGAACTGGAACAAATGCAGAAGAGGACAACTAAAACCTTAGGTTCAAAGGCCTAAATGTTTAGTACTCTTTAGTTTGGAAAATTGTGGCTGAAAGATGACTTAGAACTTATGAAATTCATACTTACAAGACGTGATGGTTACTCATTTATGTGGCTTTAAGAGGGTATTAGATTAATTCATGGAGAAGAAGGGCTAGTGGTTAAAGACTCAATGTTATCTGGGCAGTGGAAAGTTGCCTGTCTCCAACCCTAGAGCCATCTGGTTGGCTACTTTGAGAAACAAAAGTTGGACTAAGAGAGGCCTTGATCTGACCTAGTAGAGCTATTCTTATGTTCAAAACAAATTAAACAGTGATATTATAATCCACGGTAGGTTATAAAATTACTATTATTTTACTGTAAACATTAACACCTGAATCCAGAAGAATATGAAATAGGGATGCAAGTAAGATGTTGTTAGGCCCTGAATTAGAGAATCCAGACTCCTTTATCCAGTTGCTTGACCATTTTTCTAAAGAATATTCCAGATATATCTAGGAATACCTAATCAATGCCTATCTAAATTTCCCACGAGACAATAACAAGAAGGGACTTCACCTAGAAAGCACCTCATCCAAGGCACTGTTTGGAAGTAATCTATTTCCATATCCCCAAACTTTATATTGAATGAACTTGGGGGTTTTTTTCTAGAAGCAAAGGCCAAACTTTGCTTTAGAATCCTATAGAGCTGACTTCAAGTTATAATCACAGACGAAGGTTGCTGGTAAGTTTACTTTAAAAAAGTCTTTGCAGGTCTGTTTTAAAGTGCAGTAAAATAATTCTAATTTCTTTCTGCCAGGTTGTTTTAAAAATTTTACTGAATTTAGAAACTGGAGCATACTGCCTAACTGGTAAATGATCTTAGCCGTCTGCTTAACTATTGGGTATACATACATACCCACTCGGGTCTTCACAAGAGAAAAGAAAAAAAACATTAAAAAGGGCCCTGCGATTCTCAAAAAAATGCAACCCTACGGATTGTCAGATTGTCAAATCTTCAGGCTAAGATTTACTAATAGTTATACATTTTCAGTATGGCAGGTTAGACTAAGGAGAGTTTGGGAGCCTGTTCTACTTTGGTGTTGGAGGTGCAAGCCCCACCCCCTGCAATCTGTCACAGTGCTATTGCTTGAATGAACTGGAGGTCCTAGAACAGAGTACAAAAGAACCCATTGCAAAAAGGAAAGATTTCAAAAGATTGGCACTGGAGCCTTCATGAAAAGTATGCAGTGTTTTTACCTGAGCTGCACAGATGCTATATTGTGTGAACATAGCCTCATAGAGTGCCATCAGCCCACTCTGACCGGCAGCAGCACAGGCTCGAGCCTCCAGCACAGGAATGGCCTAGAGAGATCGGAGAACACATCAGTCACCTATGGCAGCACCTGTAGCATTTCCAAGAAATGCTTTGGCATCTCTCCCCAGTTACTCACCATATCTTTGAGCTGGTTCTGCCCCGAGTGGAGAGCCTGCCTCACACTCTGTGATAGCAAGATCTCATGACGGAGACGTTGCTTTCCAAACGCCACTGCACCACTGGTGACAATCATCATCTCCCGGCCCTGGTTTTGCAGCATTGACACCTATGGATCCAAAAGAAGAAGTCCTCTGTCTTTTTAGGCTGCTTCGGTTTTCAAACACAATTGCAAACACCCTTCAATGGAGCAAGGTCAGGCTTATGTTGCGTAGTATTAGTATATAATACAGTGCAGTGTCCCTACAGCAGTTGGCCTCTGAAAGGATTGAAATAATCCCCAAACAGTGTAATTTATCTATTAATAAGTTCCTGAAAAGATTCTAAGATACCACTTCTCTTATTTAGGACACTCATGAACACTTATTCATGTTTATATTCCTGTGTACTTCTCATTCCTCATTATTTAATCGGCAAAGAGAAATAGTTAACATATCAAGAACTAGAACAAGGAGAATACAAGAGAAAGGTTCTAAAGCAAGGTCTGATCAATTGACTGAAGATGGATTTAATCTATTGTGTAGCATCCTCCTTTATACCCCAACACTGCCAACTTTAGCTGGTGTATGGATTTAGAATTTAGATCAATTAATCAGCTAGGTGTGAAAGACCTAAGCCAAGTTACCTGCTCAACGATGGATGCCAATCGCCCCAGGGCTAGGCCACATTCATCACCTCGGGTGACAACAGCACTCCCCAATTTCACCACAATTCTCTTGGCATGCTTTAGCTCGCTGCGATGTGCGAAAGACTTGCCATGGGTGCGACTGAGGGGTACTGTGATAAAAGGTATGTTGCTCCAGCCTCGGGCAGACTTATTTCTCAAGACGAGGTTAGGAGCCAGTAAGCCTGCAGTTGAAACATAGCAAAAGCATCAGCTGGACTTACCTATCCCAATTCCTCCTCCCTGTCCCAAGTCTGAGATGGAAGCCTCTCCATATTTCCTGTTTGACTTCAAGTTGACAAAGAAAACATTTGTCAAAGTAACCTCTCGGGCACAAACAGAATATTCATAAAGGAAGATAAACATTCCATGGATTTCATTATCATTATCCATTCATTAACCATGTATATCAGGACATTATAATAACTTTTTAAAACAAATACTTAAATTACATTAAATTAAATTCCAGAGATATGCTCAGAAGGCTCCATTGCTTGATGCTCTTTCCTTATGGTTGGTATACAGGTAGTCCTTGACTTACAACCACAATTGAACCCAAAAGGCCATTCTATGATCTTTTTTGCTACAGTTAAGTGAATTACTGCAATTGTGGTCTTTAAGTGAATCTGGCTGGCCCCATTGACTCTGCTTGTTGGAAGCCAGCTAGGAAGGTTACAAATGGTGATCACATGACCCTAGGACAGTTCAACTGTCATGAATACTGGCCTATTACCAAGTGCCCAAATTCTGATCACACGACCATGGGAATACTGTAATGGTCATAAGTCACTTTTTTTTCAGTGCCTTGTAACTTCAAACAGTCATTAAATGAATGGTTCTAATTCTAGGACCACCTGTATTGGTTTTTATAATTATTATTTTAATCTGGATTTTATATTGCCTGTTTTCATGTTTGTTGCAATTTGATTGTTGCATGCTGCCCAGAGTGGTGTTTTGTAAGATGGGTAGCCATATAAATTTGATTAATAAATTACATTTTTTTCCTCTATTTTAAAAACATTTTGAAATATAAAGCTGTCTCATCTTAAAAAAATGTTAATAAACAAAAATTTAATAAGCAATGTTTGTTGAATAATCAAGTGTATCTTCTTTTAATTGCAAAAGCAGGAACTCCAGTAGGACTCTCCATTCCTTCCTATATGTCGCTGACCTACATCCATTTGTATTTATGAAACCTGGAAATAGACACTGATAAGCAAATAAGGGAGTCAAACTGAAACCCATAGTAATTTTCCGGTTTCATCAAAATGTTGAACTTTTCCTCCAGAATAAACTTCAAAGTGGATGGAATATTTGCAACCAGTAACATTTCTGCTTTCAGGATCAAAGCTGCAGCAGGACACAAGAGGGCAGGGTTGTCCCTGACTATAAGCGAAACAATGGTGCTGTTGTTGGCCACCGGTAGCGATCTAATTGGAAATTAAGGTACAGGTCTAGAATTCTGCCCAAATGCATCCTATTAACAGGAGGATCACCATTCCCAGTCCTCTCACTCTCATACATACAAGGATGGGATCCAGCCACATCAGACACCTGCCAGAATCGACCTGAGGAACGCAGGGAAGGGAGAAGAGCCACTCGGCGCAGCATGGTCAAAATCTTGATGAAGCCAAGAACACCTACAAGGAGAAAAAAGAGGAAAACCGGAATGATTTTGTATGGTACAATTTTTACCACTGCGTATCAAAGAGAACTTCTACAGCTAATTAGAAAAAAATTATGGGAAAATGTCACTTTCAAAATAAAGCATGGGTTTCTCCTTGCACTAACTGAAATGGGGAAGAAAGATGAAAAAAATATATATACAAGCATTTTCTTTTTGCAGAACAATGGGGAATTCTTTTCAAAGTAGATTGGAAAATAATATTGTTAACATTAACATTGAAAATCTCTTAAATCCAGTAAGGTTAACAATTACAGAGTTCTTTGTGCTTTTATTTATGAGCCGTGGTGGCGCAGTGGTTAGAATGCAATTCTGCAGGCTAATTCGGCTAATTCTGTTGACTCAGCCTTCCATTATCCTTCTGAAGTCTGTAAGATGAGGACCCAGCTTCTTGGGGGCAATATGCTGGCTCTGTAAACTGCTTGGAGAGGCTATAAAGTGGTATAAGTGCTATTGCTATTTAAGGTTTTAGACAAACACATGCACACACTTAATATTGGAAAAATACCGTCAGAAATTGAAGATAACCAAATCATCGTCAAATACACAGATTGACCCAATGCTTTTCACCAAGCAAGCCAAAATTACACCCTTTTATTTTTATGTACATAAAATTAAAAGTGAAAATACCCATGATATTTTTAGGCACTTATCACAGAAATAAACCCGAATCCCCAATAAAAACCAAAGTAGGTCTTTAAAGTATCAATTTGATATGCATGCATTACCAAAGTTTAGAGTAAAGATGTAGAATTAACTAAAAGCACTACTAATGGTCTCATATTTAACTGTTCCTTAAAAATAAGTATTTTCTACAATACCCTGTTTCCCCCAAAATAAGACATCCCCTGATAATAAGCCCAATCGGGCTTTTGAGCGCATGGCAATAAGGCCAAGTGCTTATTTCAGGGTTCAAAAAAATATAAGACAAGGTCTTATTTTTGGGGAAACACAGTATATTAATACTAATATACACATTTCCAAGGTAAGATCATAAATCTCTATTTATTGCAGAACTGAAGTTTCTCATTTTGAAAGCATTACATTGTTATCCTGCTTTTCAATACTCTCTTGTAGTGGTTTCCCTCAAAGCAACAAAAAGAGATTAGTCAAATTATAAAGATACACAAAGAAGAATGGGGAGGGAAGAAGGGGTATAAAAATAATATTTTAAGGTTAGAGCAAAATGGTAAACTAATCACACATTTTTATACCTCATTTGGGTTAAATCTTTCCTCACTAAGGACAATTACCCTAACTGTTCTTGTTCCTTTGGCCAATGGATAGAGGTAGACTGCTTTGTAGATCCATGTCAACAGGCATTTGGGGGAGATGACAGTTCAGGGATCCTAAATACTCCATCTCCAGTAATCACAAGGTCTCTTGCCCTCAGCATTCTTAGTAAGTGGGATATATTGCCTTCCAGGAACCAAAAATATGCTGGCTACTGGCAGAAACTGGAAGTTGCATCTGTTTACTTCTGTGGCAACTTCTGATTGCTTCCACTTTATTTCTTTTCATATTCTCCCACCCAAAGTAAAATTAAGTTATATTGGAATTAATTTACAGTGGTTTGCCACTCCATTGCCCTGGAGCATTTTAAGCGATTATCTAAACAGCCAAAATAATTAACTTTTTATATAAATACACCAAGTGCTTTAGTTTTATACTATTATAAGACATGTCATATTTTTAAAAATGTTAAATTTAGGGCTGATACAAAAGTAACCATACATTACTATACATTATAAACAAGTTTTTTCCTGAAAGATATTTAAAACATGAATTAACAAGTTGTTCATAGCTGCCTTCACATCATTTCATCCAAATTTCTTACATGAAATTCCTTGCAGCCAAGCATCACTATTTTATTAAGAGCAAGAAAGAAGTACATAAAACTTCAGTTTCCTGGCACTGGTTTGGCAGAATTAATCCAAAACAGAACTCTTGCAATAGATCCAAAAATTACATATTGCTATTAATGTTTAGCATTGTTACCTACTTTTCATAAAGAAAAGACAGAATGGAGAGGGAGATTTCTATCAGGTGCAGCAGGAGAAATGTCAAAAGGCATTGAATTCCTGAAATCCCAACAAAAGCATATTAGCCACCAATCCTAGAGCTGCCGGGATGAGCCACATCAGTTCCACCAGGAAGAGCTGCCAGTAGCTGATGCAACCCGACTCCCAACAATTGAGGCTTTGCCTCTCTCATACGCTAGAGTGGCTGATGAAAAAGTTCCACGTTGCAGCGCAAAATCCAAGTTAAAGATTGAAGTGTCAACAAATGCTATTCCCCACCGTTAAGATGCATCTCTCAGCCACTTCGTAGTCATACTCTCCTACAAACACCCACTCTTCTCAATTTAATAGCTTCCCATTGTCCTCTCTTAATTATTACATTGTACAGATCACGAAGAATAAAGTGCATGCATACTGTACCAAATAAATGCATATTGTACCTGTTACTAAATATGAAATTTTCTTTTGATGAACAAGAAGGGCCCCAAAATTAAACATGTATCTAAGTTTCCAATCTTATAAATTTCCTTAAACAGACATCGTCATCCTGCATGCATTAATATAAGTGGAGTATATATTGTTTAACAGAAACAACTTTAAAACTTGTACAGGCAGGAGGCTGTTCTCAAAGGCCCTCGTTATCATGTTGGTGAAATATCAAAAGTAAGCCATGGTCTATTTTCTGCCAACTTGGCTACTTCTTACATGCACTGATTAGTCACCTCTTAGACACAATTTGTTGCTTCCCGTAGGCCACATGTAAATAATTCTACTGGACAGGAATCAAGTATACAATCAGATCAACAAACTGTTCAAAACATCTTGTCTGTATCCTTATGCCCAATCAACCAAAAATGACCCCTTTCAGCCAGAGTTCATGGTGCCCTCGATGACTCCATAAGATCAGTTCCAACTATATTGTCAGAACCAAGCTTGGCTGGAACTACTGTACTAAAAGAAGTCAAGGTGACATCCTAAGACTTAGTCTAGTGGAAAAAACTACTAGTATAGGTATTGCTGTATGTAGCCTGCAGGAAAAAATGGATAGCTGGTTTGAAATGAGAAGAATGATTGCTAGTAAAATGCATAATATGTAGAACCAAGGCTGTAATCCTACTTCATCAACTTCTACATGAAAATTATCTCAATGTAGAAAAATGTACATTCTGTAATATCCAAAGCATAAGACTTGATAAAGAAAAGGACTTATTGCCATAACAATTCTAGGGATGAGCTAAGCAACAACTGTCTCATTTTATGTAGGAATAGCAGTTTTCTTCTTCCTCTCCGTTCTTCATCAGAATATACACAATTTCTTAACCTTCATTGACATGAAAACAAGTTACCATATGTGAAACTACCCTCAGTGCAATAAAACTAAGCAGAAACTAGATAAGTAAATTCTGTACCAAAATCTATCTTCTGAACTAGTACTCTTGCTGAGGGTTCTAGCTAGCAAGCCATCTGCCACAATGCTGTTTGATTGTGCCCACCCTTATTTTCCGACTTCTTAAATATACAGTGCAAACTTCTTGTTTTGCTTTAGATAAGGATGTTGTACTTCCAGAAAAGCTGGATTTCTCTTAACATGTGGATACTTCTTTTATTCTCATTCTTATTTTTGCTCCATTTTCCCAGTGCCAAACTAGCTAAGTTAATTTTTAAGTGGAATATCTATCCAGGAAAAATGGTAGAATGCAAATCACAAAACCCATATTAAGAAATTCATAAGCATCTTTCTTTAATTGATCAATTTTCAAAGACTGTGAAGGTGAAAAGTGAAGAAGAAAAAGATGTGAAAATGAAACTTAAATATTCTGGGCTGATAATTTCCTTTCCTTGAAGAATTCAATCACCTACTACAATCCTAGGTACCTTTTATTTACTAAAAGCAGGGTGTTGATATAAAATCATTAACTATTTTTTTTTAAAGGTGCAGTTATTTTTTTTTTAAATGTTGAGTCTTTATTGACTATTTTTTTTCCTGTCCCACTAGATTTGAGAATTTTTCTTTAAAAATTATTTTTATATAGCATAACAAACTTATCTTAGGTGCAACAATGCTGTGAAATAAACTGGAAACACAGGGTCTCTGTGCTTGTTCTTCAGCAACAATATCATGTTGGAAATATGGCATTCAGCTCTTTGATATTTAGAGATACACAAAGCTCCTCAGCGTGGGGTTAATCAAGATTTTAGACACAGCTCATTGGTTAAGAGTATATTTTCTAGTGATTAAGTAAGGTATTGTGAGAAGCTAATTTCTCTGCATCCTGCAAGATAACAAAGATGACAAAAGAGGGACGTTTGAAGGCCTAAGAAAGAGCACCTGTACTAGCATGCTCACAAAAGCATCCCTAAGTCCCAAGGAAATGGTTTGCTCCCTTTGAATTTTGATATACTTCTGATAGTTTGAAGGGGAGCGTGTTTCCCAATAAAATCCCGACATTTTAGATGCATGACTTTAGAACTTGGTACTTTAAGATCAGTGCTTCCCAACTGAGTTTGTACTGCTCCTGAGATTGCTTTGACTTGCAAGGCTAACTGATATCTAGCTCACATTCTGAGCCATACAACAGCTTTGCTATGGGACTCTATTTTTATAGAAGATGGCAATAAGTGTTTTTATCCAAAACTGCTTTTGGCGCTAACTAAAATTTTCAGCATTTTCTCAAATTTTTAATGACGAATCCAGAACTTTTTGCTAGCTAAGAAACAAAACCTAACTAACCTGAAAACTCCACAGAGCCAGACCTGGTGACTAATTGGAGGGGAGATGAAGAAATATCCCCTGTAGGCTCAAATGGGGAGTTGGATGGTTAATAGCAAACCACTTCTTGTGTTGTCAAGATAATTATAGTCATGTCCATTAAGTCAACAACTTACTGAGCTTGATTGGAGATTTTCCATCAGAACATTTGCTTTGATTTGCTGGCTATGTCACTACATGTCCCCTTCCCTTATTACTAATCTAATCTACGATGCCTCCTCATGAAACTACAGAAGATCCCTCCAAAGATCCCATCTGGAAATATATAGCAGAAATTTGCTTATACATGATGATGGGGCTCAAGATACATCATCAATACAGCATTTAATTATTCCCCAGCTCTCTTGACCCTGGGAATCATACCCAGGATAGTGAGTGTAAACATGGGGCATCTACATTTATTAGCAATATGAACTCTACTATAATCATTCTACTCGACAGATACTTAACTTTGTATTTGCACACATTCATCTAAATGTAGTGAAACTGACACAATTATTTGTCCTAGCTGTAGAATGTTTTCTGGACTGTGGAGTCAGATTTTTGTAGTCAGTCCATTTATGAAGTATGACTGCCGTTGAGGACTTGTATCAATTGTGTGTGACCTGTGTAGGTTCACAAATACCTTATCCACAAGGAGATTGACATAAATGAGACAAGATTTGGGACTTCATGCTTTCTTGATGAGAACAAGTGACACTTATTTTAATGCAAGGAGGTGTGCTGTTCTCAGTAAAGGAAGGAAAAAAAGGGGAAAAAGCACAATCGTAGCTTTACTGAATAAAAGATGGTAACTAAATAAATAAAAAATTGGGGCAGGAAACATGCTTCCACTAAACACAGTTTTACAGCATTCAATAATTTATTCAGAGCAGTACAACAGCTGCTTCCAAATGCAATAGCAAACTTTGGCTCATCCATTCAGAAATATAACTACAATCTCCATGCTTCAACTCGTTTGTAGGAAAGAACAAGAAGCTTTGTTTGGATGAATAATAGTTAAACATTATAATAAAATACTGACAAATTGTAGCTCCTATAAATGGCTTCCCAAAAACATATGAAGATTCAGTCACAATTCTAAACTATGGTTAACTGAATTTGAAAACAAAAGGATCAAAATCTCTTATTATAAAGAATAGAATGAAAATGTACAAGCCTCAAACTTTCCTAGCTTATGTCCATAATCAACAATTTATATTTAAATTCACCCAAATTATTAATTATACCATGTTTCACCAAAAATAAGACCAGGTCTTATATTAATTTTTGCTCCAAAAGATGCATTAGGGCTTATTTTCTGGTTAGGTCTTGTTTTGGGGAAAATATGGTACTAAATGCATCCATCTGGCTGACAATCTTAACTGGGGCTTATTTGGGGGGTAAGGCTTATATTACGAGTATCCTGAAAAATCAAGCTACAACTTATTTTCCTGTTGGGTCTTATTTTCGGGGAATCAGGGTAGTTCCTGTTTCTATTATTCTAGAATTCTATTATTCTATTATTACATAGTATTCTATAATGTGCATACAATTTCCACTCTCAACATTACAATTATATTGCAACTGATTTCTGCTATCTTGTTTTATATCTGATGGGGAAACACGAGAGTAATGAGAAGTAAATAGAAAACTGATAAACTTGTTTCCCTCCTACCCCCAAAATGTCAGTTTCTATTTTGCAAATTCTAGTCCTTCACTGTTACTACACCTTCTTTAAAGATATAAATTATTTTAGTGGAAGACAGAGGTCACAGTTTCTTTAATCAGAGCAAATAAATTATAAAAAGTAAAGTGTGTAAATTGATAATCATTTCACAAAGATGTTTTTCAAAATTTGTTGTACAATATGCTAATTACATATTTAAAATGTAATTTCAAACTAAATTATATGAAAACCACATAAGACGAAATGAAAACATACATGAAATAAGTACACTCACCATTTAATATAGGAGACAAAAATTAATCTGATGTCAAAACAGGACTTACCTGTATGGCATTGGTTTATTTCTCTTTGGAAAAATTCTAGTGCAGGACTTAGCAAGCTATAACAAATCCAACTCATCCAGTCTGGCAATCTGTGGTAGCTTGTGCCTCATTTCCTCATTTTCAGAGGAAAAATACTGTTGCCCCCACCCACTAATTACACGTGGATCCAATCAAGTAGCATAAAGCAACAGGAAAATTCCAGATCAAAGGCAGGAGTAAACAAGAGAAATAAAGTAAGATGTAATTGCTGTCATTTAAAAATTGGCTGCATTTATAATAGGGTTCAGCTATGTGTATCTGTCCAGTTGGGGTTAAACTTTCAGAATTTCTCACCATTAGAACATGATCACTGGGATTGCTAGAAGTACCATTCCAGCAACATTTGAAAGGTTCACAAATTTTCCATCTCTGGTATAAGATGGAAATGTGATTAGTATTCTTCAAAAAATTGTTACATGGCAGCAGCTCATACCTGTATTATTTTCTGTTCAACATCTGCCTGCTGGGTCCAACTGGAAAATCCCTCACTTTGGAACTTTCATCTCACCCTAAAACTGATGCATCTGATAAACAACTCTGGTCTAGTTCACCAAACTGTTATGATATGGAATTTCCCACCTCCCTATTTCTTATTTGAAGAAAATAGCAGAATTTATTTATCAAATATATATTGGCTTCCATTTAACATATCCAAGCCTGACTACAGATGCAGGAAATAATCTGAGATTTTATTTTTATTCAAATGTTTACTTATATGAGCTTAAAAACAGGCTATACCTAATTATTCCAAAAAATTGTGATAAAGCTATAGGTTTTCTCCCTTGGCAACACTGCCATGCTTTCAGATAATTCTGATTAAGTTAAACTGACATGAGAAAAGCGTATTTCCTTCTAACTTCTTTATTTACAAAAATATCTCTATTCCCTATGTAAGCCTTAAATCCATTCTTAGAAAATACAGGTAGTCCTTGACTTATAACCATTCATTAGTGACTGTTCAAAGTTACAGTGGCACTGAAAAAAGTGACTTATGACTATTTTTTACAATTTCAACTGTTACAGCATCCCCATTGTCACATGATCAAAATTCAGACACTTGGCAACTGGTTCATATTTATGATGGTTGCAGTGTCCCAGGGTCATGTTATCATCTTTTGTGATCTTCTGACAAGCAAAGTCAATGTTCATTTAACAACCATGTTACTAACTTAACAACTGCAGAGATTCACTTAACAACTGTGGCAAAAATGTCATTAAATGGGGAAAACTCATTTAACTGACTTGCTTAGCAATATACATGTAGGGTTCAATTGTGGTCGTAAGTTGAGGACTACTTGTAAACATTCCAGTATTTGAGGGGCTGCCACAAAGAAGAGGGGGTCAACTTATTCTTCAAAGTACTAGAGGGCAGGACAAGAAACAATGGATGGAAATTAATCAAGGAGAGAAGCAACCTGGAATTAAGAAGGAACTTCCTAACAGTGAGGACAATTAACCAGTGGAACAGCTTGCCTTCAGAAGTTGTAGGTGCTTCATCACTGGAGGTTTTTAAGAAGAGACTGGACAGCTCTTGTCTGAAATAGTATAGGGTCTCCTGTTTGAGCAGGGGGCTGGACTAGAAGATCTCCAAGGTCCCTTCCAGCTGTATTCTATTCTACATGCCATTTGCTTGAAAGTATGCCAGGTGCCTGGAAATAGGGCAAAGGTAAGCTGAGATCACTGATGGGCAGGAAGCATTGTGGAGATATACTGAGGGAGGCCACAGCAACATATTTCCATTCGAACCATTTGATAATAAGTGTGCCTCCCATTTACAATCTGTGAGAAAGCCAACTATGTATTTTTAAATATTCAAGCAAGGCCTGCTTCAAAAAGGTTTCCTACTGTAATAGTGAATTAAGCAGCAAATGTTTACAACTGTGCTGCTATATTATAGCACAAGGTTAACAAATTGTCAGTCTGCTCCCATTACTGTATGTAAAATCCCATAGTTGAATCATGAAATCTGGAAATATATATCTTTTTCTCTCAAACAGCCAGCATATGAAACAAACACACATCCTTTTCCCTCCATTTCTTAAGCAATAATGTCTTTGCTTTTTTTAAATAGCACTTCTGAAATCTACCTACGCACAAGGATCTTATCTCAAAGTTCCTGTAAGTCTAACATAAACTTTTATCAAGCCAAACAGCCAACTAAAGTGAGATTGTAATAGGATACTACAGCTTTCTCATATTGAAAATGTTGCGATTAACTTTTCTCTGATATTAAAATTGCTTCGCAAAAACGTTCTTTGACATGAAACACTGGATGTCAAATGGTTAACATAAACTTATACGTCGTTGCATGATCCTACTACAAGGACAATGCACGTTCTCAAAGCAACCAACCTTCTCCAATCTGGTGCCCTGAATTTTCTCAACCCCTGTAATCAGCCTTGCTAATTATTCAATACATCAGAAGGGTACTGGATGAAGCTTTTACTAAAAACCTGGTGTGGGGATAAAAATGCTAGCCATAGTTACTAAAATTCATGTTTCAGGCTGGCAAATGAGTAGGCTAGTGGTGCTTTCACTCTCTTTTAAAATGCTACAGAAGGCTCACTTGTATTACATCCCACAATCACTAACAAAACATGTGCCCCTCCACATGCAATTTAGAGGTTGGGGCGGGGGGTACAGTAATCTGTAGTTGAGAGTTAAATCTCCAAGTTTTAACCTTGGAGTAGCCGTCGCCCACAGAGGCTTGGGGACTCTGGTCTCCAGAGATACGGATGGCCCCCGACTGAGTAAGGGATATTGATGGAAGCATTCAGACACTCTGCAAAAGAACGCGCCTTCCTCCTCGCTAGAAGGAGAGGCTATGTCGACCCTCCCCTACTCCGAAGCAGAGGCCGAGATCCCAGCCGCAGCAGCACCGCCCAGCGCAAGGACAAGGCGACCGGACCCCGATAGCCCCCGACTGAGCTCAGCCAGCTCTGCCCCCAACACTTACCACTTACTCTGAAGCAGCAGCCGAAGCCACGCAACGCGCCCAGCGAGTCCGCCGGACAACAGAAGACTTTTCAGCCGAGGGACTTCCGGCCGATGCCCCGCCCCCTCAGGCCCCACCCCCTTCCAATGATTGCTTCGTGGCATCCCTTTTCCTCCTGCTGTGTTTTGCCCTCTTGCTTGTTTCCGAGGTGTCTGTTTCCTCCTTTGCCGTGTGAATTATGAGCTTAAAGGGCGAGCTGCAGGGCTCAATGGATCTATTGATTACTGGCCTGTGGGAGTTGCTAACTTTCGTTTGAATTAGCCCCCGTTGTGAGGGTTCTCGATGAAGCGCGCCAGTTCTTGGGACAAACTCAACTGGGCTTCATCCCATTTTTCAGGCTTCTCAGCCTGTCCATTCCAAAGGAGGACTTCCCTCAGTGTTTCTCAACCTTGGGAACTTTAAGATGGGTGGACTTCAACTCCCAGAATTCCCCAGCCAGCCATGCTGGCTGGGG
>WNWU01000032.1:13456933-13655912 GCA_012654045.1 Ptyas mucosa | reverse complement strand
GAAACACTGCAGGAACAAAAATATTCTCAAATCGTCCAGGGCTCTTTTTTTAGCAGGCTGGAACGACTATGAGGGGAGTCAGTGATAATATAACCCCGTGGTGTCATTTATTGTGGGTAAACTTAACGTCTGTACAAATCTGGAGAATTAGAGCAGCGCAAATATTTCCTTCATTTTTAATATAATTTGATTTTAAGTTTTAAAAATTGCGAAAGTTTTAAAAACGAGTTAAAATGTGCAAAACAAGCAGAATGGAAAAATAGAAAAGGAACAAAGCAGTTTTCAATCTTTACTGCAGGTATAAGTACAGCTATGAATTTACTCCTCTCTAAAGTTACATTGTTACTCTCTTCTTCCTATAATCTATCCTATTGAAACTTTGAAACCGTGGATCTCAAGTTCATTTTTTTTGTTTTATCCAAAAAATTCACAAGAGATTTCCAATTAGGTAGTCGACTTCCGACTACAATAGAGTCTTAAATTTCTGTTGCTAAGTGAGACATTTCTTAAGTGAGTTTTGCTTCATTTTATGACCTTTCTTGCCACAGTTGTTAAGTGAAGTACCACAGTTGTTAAGTTAGTACAGATAACCCTCAACGTACAACCACAATTGAGCCCAAAATTTCTGTTGTTAAGTGAAACATTTGTTAAGTGAGTTTTGCCCCCTTTTACGACCTTTCTTGCCACAGTTGTGAAGTGAATCACTGCAATTGATAACACAGTTGTTAAGTGAATATGGCTTCCCCACTGACTTTGCTCATCAGAAGATCGCAAAAGGTGATCACATGACCTTGGGACACAGCAGCGGTCATAAATAAACAGTTGACAAGCATCTGAATTTTGATCACAGGATCATGGGGACATCACAATGGTCGTGAGTGTGAAAAACGATTGTAAGTGACTTTTTTCAGTTCCATTGTAACTTCGGTCACTAAATGAACTGTTGTAAGTTGAGGACTACCTATAAATGTAAATGTAGCTTTTTGCATGCTAAGAAAGATAAAATGATCTTTCTGGTTCACATTTCTAATATCTTTATAAGATGTAGATAATTTTTCTAGTGTTATATAAATGGTACATCTTTGTTGTCTTTAAGACTGTAATATAGGGTAGATTTCAGTCTTATCAACACATATTTTCCCATTGTTCAATCTGTATATTAAGACCAAATTTTATCTCATTTTATTATACATTCTTTCACACTCAAATTTAAATAAAAGTTTATACATTTTAACAATCATGTTCAAAATCTGTAACAATTCCACTTCCAAGTCAATGTTACTATATTCAATACCATACATTATTTTGTGCACCCATCATTCCTGTGGTTTTATTATGATCTATAAAGCCCTTTATGACTTAGCACCTAATTACCTTCAGGATTGTTTATTCCAACTGGAATTGGACTAAGCTATAAAATCACCCCAGGAGAAATAGCTGCTGAAGGCTGTTTTCAGTAGGGCTGAAAACAAGGTGCTGTTTCTCAGTAGCAGCTTTGGTAGTATGGCATTTTCGATTGGAAATCAGAATGGCTCATGAGGAGTGTTTAAGAAATGCTAAAAATAGTTGTGTCATAGAATATTTATAATTTAGAATTAGCTATTGATATATATTGATTTAATACATATATTGTTTTGCAAGCTGCAACTGACCCAGGACACAACGGAATGTAATTTTAATAAATTATATGGATTTACAAAGCTTTTATTTGTATTATGGATGTTTCAGGTAATTTTTTAGAGAGAGGTGTGTATGTGTAAACTGATAAGTATTTTTTAATTGTAGTGTGGCACAAAATTCAATAAATGTGTGTTTATGCTTGCTGTGTGTGTATTATATACATATACATACACACACACACACACATGCATACATACATACCTTATATATAAATGTTTTCCAGCACTGGGATATACACTTGGATAAAAACTTTCTTGTTACTCTAACACATGAGACATAATCCACTATCCAAGAGTGCTCACATTATTTATGTGTTTTACATTTTACAACATATAGTAGGATACAACCCTTTTTAAGCCGGGGACTGTTCATTTCCCAAGTTACATATGATTTATAAAAAATAAATTTTAGTTAATTCAATTATCCCTGTTGGGGATAATTAAATTAAAATTAAGATTTGGCAGCAACTTTTGAATAAGCTCAGAGACCATATATACTCTTGTGATCTTAGAGACTGTACATTCACATACTATAGTTTCCCATGAGCCCCATTTAAAAACGTCTGATTGAATCTGAATGTCGCAGTACTTAAAAATTTTGTTTTGCTCACTGTTGTTCCACTTTGCTCAGCACAGATAAGTCATGCAGCTGAATATAAAGCTATATTCAGTGCCTCTTTATCGCTTTTGAAAAAAACAGACTATGCTCACATTTGGAATCTGTTATTTCAAAACAAATGGAAGGGGTAGTCCCTGTTAAATATAAACTATCTGGATTGGAAATATATTGTATGCAATGACTATCTAATAGTCAGCAGCTGCCTCACAACTAAGAACACAAAGTGACAAAGGATCTAAACCAAATATTAATATGTTATCTTATTGCTCCATCAGAATATTGGTTTACTTTTAGACAAAAGTAAGTAGACAAAAAAGGGAAGTCAACATTCAAGATTATTTTGAGGCATGGGGCAGGTCAGGAAACACGCTGTTCTCAGTAGTTACCCATTTGGGAGTCGGCCTCCTGCTTAAACAACTAAAGTCAACAGAAGTGGACTTTGTTGTATGATGTTATGTAGCTAAAGCCCAATTGGAGAAATCCATTCTACAATTGGGAATCACATGCACTTTAATAGCTAATTCTCAGATATGAGAACCATACATACAAACAATATAGCTAAGGTGCATTCTTAAGGATAATGATTTAGAAGTAATTTTTTTGAAACAGGATTTCTGATTAAACATGACTAGGGATTTCTGCACTAAATGTTCCTGAAAATCTGCTCCAGGAAACAATAATTCAGCATGCAATACAAAGATAAAATGAGTTTCTTAAAGAATTAAATGCACGACGGAATTGAAGATGAAAGTAATAAAATCTGTATGCATTTTTTCTTACTATTCCAATATGGCTTTCCTACACTTTTGCTAAACGTGAGAACATTGACTCTGGCTACTATAAATGCTAACTTTTGATGGGAAGGAATATACTGTACTATGGATAAACTGTATACCTGGAAAGATATACTCTCGCCAGCATTAATGCTATTAATGCTATGGTATTAAGTTAGCAAAATGCACCATTTTAAATTTTGTAATTTTAAATTTTAAAAAGAGCCTTGGTGGTGCAGCAGACTAAAGTGCTGTTAAATAGGACCAGCTGCCTGCAATTACTGCAAGTTCGAATCTCACCAGGCTCAAGGTTGACTCAGCCTTCCATCCTTTTGAGGTAGGTAAAATGAGGACCCGGATTGTGGGGGCAATAAGCTGACTTTGTATAAAAAAGAATACCACTTGGGGGGGGGGGGGGACGAAAGCCCTACTAAGCAGGTATATACAAAAGTATGAAAGCTATTGCTTAACACATTGTAAACCGCCCTGAGTCTCTGGAGAAGGGCGGCATATACATTGAACCAATAAAACAATAAATAAAATAAGTAATCATTTTGAGGGTTATGATAAAAGGGCAGAATAGGTTTTTTTTAAAAAAATACTTTAATTAAAATGCTTACAAAAAGTGCAGATCAAGTAAATTATTTTCATCAATTTCTAACATCTAAAACAGTTAGTAAAATACAGGTTAAAATTCCAATCCAATTTACAATTTTTGAAGATACTGAAAATTTTGTAATAAAGATTTTATTGCTTTCATTAGACAATGTTAAAAAAAAACTTACATTGCCATGTTATCTAATAGGTAATTTGGTGATAAAATCTTGAGCCCTAAGGCACACCGAAACGCTGGGTGCTCTTCCATCAATTTACATAATTGTCAAATTTCACTTTTTACTTCTACATCTCAGAATATAGTTCATACATGCTGAAATAAGGTATCTCCTATTTTATAACCTTTCTAATGGTGCTACACAGTGGTATTTTATTTATTTTGATTCCTTGATGGAAGCTCATAGCAATTTACCTTTACAGACATATATAATCCAAAACAGTTAAATCTTTATAAACTTTATAAGGATTTATAATGAAGTAACATTCTATACTTTTGATCAATTCTTTTGATTTAAGAAAAGATTGCATATGAAAAAAGAATTGAAATAAACTAAGTTTGATTATGCAGATAGGTGTCAATATCTTTGCAACAATATGGAACCTTTCACCCAAGCATCCCAAAAGATTGGGTTTGAGATTATATATGGACTATGCACTTTATTTATAATATGCTCAATGAAGTTTCATGAAAGAAATATTTGTTGCATATATGTTTCAGAGAAACTGCCTTAGTCTCTTACCATTTCGAAAAGCAGCCTATTTATACAAATTTCTATTGCACTTCGAATAATATGCTAAACCCATGGATTACACCATGGATTACAAATCACAATGAGTCACTAAGACAAAGCAAGCATAGCACACAGTGCTGAGAATTAGAATATCATTTAAATGTAATGTCATTTCTTTGGGCTTGTTATGAAAAGGCAAACATATTTGAACACAGTTGCTGAGAACAAATATTCCAGCAAAACTTACAACCTTGTGTATTTTGAAAACAGAGAAGCCAGGCTTTTGGCCAAGCACTGTCTTATTGCACTCCAACTGGAAAGTCATAAATTGTTAACTCTCTATTTGGACTCTAAAACTAGTTTTTCATACAATGTCCTTATTTTAGAGTTGACAAGGTAGAAGGTCACTGTATTTGTCTGCTATATAACTCGAAAAGATTCTGAAATGTTAGCTAGAAGTTTGCAAAGCATCCTCTTTCTAGCTGATCATCATGGCTACATTATGAACTTTTTCAAGTAAAAAAGCTGAATAATATGTATATGAGAATACAGAAGATACAAAAAAAAAAGATTAAATCCAACTTTAATTCAACACATTTTTGTACATGCAACATGAACTTCTTTTGCCCTAAAACCCTAAAATCTTTTCCAATTCATATCTTCTTTTCATCAAAATAGGTTTGATGTGGGGAGGTAATTCAATATCTAGTCTCCTATATATGCATGTTTTGATAAAACTAGTTACAGTTTAAAATGCTTGTTATTTTATTCATTCCTCTTGTGAAATTAGCTTAAGCCTAATTTTTTTATTATCTGAAAGGATCTATAGATCCACAGGGATCCATTACTATTCTGAAATACTGAATACCTAAAGCTAAGTAAATCAAATGTAGGAGTGCATTCTGATTTAGTTCCTGATAATATCCTTTGTTTCTCAAGGAATTCATTCATTCATTCATTCATTCATTCATTCATTCATTCATTCATTCATGTGGATTTAACATAAAAGTAATTTGGTAGCAAAACGATTTAAAGACTTCTGTGGTTTAAAATATTAAAGAGTGGCTAGCATTATTGTGTATGGCTGCAAAATGCTAAGAATCATTCATAAGAATTCAATTACCGTATTTTCTGGCATATAAGACTACTTTTTAACACAGGAAAATCCTCTCAAAAGTCGGGGGTCGTCTTATACGCCAGGTATAAGCCTACTGACGCTCCGACTTCCCCAGCTGACCCCCAGTGATGGCGAACCCCAGCTGTCTGGGGAAGTCAGAGCATCGGTAATATCCACCTGGATGCCTGGGACGGTGGGGGAAGCACCGTGCAGCAACCAGCTGGGTCCAGCATTCAGTGGCATGCAGCCTTGACGAGATCGGCACAGCTTCCTGAATCTGAGTTGCCGGCGCTGACCGATGACGCTACGGGAGCACCGACAACATTGAGGGGTAGTCTTATACGGCAAGTATAGCCCAAACCCTATATTTTAATAGGAAAAGTAGGGGGTTGTCTTATACGCCCAGTCATCTTATACGCCGGAAAATACAGTAGTTCAATTGCTTGAGGAAAGTGAAATTCAAAGTGTAATTACTGAAAGAAAGCATGCTAGAATTTTTAACATTATATGAAACTACAATGATCAATGATATAATTTGTCACATCCACTGTGTACCACCATTGCAAAGCATATATTTGCAAACATAACTTTATACAACATAGTAATTGATCATTAAAACATTAAAACATGAGAGTGGAAAACACTTATTACAACACTTGCGTGTGTGTGTGTTATTTTAATGAAATCATATTCATTAAATCTTTTCAATTTAAAGAGTGATTCTGATATTAAGGCACCTATATAGATTTATATTATAGCTTTTCATATTTCAGGCTCCCTCTTTTAGGAAAGACTGGAACATCCTATGAATGAAGAATTAGTATTCTAAACAGTTAAAGCAACAACAGCATATACATTGTTTAATTAAAAGATTAGCTGTTAAATAAGTATTTATATTAATTATTGGATTGTAGTTTATCAAATATCTCAATCATACCCCCAACAGGAAAAAACATATACTAAAAATTACAGGATTCTTCATACTTTTGATGATCTTGAAAAAAGATACTAAGAGTCCATGATTAAGGAATTGTTTTGTCATTTGTAATCTAAAATGCCTGCTTCAACGCTAACACACCTTTAGGCAGAAGAAAGGCAAGGAGTTGCACAGAAGACAGAAATTCAGAGGTTTCAGAACACAAAAAGAATCCCTGCCGGTATCACTTTGGACCCCCACTTTTACATCCCCCAGGCTGATAGCAAGCCTCTCACACACAGCCCATCCATAAACAGAAACAGCAATCACTTATGGAACAATTGCTGTCAGGGGCTAAACATTAAATGTTATGCATAGCATACATGTGATCAATTCATTATGGACTATTGGTTTACAAGATGTCCACATAACCTTCCATGCAACCTTGAGACTGGTTGGGATGGATCTCAATCATCTGACACACAGATGTTGCAGAGCCTCCCTCTTTTAGGAATTTAGGAAGAGAATTAGCCATTCTCTTCAACGCTCTATCACTCATTGTGCAACCATTTTTGATTCCATGTTACATGAAATGCTATTCTTTTTCTGTATTAGAAGCTCACAAATATTCCATAAAACATTAATGACATCAGCAAAGTGCCCAGTATGTTGCATGAACCATTCACAGCTTCATTCAATGCCATTTTAAAAGGGAAGAAGAAATCAAATGGAAGTTTCCTATAAACGTCAGGTTGACCATGAGGTGACTCTGGCCATTTGGTAACATCTGTGAAGGTAACTGTACTTGTCAAAGGCAACATGTTCATATATATACCCAGAGACTGAAAGAAAACAGAGTATATAACATTATTTAGCTATTACCATATACCCAGAGTTTTGAGGAAAGAATGTAGGGAAAAGGATAGGAACAAAATGTAGGACAAAACTCTTTCATTTCTTACTGAACAAATTAAAATTTAACACTATTGTTTATTCCTTTCAGCTTTTCTTACTGAACAAATTAAAATTTAACACTATTGTTTATTCCTTTCAGCTTAAAGGGAATAGAACATTTAAGAGAAGACCTGTGCCATTTGTTGAGGGATTTGGATATAAAAAAAGAAGATGTATGTCATGAATATTCTTCCTGTTTCCTAGACAGGAAATTTTATAACAAAGGAATTGGTACAGAAAATGATAATCCTTTCTAGATTTATCATTACTTTCTTCATCACATAAGTAAAAATAAATAGTCCACAGAACCTAGGGATCATTTAGATTCTAGATTTTCTGACTTCCAAGGACTTTATATCTCCAGCGGCCTTTGGATTGCTTTCCTTATAAGTCACTAAGTAGCAACAGAAAGCTCTGTGCTACGTAAGACTTTTAAAGAACTATAACATTCTGCCAAAAGAACAGATTCACTTACACCCTATTGAACCAGAGCTATTTAGGCACAAAGGCAGCCAAAGAGAACTGCCTATTACATTTTATTTTAAAGAAAGAACACTATCATAATAATGACAGAGGCTGTAATATTTATGATAAATATTAAATAAAACTCTGCTTTCAAATCATTCTGGCAACTGCCTTGTCCAGGCAGTTGCCAGAATGATTTGATGGCATTTAATAAATATTAAATAAAACTTTGCTTTCAAAATTGATGGCATGCTTTTATTTAATATTTATTGTACATACTAGAATATCTGTCATTATTATCATAATATAATATTGAATAATATTGAAGGGTAGAGCTGAGGATTTTGTACAATATCTGTATGATAAAATCGCTCAGATTCGAGAACATCTGGACTCTGACATAGTAGATTCAAGGGAAAGGATGAGGGCAGGACTTGAGAATATTATCTGGGAAGAGTTTGACTCTGTAACTCTCGAAAACGTGGACAGGATACTGGGGAGACTGAATGCCACCACATGTTTATTGGACCCGTGTCCCTCCTGGTTGGTGCTGGCCTCTCGGGAGGTTACACGAGGCTGGCTCCAGGGAATCATAAATGCTTCTCTGAGTGAGGGTGTTTTTCCTACTGCCTTGAAAGAGGCGGTGGTAAGACCTCTCCTCAAGAAGCCTTCCCTGGACCCGGCAGTATTAGCTAATTATCGTCCAGTCTCCAACCTTCGCTTTATTGCGAAGGTTGTTGAGAGTGTGGTGGCACGACAGCTCCCCCAGTACCTGGATGAATCGGCTTATCTGGATCCGTTCCAGTCGGGCTTCAGGCCTGGATACAGCACAGAAACGGCATTGGTTGCATTGGTTGATGATCTCTGGAGAGCTCAGGACAGAGGTTGTTCCTCTGTCCTGGTCCTATTAGACCTCTCAGCGGCTTTTGATACCATCGATCATGGTATCATGCTGCACCGATTGGAGGGGTTGGGAGTGGAGGGTACCGTATTATGGTGGTTCTCTTCCTTTCTCTCTGACCGGTAGCAGACTGTGTTAACAGGAGGACAGAGATCACCCCCGAGACCCCTTGTGTGTGGGGTGCCACAGGGGTCGGTTCTCTCACCCCTCCTGTTCAACATTTATGTGAAACCACTGGGTGAGATCATCCGTGGTTTTGGGGTGAAGTACCACCAGTACGCTGATGACACCCAGCTGTACATCTCCACCCCGAACCAACCCAATGATGCCCTTGAAGTGATGTCCCGGTGCTTGGAGGCTGTATGGATCTGGATGGGGAGGAACAGACTCAAGCTAAACCCATCCAAGACCGAGTGGCTGTGGTTTCCGTCATCCCGTTATAGTCAATTGATACCATCACTGACTATTGGGGACGAATCTTTACCCCCCACAGAGAGGGCTCGCAACCTAGGTGTCCTCCTGGACTCACGTCTGTCTTTAGAAGAACACTTGATGGCTGTGGCCAGGAGAGCTTTTTATCAGGTTCGCCTGGTACGCCAGTTGCGTCCCTTTCTAGATCGGGACTCGTTAAATACAGTCACTCATGCCCTCGTCACTTCCCGCATGGACTACTGCAATGCTCTCTACATGGGGCTCCCCTTGAGGAGCACCCAGAGGCTCCAATTGGTCCAGAATGCAGCTGCGCAGGTAGTTATGGGAGCAATGTGGCATTCCCATGTGGCTCCCCTTCTGCGCGAGCTGCACTGGCTCCCTGTGGTCTTCCGGGTGCGCTTCAAGGTTTCAGTTACCATCTTTAAAGCGCTCCATGGCTTAGGACCGGGATATCTTTGAGACTGCCTTCTGCCACCAATAACCTCCCACCGACCAATACGCTCCCATAGAGAGGGACTTCTCAGGGTGCCGTCAGCCAAACAATGTCGACTGGCGGCCCCCAGGAGGAGAGCCTTCTCTGTGGGAGGACCCACAATTTGGAATGAGCTGCCCTCGGAGATACGATTAATCACAGATCTCCGGGCTTTCCGCCGGGCCCTCAAAACATTCTTATTCATGCAAGCCGGCCTGGCCTAACCTCCCTTCAAACCATTAAATTCTTTAAATTTGGATCTACCCTATAAATTTGAGAATGTTTTAATTTAATTCCATTCTATATCAATCTATTCAATTGTATTTTTAATCAGTTTTTGAATATTTATAGTCTGTATTTATTGTTTAACTGTTCACCGCCCTGAGTCCTTCGGGAGTAGGGCGGTATACAAATCTAATAAATAAATAAATAAATAAATAAATATTATTTCCTTAATATAAAATGTATTGGGCACTTCAGGCCCTTGGCTCTTTTAGTCTTCCATATATAACCTGTAGTAAGTCATGAATTCATACATATGCATGCTTTTTATCTCCTTTGATGAAATAAAGCATCCTTTAGTTTTAAAACTAGAATTCCCTTTTATGTCTGAATTCAGATAATCTGATTAGTATAAATGCTAATTTATGAACAAATCAAGACAATCACTTAATTTAACTAGAACTTAATGTGAGAATTTTTTCCCAGGTTTTGATTTAAGAAGGAATTCTGGTTAATTCAAATTCAAGAGTGAAATTTTTTGGTTACATATTCCAGCACATAAAGCCACAAGCCCAAATCTCCTTATACTTTGTGCACGAAGCTCTGGACTAGATTTGGCATTAGCTCAAATACCCAATAAAATCAGAAAATAACCTTAAGATACTGAGTTCATACATGTAAAGCTATACTGCAATTTGTTTCATTTGCCTAACATAATATGTGAATTCGGGATATTTTTACTTATTCAGCAAACTGAGATTAAACAAATCATGGTTTAGCATGACTTTCGAATTCAGCATTCTGTGAAACTGACCTTCAGAGGTCTGCAGAGGTAATAATACCGTGCACCCAACACTTGAGCTTGTGGATTAGATAAGAGGCCCACATTTGCCCATATCACCTGAATCTCCAGGGAAACAGGAATCATACATTGCCCATCCTAGAAAAAAAAAAGATACCAAAATTTAGGTAACAGGAGCTAACACTTCCTGTTGATAATCATAAGTAAGCTCAGAATTACTGCAACATTTACATTCAAGTACAAAACATAATTCACAATACTACAAAGGGATACAGAATGTTCTGTCATCTCCATCTCTCCATTCGTGGAAAGAACAAACAATGTACAGCAGGCACATTGGGTCCAGTGAAAAAAAAGTTATTTCTGAATACAAAGCTGCAAATGTACAGTAACTGTAACAAATTATGTTTAGTTTGATATAGCTGAAAAAATAAGGGTCTGTTTTGGTACTTGTGACAAAACGTATATTAGGAAACTAATATATGGAGTTAGATGTTCTTTTTCACATTACCTGCAATTTACACCTCTGGGTAAAAACTCTGGTCCATTGCTCTGGATGGCCTGGATCAGCATTGCCAATTATGGCCAAATGCCCTGTGCTGAGTTCTCCTTCGAAGGCTTGGTAAAATGGCTCCTGCAAGTCATTACAACTTCTTTCCTCAGGTTTGAAGGGTATACTGCAAAAAACCAAGCCGCCATGTGTCACAAATATGAAACACAGAAAAAGATAAACAGAACAAAAATTACTCCTATTAATGCAGTCAGGAAGAACTTCATGGGAAAACTAGATAGATATAAAGGAAGGACAACACGAAGATCCAGCCCTTTTACAACTGGAATTTCAGAAACTAATTATCTGGAAATATTTGTGGAGATATTTATACACAAATCCTTCAATGTTCAATGAACATGTAGTATATGATAGACAACATTTAGCAAAATTCTTCACTTTATGTGCCAAAACAGATACAGTACATCTGAAACCTGAATTAGAAGAGCAAAAATGTAAATGGCTATATAAAATGTTACCTGAACTGGCAGCCTGTTTTTACGTTTTCTCCAAATTGTACTGTAAATCTCTCAGCTGCTGAGCACTGGCCATTAGCCTGGTTCTGTAAAATGGTTACCTGAGGAAAGGGAGTGTTATAAAACTAAACGAGAATATAGTGGAGCCACTAAAACAAATTACAGACTGATACTGGTACCACATACAACATTTATCCATTATTTGTAAAACCATGACATGAACAAATTTTTAATAGTAAAACAGGCTGCTTAAGTTTTAAAAACAAACTCAGTGCTTTGCTGGTTTAGGTCAACCAGTAAAATTCTTCCTTGTGAAGATTTCATTATTCTTTTGGGAAACCCTCATTTTAAAAAGTTTTACAGTAATAAGGTAGCTATCAGGAATTCCTCTACATTGTACTTGCTGCATAAATATAACAAAGAAATAGGAAAGATTGGCAGCCCACTAGCATTTGGAGGTCACAGTACGACCAACTATTATATTCACAAAGTTGTTTTTTGTTATTAAAACCTCTAACTGGTACTGCAATAATGTATTTTCCTATGAAGGTACTATGCATACTTTGCATGTATTTTTATTTTAACTGAAATGTCAAATTTATTGCTAATTGATCTATCAGTGTATGATTTCCCGCATTCCTGTATCCATAATTATAAAACTGCCAATTGAAGATATTCCAAGTGAATCCCAGTTCTTAAAAATTAATACCACTATAAATTCAGGTTTTTAAGCTGTTACAATCTGTTGACTTTCTGTAATGAATAACTTGAATACACCTCTGGAAAACTGTAAATATACAGATATGCTATATCAAATATACATTTCGTATACTCTCATAAAATTAAGAATAGGTACATCCTACTTTCCTACTTCTCTCTTGACTTTATAATAGAGAGACACAATTTCTTGTTATGGGTTCAAAGGTTTTTGAAAATTGTGGAATAGATATCAAAAAATAAAAAAACAAAGACATAGAATCCCCCACCCCTACCCCGGAAAAAAAAGGAATGGAAAGAAAAAGAAAAAAATATGGAATTGCTATTATCTAAAATTAAAGAAAGTATTGGAATTACTGAATCAAAAATACCGGTAACTGCTGGTTTCACATAATAAAGAAATGGCAAGCAAATAGTTAATACTATACTATTACTAGTGGTTGTGGGTAAAAATGCAATATAGTTTCTTAACTTGGTTCCAGAAGGCGTTATTTGCATACAATTATATGTTAATTTCAAGAACTATAGGAACAGAAAACTTCTCTGTATTAAGTTCTTGGATAATAAAAGCTTTCCAATGGACAATTGTCCAAAGCTTATACCCACACATCAATTGACAAACATAATATAGAGCAAGAAAGCATACATGTTGCTGGATCCCATTATATAAAGCTCTTAGTGGTGCTCCTATGATATAGCCAGGATTTCCACTTCTTCGTTTGGTCAAAGAAGATCTTCTGCTCTGTAAGAAACAGAAAAATGGCATGGAAGGGGTAGGGAGAGAATGTTACATTTAGAATGCCAAAGAAAGGGGTCTGACCTTTCTCGGGTCAGGGCCATGCATGCCCACATTTCTATTATCTGGTACTCCTTTAAAAATGCCCAGCAGGTGGCAGAGTCTGATTGACCTTCTTAGTGCTTAGGAGTCTAATTTGGAATTCTGTACTAGGAAAACAGCATAGACTGGAAAATTGAGAAATGTCTTGGAAAAAATGCAATACCAAACTACTCTCCTACTGTGGCAAGAAAATTGCCTGTAGTTGTGTCTGTAAAGATGCTATTTGTAAAGAAGACTTTTTTTAAAGTAAAAGACTGAAATACCACACAATACAAAAGTGTATTGCAAGGCAACACAGAAATTATCAGAGAGGTTAATCACCCAAGAATGAAACAATACATCTTATAATATCAATTGAACATCCATGGATGAAAGACATCCACATGGAAATGACTGAGAATTGGGAAAAAGCAAATAAAAAACAATCAATTATGTTTATCCAAGTTATCAAATACTGAGAAGAAAATAAGGATTTGTCCAGAAATGTTTAAGACAGTCCATACTTTTGGATTTCTGGAGGTCATATTTTAGGTATATTTGAGTTTCATACCCACCAAATATTTTTTCAGGCTTTTTTAATGTTTGCCTGCTGTTCAATTGATACACTGTATTTAAACTATTTGTCCAAATTTTCTACTTAAAACCTCCCCAAAGTGCTTTAATATGATAGAATTATTAAAAGGTATTTTAATGGGTCATTTCAAAGCTATCTAGGCTAGAGATATAGACACTAAAATATATTACAACACTTGAAACAAAATCATAAATCAGTACAATGAAAACATATGAAAAGCATACAGATAGGAAACAAATTCCTTTAAATGAAATGTGCTTGTTGAGTTCTTAGTGCTTTCTGAGCTTGTTTGTTTCCTTGCAGATATTTTATCACCCAGACTAGACAACCTCTTCAGGGGTAGAAGGGAGTGGGGTTTGCTCTCTGTGTATTTGCAGCAACTCGCTCTGTCAGTGCTGGTAGGGAATATTTTTCTTCTTCATAATTTCTTGATTAGGCTGTTGTTTACTGCTTGATTGTTTACCTGGATTTAATTCCTGCTTATCTGGGTATTTGATTACTGGTGAGGAAGTGTTCTGGTCCATTGAAATGTTTGTTGCAAGAACTCACATGTATTTGAGCAACATGTGGATTGCCATTTTTTTCCTGGTAATAGTCAGCCAGATAATAATGTTTCCAAAACAATGGATACTTCCCCCCTTCAATTTCAGCAAACATATTTAAAATTGCCTGCTATTCTATTACAAAATAGCATCCTTTTCTAGCTGCCATATTAATCTGCATTATAGTGCTATAGCCCAATGTCATATTTTTTTTGAAAAATCTTATTTAAGAAGCCTGAAACTTTGCTGGGACAGAAAAGAAGCTATACTTCTACACCATCCTTGCAACAATTTTTCCACAATGCAGATCTTTCTGCAATTGCATAATGCCATGAAATTGATATGGAACCATGTCTACAAGGTTGCTTGGTGCTAAGGCTCATTTATCTTATTTATACAGAGTCAAAGCTGTCAAGATGCACAACAAACACTAATCTAGAAACTCTTGCCACTGGGTTAAGTACAGTAGAAAGTTTAGTTGTATACTTTGGACCCAATCTGAAGATTTAAGTACTGACCCCAAAATGCAGAGAAAACCGCTGTTGTAATGTGACTCCTGGATTCCCTGATATATTGGTCAATTTGAACTGAACGTAAACCTTTTGGATTCCATGGATCCCATTAAACTCCATCTCATAATTCACCTAGAAGTACATCAAACAGATCAGTAAAAAACAAGATATGCTCATGAATAAGCTTTAGCTTATTTCACCCCTTTTCTATTATAGAAAAAAGCAATTGTTGATGTAGCTAAATACCTCAGAAACAACATTGTGGCATGTATTACCATTCAGCTCAGGAGCTGCAGGCTCCGAATGTGGGATAATGTGGACCTGGCAATGACCAAAACATATACTCAATTTTAAAAAAAAAATTCACCTCACACGATTCAGTCACAACCATTTAAATCAGAAAATGTTATAATTTCTAAAATTACTAAATTTCTAAAATGTTAAGATTTCTAAAATTACTCCAAATAATTTTACATAAGAACTCCCTTGTTTGCTTACCTTCTGAACTACTGAACCCTTTGATCCCAATCATCAAGTCATGGCTAACATAAGTAATCCAGTATCATTCCAAATCTAATTTCTTAAATATAGATAGAACCCCACTTTCTTTCCCAGTCCATATTAGTCCAAATAATTCCATGTTATTTCAAGATGGGATTTCCTTAAATTAGAAATGGAAAGATGGAAATAATCAATATAATTTACCTCGAAGAGGTGAAAATCGCTAAAATTGACTGGGACCTGAAAAAGAAAAGAAAACCTAAACCATAGATGCCTCATTTTGCCATTAATCCATACAGTTCATACAGTAAATGTGAAGTCTTAATCTTCTTTACAGCCTAATTTTCTGCATAATTTCTCTCATTGTCTCAGTAGGAATGGAGGATTGTTTAGGAATACTGGTAGTCCTTGACTTATGACCACAATTGAGCCCAAACTTTCCCCTGCTAAGCAAGACAGTTTTTAAGTGAATCACTGCAGCTGTTAACTGAATCATGTGATTCTTAAATGAATCTGCCTTCCCCTTTGTCAGAAACTCACAAATGGCAATCACACAACTCTGGAATACTGCCACCATCATAAATACATGCCAGTTGCCAAGCATTCAAATTCTGATCACATGAGCATGGGGATGCTGCAAAGGTCATAAGTGTGAAAAACGGTCATAAATCAGTGCTGTTATAACTTTGAAGGATCAATAAGCAAATTATTGTAAGTCAAGGACTACCTGCAGCCAAATTTTTCTATGAGGGTATAGATCTAACAATATTCTGGTTCCCGGAACTTGCCACAAGTGATCTTTGAGGATCAAGTTATTCTGTAATTAAGTCATGCACAAACAATTAATTCTAATCAGAAGTTTCACTACAGGAGCTGTTGGACTTTTCTTCTACTTGCTTCAGTGCATAGAATTATTAATATCCATGTTTAGGAATTAGCAAGATGAAATTTATTTTGAGAGTAATAACATTAGTTTATTAAAACCTAACGATTGCAAGAAAGTGAAATAGAGTTTTTATAGTTAAAATAACTATAAGTAAATTTTGATCCTACATACTAGTATCTAAGTTTTATGTCTCCTATTTATATATAATTTTACCCTCTAAAAACACAACTGTGGAGAAAGGGCTTAGACTGATGTGACATTCTTGATTTTAGACCTATGTGTGTCTCCCTTTTTTATTTTATTTGTATTTATGTATCTTTTCCCTGGTCTGATCACATATATAAAATATAAAACAACTTCCAAAGTTTTAACCAGAAACCTACTTCAGGGAATCTGCCCATAATGTTTCCATAGATCACCTGCCTTAACAGATCATCTCCCTAGATGCGCCTGATTGTAACAAAGGAAAGAATTATCTTTAGAAAAGTCCCATGTCTAAATCAGGACTCTTCCCTTAGTTGTTATCACAGAACTGTTGATAATACAAAAATTTGTTGCAACTAATTATATTATCTCTTTTTCTAGAATGCTAGCATTTCATATTAGTTGATATAATTGTCTTTTACAATAATATCATATACAATACATTTCTATAGGATTTGAATTCTTGTCAGTAACAGGCCAATAGATAATTTCCCAAAATTTCTAATTTTTTACGGAAGAAAGCAGTGACTAAATTCACCTCCTCCTCCTCCTTTGACACTTAAAAAGTATACAGGCTTATTTTTACTAATAAATATGCATAAGAATTCACTGAAGTTGTGCAGCCAATAATCTTAAATGAATAAATAAAACAATAACAATGATAGCCATTTGGACATCCTCGGCATTGACAAATTCACCAATCAATTACAAGCAAAAGGCAGTTTTACTTGGAACAGCTTACATCCTGTAATGACATCCACATTTGCCTATCCCAGGTCTTTGGGAAGAACTCAAGAGGCCAGCAAAAATGCTAAATCCAGTCTAAACATCTGGCTGACTGTGCAACAAACCATAATAAACAAAATAGCAAATTAATAGGCTTCATGGTAGGTCAGATTTTACACCTGCAATACACTGAAGTTGCGATAATATGAAGCTGCATCCAATGCAGGATCAGAGGTGCAACTGCTCATCAGGTCAGTAAAGATCCTAATACAGCTGGTAGTTTTACTTTCCAGGAAACCTAAGAAATGAACATACTGTAAGAGGTAAAGAAAGACAGACAAACAGGAAATATTGTCTTAAGAGTTAAAAAATGCAGTTAACGTTTTTAATATGTATATTATATATATATATATATATGTTCTCTTTCTCTCTCTCTCTCTCACTTTAAACCAGAGTTATAAACAGCCAAATTTTAGAATCTTATTTTTTGACAGTCACCTTCACAGTACAGTACATCTTTTATAAATTTCAGACTGAGCTTTGTATTTCAAAGGCTGTGAGTACATTGTCACCTGATAGAATATCACAACAATAACAACCAAAACTCTTATAAAGAGCTAGCTTCTATATCTAGAATCTGCAGATCAGACTGTATATCTTATTGGAGGACTCTGTGCCTGACTAAGCTTTTACTTTTCTTCCAGAATCCAAGACTCTATATGGAATTGTGTAATTTTTAAAATTGAGCTGTATTTCTATGTAAGACTGCTCAGGAACCATGTTGCTACTGTCACTCTCCTAAAATGCCAATCAATAATACTCAGGAATGACAATAATGTCCTAAAGACTTTGAAAGTTGACTCAGAGGTTTTGCTCTGACTAACATTTAATTTTCCAATCTTTCAGTACAGTGCTGGCAAAACCGCATTTCTTTTCAAAAATATTAGGCTGTATCTCAATATGTTATAAGAACCTAGTCATGAGCTCACAATTAGGATTACTATGTTCCATCTACCACTTCTTCTCTCTTATAAATTTGCTCACTCTCCATTTACCAGGAATCAAATAATGTATTTATTTTTGCTATCAATTATGCAATGTTAAAAACACTACAGCATATGGTGGCTTCTTGAAAAAATAGTTAGTCCTCACTTAACAATGTTTAATGACAGTAATAGAAACTGGCAACACTGTTACTAAGTGACAGTGTCATAAAGTACCATGTCACATGACCATGCCAACTTACACTGGCAATTTACACTGGCAGTTGTGGCAGTTTTGGTGTGCTATCATTAAGCAGATAGCTGCACTTGTTAAGCATGATGTCATATGATTGCCTCCTGCTGGCTTCCCTTCTGATTGTGCTTGTCAGAAACTGGCAATGAAGGTCACAAATGGTAATCACATGACAGCAGACTGCTGCAATTGTAATAATTGCAAGCTGGATGCTAAGAGAACCAGTTGTTAAATCTTGTTCAGTGTTGTTATAACTTTGAACAATAGCTAAATGAATAGTTATTAACCAAGAGCTACCTGTAATCAGTTACCAAATCCAATAAACATTGTGACTTGGTGCTAGAACTTTACTAAAAACTCAATGCTCACCAGCAGGATTCTCATCAGTGCAAATCTGACTAGTTCCAATGCCCACAGGTTGCTTAAGCACACTTAGTGTAGATGAGGCGGCATAATAAATCTGAATTGGATCCCCTACCTGAAATGGAAAAAGAAGAGGTAAAAAAGACTAATTCCTAGAACAGCCCATACAGAAAAAGAACTTAAGCATTAACTTGATTTTTTTAAGCCAACATTTTTCATCTATTTCACATGATTATTAAATAATCTTACACTGCTACTACCGTGTTTCCCCGAAAATAAGATCCTGTCTTATTTATTTTTTTTGAACCCTGAAATAAGCGCTTGGCCTTATTGCCATGCGTTCAAAAATCTAGTTGGGCTTATTATCAGGGATGTCTTATTTTGGGGGAAACAAGGTAGGCAAGTCTTACCTTGTTGAGATAAGGCTAAAATTACAAAAATCTAAATCTGGTCTGCTTCACATTTTCTCACTACTAAAAATATCTCAGGAAAAAAATATCGAAAAACCAACTCACTTGATAAAAGGCAGATGGAGAAGACCAAACTTGTTCTGGACGGATGAATGATGGCCTTCCATATTGTGCTAAAAGTACTGGGAAATTTACTTTTGTCACTATCTGTGGCACTTGTAAATAGTTCAGCGTGGCTAAAAATAAAATATGGGTAGGGGAAGCACAACAGTAACATCATAGTGTTAAAAGGGCATCCCATATTACAAATGTAATAAATGTTATTCCCTTTTTAAAAAATCTGGAATATAAAACCTAATATTTTTTGAAAGTTCTTTCATATTTTTGTCAGAGGTATATATCTTTTCTGTCACCTTAGTTGCCCATCTCACTGGTTTAGACCAGAAGCATTTGTGCATCTGTGCAAAAATGGAATAATGGAAGATATTTGGTGAATAAGGTATAAAGAGGTTGTATTTTTCAAATCAAAGATCACTTGCCTTTAACAGAAACACAAATCTACACAGTAACAAAATTAGAGACTTGTAACAACAACAAATTCGCTTTATTTATTGATATAGCAACATTGAGTTGATGTAAAAATTTTCCTAGGTAAGTTATTAATGAAATAGATATTGAAAAAATTATTCCAGAGAAAAGTAAGTCTATTATACTATATACTACTTATAAAGGTAGTCCTTGACTGACTTAATGACCATTCGAAGTTACAACAGCACTGAAAAAATGACTTATGACTATTTTTCACACTTATGACCACTGAAGAATCCCCATGGTCATGTGATTTACATTCGGATGCTTGACAACTGACTCACATTTATGACAATGTCCTGGGGTCATGTGATCACCTTTTGCAACCTTCTGACAAGCAAAGTCAATGGGAAACCAGATTCACTTAACAAATGTGGCAAGAAAAGTTGTAAAATGGGGCAAAACTCACATAACAAATTTTTCTCTTAGCAATATAAATTTTGGGCTCAATTCTGCTTGTAAGTTGAGGACTACCTGTACTATAATACTACACTATTCATAGTTAAATTTAGATGTTCTTCTAATACTGTGGGTTTATTTTTTATGAAAGAAGATAGAATTCTAAGAGTTAGACATCATTTTACTATCAGAAAAATAGAGAGAAAAGGAAAGTGTTTAGAAAAATTGATACTGACAAATGAAAAATGCACCTGTTTCACAAGGTTTGAAAATGAAACTACATACACAAAATCCATTATATTGTCCTTTAATCTTCAGAAAATAAGCATTATGGTTTGTATTTCTATTCCTAAAATTAGATTCAGAGAATAGCTGCAATCAAAGAGTATAATTTGTTGTAGACAAAAAGCAAAACTTACAATCATTTAACTGTACACAGAAGAGTAATATACATCCATCAGGACTTGGAAGGATTTCAGTATGGAAGGGAGTGTTATTTTGGAAAATCAGGGACTTTTCCAAGCACACCCGACTCACAGCTCTAAGGAACAATACAAATACAGAAAACTATCTTAAAGAACATTGTTTACATAAACTCAAATTAACAATATATATCAAACAATGGCTTTTAAAACATAGAGGTAAATTCAAGTTACTTGGCTTTTAGTACACAATAAAACTTAACATTAAAAGCAATTTAAAAACTGCACCTCCAATTCCAAAATTGTGCTTTTTTTACGATTCCAATATATTTTCTAGCTTCAATTGTTTCTTTATTTCAAGTACTGCCCAATTTTGAGTAGCTGACAAATACACAATAGACCACTACAGAACGAAATGGCATCCAGTCATTCTGTACAATAACACACCTAATAAGATCCTCCATTCATATTAACCCTCGGCCTGGAAAAACAGCCAGTCCTTAAAATTTTACAGAATGCCAACAGAATGGAAGTCACATGGATTTCAGGGGGATTTCATTCCAGGAGGCAGATGCTGCCACATAAAAAAGGCACACTTCCTGAGTCCCAAAGGATAGTACTGTTTAATCAAAGGAGTCCGGAGGCTGTTAACTCTGCTGGCACATTTTGGCCATGGGAGACAGGAGGTCTCTCAAATAACCTGCTCCTATGCCATGTACAGCTTTATAGGTGATGACCAGCACCTTGAATTGCACCCAGAAGCACCAGTGCAACTCACAAAGCTGAGGTGTCCCATGCAGTGGTGGGTTGCCCCCGGTTCGCACCAGTTCTATAGAACCGGTAGTAAAACTGGCGGGAGGCTCCGCCCACCGACCCTGACATCATCAGTACGCTTCTGCGCATGTGCAGAAGAGCGCACACACGTGCGCGGCCCTGTTGTGAACTGGTAGTAAAGGTAAGTAGAACCCACCCCTGGTCCCACGGATATACTGAGGCATGCCCATCACTGTCCATGCCATTGCCTTCTAGACCAGTTGAAGCTTCCAGTCTTGGTAGGATGTCTAGAAACCTAAATAAAATCTCCACATTTACCTGGTACTGCCTGGAAGGCAGAAAGAGAAGGGACACCCAGGGGCACCAAGGTTGCATTCTGAACCACAGTGCGAATCACAACAGCAATTGATGTCGCAGAAGCCTGGATGCAGGTCACAGGGGCAGCCTGAGAAAACATTGGTGGGAGACAGAAGCAGCATGAGCAAAGATTTTAAAAACAATGCAAAAAAATCAAAACAAAAAAAAATCGGTAAGGGGATAATTCGCTTCAAAGGAAAGAGGGGCACATGCCTTTGGGACATAGCCCAGACTTCCTCCCAACTCACCAGCACTTTCTTCTGTCTGCATGTCCGGAGTTCTGCCTGGGGAAGTCCCGCTTGGAGGGGTCCCGGGGAGGGACGTTTCGCTGGGGACCGTCCAAGTGGGGGACGTTTCATCCGTGGAGTTTTCCGCTTTTAGAGTGACGTTGTCAGTCTCGGTCTTCGACCACAACTCCGACAGCAAGAGCAGCAATGGAAACAGGAGCCGCCACGCTGCCATAACAAAGGCATTTCTGCGTTGCTTAGAAACTGAGTCGCAAAGATATGACGTTTGCTCAGAAGGCGACATAACGTCACCCTTAACGTGCTTTCATAAAACCTATAGAACTAGAAAATTATAGAGTCCATGATAGAGATGGAAAAAGATGCTTGTGTTTTTGACGCCGCGCAGATTTTATGGAAGTTGTGATTGGATAGCGTAACAGGTATCCTGAAATTGTAACAAAGACACTGTCGTAATACAATCCTGTAAAGAAACGGCAGGTCAGAGATGGGATGGAATTCGGTTTGTATTTTGAGCAGTAAAGCCTGAAATGAGCCTTTTAAAATCCTTTTTACCTATTTTATCATCTTTTATCTATCCTTAAAAGAGCCTCTCGTTTGATTGCCTCTCTTTCCAATACGGGTTTTGGGTTTTTTTGCTTACAGGATAATTGAAAATTCTGAAATGCAACATACCTGCATGCAGTAATGAGAGAATTAATAGCTTTAAATCTGAGACCAATCAATAACTTTAATTATTTCAGTTTAATTATTGCAATTGTTATTTTTAGGTTATGATTTATATTATCTGAAATACAAACTGATCTCTGCCTCATCTCTGACCAGCAGTTTTTATAGAGCACTATTTTACACTGCTGTCATAGAAATATTCTGTCAACTTTAACCAGCCTGTGATGTAAGCTGTATGAATATTGGAAGAGAAACACAAAATATTTACAAATGCTTCTCACCCATAAGGCGAGGGAATTGAAATTAGACTGGTTGTACTTTTTCTGAACAGCCAATTTTATTAAAAGACATAAGCTGTAATGAGCTGCAGCTCACTTCATCTGAGAACTATGTTTGTAGCATTTATTATGCTTTATTATCCCTCCAACTGTGCTTGACTCTGAAGATACTGGGATACAGTCAAGAAATTTTCAGGTAATAGTATGGCACTGATTTCTCACTGCCTTCTTCCAGAATGTTTCTTTGACTCCCCAGTCTATCCTACAGCCTTGTGTTTCCTGCTGCTCTTCCATTCAAGTACCAGGCAGACCCAGCCCTGCTTAACTTTCAAGACAAGCTACATTTACCAGATATCTGAATGGAGAAAGGAGGACGGACAATTCAAAAGAAGGACAGCTGGAGAGAAAAGGAGGACACAAAAACTGTTTTAACTTTCTTGGCAGCTGCAACAAAAATTACAGCAAATACTGCAAAAAATGTACTTAGGCCTACAGGTATGTGAAATTACTTTTTCCAGCATCAGAAAGACTGATTTTTCGATGGCAATATTTTTACAACAAAATTTTATTTTCAAGGATACATATGTTAGCAATAACATTGAATTGATGATGACATGCTTTTCAAATTTTACCATAGAAACGTAAAGCAGGTCATGCAATCTACAGACTACAGAGATCATAGATTTGAAGTGGCTGGATTGAAGCCAATTGCTAGAATTAGAAAAAAGATCATTAACATAAATCTAGTTTGTCAAGTCTGTTGATAGATGAGGAAAAGAAAGAAGCAGGCAATTTTCAAGATCACAATATATGAAATTTTGAATCATTGCTGTTGTAAAAACAACCCAAAATTTAAAAAAAAAATATTCAGAAAGCTGGGATATATTTGATTTTAAGGCTGTGCCTATTGGACAGAGGACATGAGGGCAAAAATGAGGACTTACTATCCTTTTGCCAGACATCTAATAAAACTAAACCCAGGCAAATGTTGATCAGGTGCACAAAAATAGTGTCTTCTCTGTATCATAGAATTTGTTTCTACAGAAGAGGGGATGATTCTAAGCTATTACTTCATTTCAGAAATGTTTGTATGCCAGAAAATAGTTATGGTAAACAATGGAATATTATTGTGCTATGTGCTATAGATTGGTATATAGTGTGATTGATTTTAATATTTTTGGTTCCTATCCACTTTTATGATAATTAAATGATGCTTAATTAAGGTATTAAAAGGATTTCATATCACTAGCAATCAGAGCTGTTATACAATTCTCCATCTCTCCTTAAATGAAGAGCCTTGGATAGTACAGTGGTCTAAAGCCCTGTTATTAACATCAGCTGCCTGCAATTATTGCAGGTTCGAATCTCACCAAGGCTCAAGGTTGACTCAGCCTTCCATCCTTTCTAAGATAGGTAAATTGAGGACCCAGTTTGTGGGGGCAATAAGCTGACTTTGTATAAAATATACAAAACTTTGAAGGCTATTGCTTAGCACATTGTAAGCCGCCCTGAGTCTCCGGAGAAGGGCGGCATATAAATCAAATTTAAAAAAAAAAGATCATTGTACTTCATTCCGAGCTTTTTGGCACAATTTATAACTTTTAATTTCTTACATTTTTATAGAGAAAATGTGTTAAAGGTAAAAAAAATGGGAGAGCTGCCATGATTATGCACATTAAGAGTTATCCATCTCAAAGCATTCTATGTCTAAAATATAAAGAAGTGAAAGGAGAACAAGTGGATGTTACAAATGGAGGACATAGGCGTTTCACAAAATTTTGTGAATAACATAAGAACAATAGTCTCAAATGGAAGCATTTTCTATCTTCTAGACACAGACCACAGAAATATAGAGTTGAATGGGACTTTTGTGATTTTGTAATCCACCCTGCTGCCCAGAGCAAGAATCACGACAACTGATTCCAACTTTTATTTAAAACCCCCAATACGGGAGCAACCACAGCTTCTAGACGCAACTTGTCCCACTACTTAATAGCTCCCACAGTCAGGAAATTCCTCTTTATAAAGTTCGGATATCTCACAGTAAAACTCTACCCATTGGTTCTTCTTCTTCCTTCAGGGACTATGAAGAATAAATCTATACTCTCTTCCCTGTGATAACTTTTCAAGTATGGGAAGTCTGCTATCATGTTTTCTTTTAGTTTTCTTTAAGCTAAATATATCAGTTCCTTTAAGTATTCTACATAAAATTTAGTCTTCAGGCCCATTAGTATCTTTGTTGTTCTTCTATACACTCTTTCCAGTTCCTCAACATCATTCTTGTATTGTGGCAACCAAAACTAGACACAGTATCCCAGATGCAAAGTGACCAATGCAGCATAGAGTAGAACTACAAATTCTCATAATCTTGACGCTATATTTCAGTTGATGTAAGTCTCCCTAAAGTAGTGAATTGACTTTTGACTGAATATGCATAAAATTGGCTACAGGCAGGGGAGGAAGAAAAATAATATTTGGGTTTGGAGGGATGGATATTAGGTAAATATAAATTTACAAAATGGGAGATAATTGGCTAGGCAGTTAACATTTCTTAGAGGAATAAAGGCCAGGCTATATCAAAGAAGGAGTTTATGAGACTCATAAGTAGTAAAAAAGCAGTACAAAAAGGCAAATAAGTTTTAAATTATACAGTATATGGGAAAATATAGAATGAAGAGTTTGAAAAACAAAGGATGGTTTCCAAAATAACATAGTTTCCATGTGAACTGAATAAGGCAATGGCAGTGTATTGGAAAAAAATTCAGGATACATGAGAAAAGTGCTGAAGTTTCATGGACCAAACTTTGATGCACTAGTCAAGTTTTGCCTGAAAGTTTAAATAAGTAGATCTTGGGAACCATCATATATAACAACTATTTCATATTGGCATCTTGCCTTTATTTTTCTGAAACTCAAACCTAACTTACCAATAGTTACCTAGGTTTTGAATTAGGAAGTGTGCTGGGGCGCGTGAATGAGTTGAGTTTTTTTTTAGAAACTGAATTCTATACATATTTTTGCTACATGTTTGAGTCTCTAAATAAAAAGAACAAGTAAATCTGGAAATAACCTTTGGAAATTTTAGGGAGGACATGTCAGGAAAAATACAATAATTCAAGAATAATGCTTTTCATTCTTGAAATTCATTTAATAAAGAAATGTTTTCATCCAACCCACTTGCTCCTGTTCAAACCTCTGAAAAGCATGAAAGAACATAGCATGAAAACTACTGAAACAATTGAGAAATATGAAGTTACAACATTCAAGAGGCACATGAGTTTACTTCTCCATTTTAAAAGCTCCTGCTGCACATTTAAAAATAGTGCTACAAGAAAGTAGAATCGGGCTATCTTGGGGAAGTGTATGATAAATGTTATATTCAGAGCAGCTATGTTTTCTCAGGAATACTCAGCAGTAAAAATTGACCATAAAAATTCAAATCTTGAATATATTAATTCTTCTGGATGAAAAAAATCATACCACTCCTTGATTGAAGCAAAGTTATTTTTGTCTATACAAGTCATGCCTAATCATACAAAACTATCCTCTTTGAATTCAATAGTCTCATACCCAAGGGAAGAGAGAAGCACACATATGCTTTGATCCCAAACTTGTTGTTTATAGGGAGTTCCTTCTTCTCTGATTCTTATTTGTTAGTATCTGTTCCTTGTTTTATAGAATTAAATCCTTCTGTACAAATTTAGCAGTTAGCCCAAATTCTTGTATTTTGGCTCATTCACATAGTTCCATCAATATACATTAGCCCCAACCTTGAGAAGAACAAAATATGGTACTAGAAAGCTAATGAAATGGTATACTTGTGTACTTATTCATTTTTTTAAAAAAAACAGTAACTGACCAGCAGAAAAGAAAGGAGGGGAATAGTAACTAGAAGTGGCCAAACAAACTAACAAATCTAACAAGCCTGAGATTCAAACCAAGGATGTTCTGTAGGTAAGGCAAGTATTAGATCTTTTTATGCTTATTTATTTATTTATTTATGTAATTTATATGGAATAATAAGGAAGACCTGCCATAATAGAATATATAGCATGTATTTTTCAGAAAAAGTAGAGAAAATATGCTGCAGCAGCAAATAGCCTGTTGAATGGCAGGGGCTCACCTAGAAGAAAGAAAAGTACAGCAGGCAAACCAGAAAGTAGAACTTGAGCCAACGAAGTATAAATACAGTACTTGAAAACAGAGCAGGTAAATGTACCATGAAGTCCCATATAAGGTGGGTGGGGTGACCACAAGGGGATGTCTTGTATTGTTTAAGGTGTGTGTGTATGTATTTATATACATACATATCTATCAAACAACAAAATGTTTCTATAAGCAAATCAAAATAATAAAGCATGGACATTTTATTTCCTCTGTAATTCTGAACATAGGAATTAGTAACACAAAGGAGATAGTTGAGGTATTGTTGTCCTCTGACTACAAGGAGGTGATATAAATGATTGGAAAGGGTTTTTTAAATTTATTTTACTACAGATTTAAAGAATAAAGAAAAGTTTAAAAAATCCAAATGACACATTTTTGTGACAGAAATAGCAAATTTGTGGGGAATGTTCCTATTAATTACAATTATTTTCATATAATATTAATTCAATGTGAATGAAATTAAAGCCACTGAATTTAGTACTGGTCTCAGTTCTACTTCTTTGTCATGGCCCCACATAAATCTTATAATGTAGCCTTAGCATACTATTGTACTTAAAGAGAAAGTATGGCCTTTGTGCCCCCCTCTTCCCCGTTTCACCAAAATTACATACATTCTATTGAAGACGCCAAGGCAGCAGTTTTTATGTGATGCCAACTTTGCTTATGGAATTTTGTCATGGTCAGCCTTTTGTGCTCTAGCTGGAACAGGAAACAACATCTTTTAAGTTATGCTACCCCAGGGAAAGAAACCTGAAGGACAATTTACTAAGTTTTTCTTTCCTGTTTCCAGGTTTCGTTCTTTATCCAGAGATAAATTGTATTGTGATCTTATCACAATTCTCTTTTATATTTATATTTTAAGATATCATTTATAAATTGTATGTAAAGTTTAATAACTCCATTTTGGACTGGGATAGAATAAAAAAATGGATTGTGATCAGATTTTTTTCAAAATTTGAAGAGAACATTTATATGTTCTTTAATTTAAATATATTCATAGAAAGTGAATATATTTTGCACAAAGTCAGCTGTGGTAATATGTCCCAAGTAAGGCAGTTTCTGCCTTGAAATTTAATTGTTGTCCTAACTATGCAAGAAATCACTCATTTTATGAAAGAATTTTGTGGAGGAAGGAGCCTCACTAAATGCTGAAATTCTTTTAACTCCCTTAGGTTAGAATGGCTAGTGTTTTCATCTATTTAGGTTGCAGCAATTTTAAGAGAATGTTGAGATTTAATAATACATGTTTTAATTGCAACAAAGCTGGATTACTGTAAAATGCTTCATCGGCTTGCACTTGAAAATGGTATGGAAACTTCATTTTATGCACAATGCAATAGCAGGACTATTCACTGGGATCTTAGTATACTGATTAGATTATGTAACACCAGTAGATTATCAGATATGTCCTTTAAAATCTAATATAGTTTGAGCATAAAATTTGGAAAGCCTGTACTATATGAATAATTTAAATGGTTCATTTTTCATTTTCAAATTTTAGACTATTAGGAGATTAATAGTCTACAGTTTTGGCCCTTTCATTCTGAAGAGGAACCAATATTTTATAAAATAATTTGTAAAGTTTTAGTACAATCAATTTTATTTAATTTGTTGGAAAATGCTATCTACACTAGGCTTTTAATTATAAAGGCTATTTTTATATTTTTAGCCTGGTCCCTGGGTAATTAATTTGCAATGCTGGGAGATTATAATTGTGATCTGATATTGAAATGATATTTAACAATGTTGTCTCCTAAAATTTTATGGATTTTCTCACATAGGCCACCAAACTGTGTATCCTAAACAAGGGTAGAAATGTGCTTCCTTTATAAATTATTCATCTCAATTGGGGAGAGCTGTTCAGGGTCTCATTATGGATATCATGAATTTACAAGTTTAGATTCACATTTGAATCATATGGATACCATTGATACATCTGAGATATATTTTATGTAATTACAATATATAAAGCTCTTTTATGCTGTGTAACATAAACACATTCATAAAAACTGTGGGCATTTCCATGTTCAACATTTTCTCTGGACTAGTTTCCTTTGAAATAATATCACTGGATTTCTCATAATTTGTCTTCATATGCAGTGAGAGAAAGAGGGAGAAAAAGAGAGAGTGAGAAGATAGCAGAAGCTATGAATAAATGTTCTGATAGAAGTTTTATAGATTTCCAAGGAGTACAAACTACATCCCAAAGATGCTTCCTCATCTTAAGCTATCTACCTTTATGTTTCTCCCATATGGGTATTTTCTCAAATATATGAAATTTTACTTAAATAAATAAATAACCAAGCTTTATGGTATTCCAGGAAGACAGTCCTGTTCTGCCCCCAGTCCTATAATGAGTATCTTCAAATGCTGCTTAGAGTAAAATATATAAGAAAACTGTGATATTCTTGTGATCTGCTCTGTGGACACAAGATAGTTCTGTATTTTTATTTAAAGTATCCTTTTTTTCTTTAAGTTTGGCAACTTCCCCAAAGCTTTGCTTCAAGGAAGAACATATGGTGACTTCCTCTGCAAATTGAAACCACTCTAATGCAGCTACTGTTTATAGAAAGAGATAGCACTACAGAGCCAAACAGAAACAAAAAGGAACTAAAAACTACACATTCATAATCTAGAAAATTATTGTTCCCTCTCTCTCAGGGAATGCTGCATATTTGAAGAAAAAAAACCACATATTTATTCAGAATTCAGTGGATTTCTGGTTAAGGAAAATGCTTAAATCATGAATTAAATCATATTGCTTTTTTGATAGAAAAAACTTCTCTCCTATAACTTCTCTCAAGAGTTACAGGATAGGATTCGTTTGGTCTGATTCTACCTGTAGTTGGCAAAGTGCTAAAATGTGTCTAAGAAGAAAAACTTGCATTATCCTGTAAACAGATAGAGAGTATTATCTAAGAAAGTTAACAGAAAAATTATTGGGCTAAGTTTCTAGAATCCTGAGGTAAAGAGCTGAGATTCAACACAGGACTTTAATCATTTCAGTTTGAATCTAATCTATGATCACATTTTGTAGAAAGTTAATTCTGAATGTCAGAGATAAAACCAGAATAACCTGTAATTGAGTATTCATGTACTATGTGTGTACTGTTTTTCTTTAACTGAAAAACTTGAGTTTGCATTTGTTTCCTAGCACCAAGTCCTTATTCCAGATCCTCATTTTTCAAATTTCAGTAATTTTTCCTGAATATCAAGGGAAGAGCTGTGTTAGTTTATAGTAAGCAAGCTTAGAAAGAATCTGGTAGTACCTTTTGAAATTATTAATTTTATTTAAGATACAATATTTTAACTTATGAAAGTATATCCCTTAAATAGAATTGCTAGTCTCAAAATGTGTTTTTATTACACTTCCACATTTTTGTCTCCTCACAGCTCTTTGAAGAACTGCAAAATAGAGTTTTCTCATGATTCCTCACCACTGAAAATTTTTTGATTCATGGCAGTAGCATGCTAGGCTAACATCTTAAGTCTGTTACACAATAGTATTCATAATGGAAAACACAAGTCTTACCACCTCTAGGAAGTTTAAAAATATAAAAGTGGAACATGTAGCAAATTATCATAAATGAGAACAGACTGACGTAAAAGGAAACACTCAGATATTACCATATTAACAGAAATAAATTTACCATTGCCATGCTCAGCACTACCATTCAGCAATTATAATAAGCGTGCTGCATATTCAGGAATACTTCTGTTGGAGATCTACTCTCAAATGGTGAAGTGTCTCAAGTGGATTCCAAGAGGTGACATATTTAGTAATCCAAACTAATTTTTCAATTATCTCAATATAGCTAAATAAAAGTTTTGCAATTCTATAGCAAAATCTACTTTTTAGAACAGTAACTGGCAATTTGTAATCTTACAGATCTTGCTGAACTACAAGTACAAGCATCTCTTATGCTGGCTGGAATTCCTGGAAATTTGAAAATTCACTTTGAGCTAAGAAAGGAATATACATCAGTATCAGATTAACAGATTGACAGAGTTGGAAGGGATCTTATAGGTCATCTAGTCCAACCCCCAGCTCAAGCAGGAGACTCTACACAGTGGGAGGGATGTACCCAGATGATCTTTCAAGCAGGATAAAATATCAGCCATGCTTTAACTATGGCGTAATATTCTTGCCAAGTGTCATTTCAACAAATACTGTACATTTTAAAAAGCACATGTGATTTTTGTGCTAATGGCTGAAAGATAAATTATACTAGCCTTTTCTGTTTGGAGATAAAAATCATGCTAGATGGGACATCGCACTTATAAGCTTTGTTTTGTTTATTTTACAGTGTTTATAACACACCCTAATCCTAACAAAAGCTGGGGAGGTACAATAAGGTCAAGTGCAAGAAAAGTCTGAGCATGACAATTATAATGGGTAACACACACACCTCTATAAAATAGCATGAGATAAATGAGCAACTTGTGTAATTAATCTTAGGTAGAAAATGTCCCCACCACATGGCTGACAACTATCAATACTTCATAGTTTTATGTTATTCATAAAAATATCATTTAATATCATACTTCTATATTAAAGTATGAGATGAAAATGTTCTAAACATAATTGTGTTCCCCAGTTGTCAATAAATACATGATTAAGAAAAAATATTACAGTTTTCTGAGTGGAAAGTATCTTGATGTGATGGCTGAAGCTGGTAAGGCAGGAAGCAAAGAGCCTCAAAGTGGTCAAGACCGTTAAGTAATTAAGGTGCCCTCCCAATTCCAATTTGGGGAAAAAGCAAAAGTTCATTGCAACAAAAAGTTGGTCATCCTAGGATTTAAACTCTGGGAATTGACATAGACATAATAGTTGGATTCCTGAATTTGTAATTAATATTCTGTGTTGATAATGACATGTTCTAATTCACAGTAAAGGCTGTATTTAGTTATGCTCAAGATTCGCTGTTAATTGGTTACTGAAGCATCTTTATTTTGGTTTAAGGATGCCCCATCAGGTCTTCCCTGAGCACATGTCTATATGTCCCTGCTTGTATCTCAAGATTCACTAAAGGTGAAGCAATCCAAAGACAGACTTAAGTGGTCCCCTATTTAAGTGATGTTTTTCATCTTATTGCAGCTTAAATCATTCCATAAAGTCAAAGTGGCTCTTGTGTGTAAAGGATCAGTGTTAACTCCTATTACTTTTGTTACTGTGATCCTGGAAGGCCTCTTTCTTCCAGTTCTTTAACACTCTGCCCAAAAGCACTGGTGATGTTGCTTAGTTTGGGTAATGAAAGACCTGCAAGAAAACAACCAAGCTCAGAGAGCACCAAGGAACCCTCATTTCAACCCTGAGCCACAAGTATTCTCCTTTATTGGTACTGTATTCAGGGTTGATTCTTATTTTGCCTGTGCAGGAAATCTGACTATGATGTCATTTTCCATTAGACAACATAAAAATGTGATTGATTGGTTGACCCCGGCTCTTCGTTACCAAGAAGCAATGAGGTACCTACTATCCATTACAATTCTGTTCAGCCAGGATCCATGGATCCATGTTTAAATTCTCCTATTATTACATAGCTCCAGATATGGAGTTCTAGATACAACCAATATTGTCCTAAGCTATATCAGCTCATGCAGATATTGTACCATTTGTGTTAATTTTGCATGGATGGCTGCAACTACTTCAGTTTGGAATATCAACCAATTGACCAGTTGACAACTTAGAAGAAAAAGCAAGCAAAGCTGATTCAACATATCCCCATCATATTCTATCACCATTTATTTGGAAGAGGAGGTTGTCACTGTACATATGGTTCACATAATGCTCTTTTCAGGAGGAATTCCTGGCTTATTGGTGCTGTATATATTTCTAAAATAGCTTTGTTAAGAGACTACACCAAAGATGGGGATATTCAGCCATTCAGAACTCTGAATAAATTATTCTACTTACAGAAATAAAACCAGGACAGAGAATAAGAAATTGACTATCAAGTCTCAGTTTATCTAAAAATATGTATATCAGAGGTTTGCAGGTATGATGACCAAGGAGATCAATTTGTCTGCAGACATCACATTTGATGCCTGCCAAAACCTCTATCCAAATAATGATACTGTTATTATTAAAAAAAATAGAGAGTTGATTATGCAAAGCTAATTCCATACTTACACCCACAGATTCCATAGCCCTGTATTATTCTTCTGTTAAGCTTCTCATACAGAGGAAAGAAAGAAATAAAAGTACATTGTGTATATAAAATAAATGTGCTAAGGATGTAGTTCTGGTCAGCTTCTTAGGAAGAAGCCGCCTCTGGAGGGGATATATCTATATATAATTTCATTTATTTTTAATCAAGGGTGTATTCAAACTATAATAATTTACCAATTTAATAAAATGGAAACAAAACCACATATCTATGGAGGGAAAATCTAATCCCAAAACCATGGGGCTGCAGGAAAGGACAGCTTTTGTCCAGCATTTATAATCACCAAAGGTAGCAATAATGAGGGGCACAGAAATGTTCTACTGTAAATAGTTCTTCTATTTGGATCCAATAACTTGTATGTCAGGCAACTTCAGAACAATGTAAGTAATTGTGTACATAACAATGGCACTAGTTCCCTCTGAAAAATGACCATACAATAAGATATACACATCTGACTTCTGAAAGTTGGAAGGGTAAGAAAGTAATGCATATACTTGGATAAAGGGTCATCAAATACCCAAGATGAAACTTGTAAGAATTGCACTGCAAGAGATGCGGAGCAGAAAGACTTCCACTGGTGGTGCAGACAATCTGACCTGTTCTCCTTCTGAGTCATCAAATAACCCCTCCCACGGCCTTGGACCGTTAAATAACCCTGCTGCATGTGCCCCTCTCAGAGGCAGCAGAAGCTGATCAAAGAAGCGGGAGAAGGAAGAATAGCAGGCGTGAGCAAAGGGGATGGAAGAGCCAAGGGGTAAGAGAAAAAAGATAAATTGTTCTGAATAAGCAGCAAAAGCAGACTCCCCCTCCTGCTTTCTTTCAACCCAGAGGAAGAACTGGGGAGGGGAGGGAGCGAGAAACTCTTGGAGGAATTTGTGGCCGCTGAAAACAGCTGTAATGTCAGCCTCGATACAGACAAAAGTTGAAGAACTCATGAATATTCATGTGAAATGTGTATAGTCTTTCAGTTTTGCCATTCAAGAGGGAACTGAGTTCATTCTACCGGCTTCCCACTGTATTTCCAACCTCACTAACTAGAAGGAAACTGCTTGTTGAATGAGGACTTTTATGTTTGTTGATTCTGAGATGCTGGGTTTGCTGTTAAGGAGACTTATAGTCAGTGGAACAAGCATGGATACCTGCTTTAAGTTTGGATCACATGTAAAGGGTACAGTGAAAGTATATGTATGTGTTTGAATGTGTATGTGTGACATCTATCGAAATTGTGAAAACTATTCTGCTTAAAAATTCTTGTTAATGATCTTTGGAGCATGTAAGATGACTGCAAAGAAATGTTTGTCATGCCATGTTATCTTGGATTGAGCATGTTGTAATGGACATATATATGAACATGGGCTGAAAAGAGGAGGAGGGGGCAGTACAGTTCTATTTGGGTTCTAGTTTTTTTCATTCAAGTTTAAACCTGCAATTTTCTATATATTGGCTGCCTTTGATTTTTGCATTATGTTTTACTTTTAATAATAATGGCACATGATAGGAGTTGTCCCTGAGAATATGCTTTTATATATTTAGTGTGAATGTTTCCTTGCAGCTTTCCACTCTGTGTCACTGTACCCAAAAGCAAACCAATATATTTGTAATCAAACATAAGTTGATGTTGGAGCACATGCTTGTATGCTGAAGTCCCAGGTGTGGTCTTGGCTTCTCTGGTAGATAGTCAAAACAAGCTCTGCCTGATAACCTAGACTGCTGGTATTATTCTGGATAAATAAAAAAAGTTCATCATGTATATGATATGAAAGTGCCATGTGTAATGTAAATAAAAGAGTAGTATAAGAAAAATATTCAAAAGTGCCAGGCTATTTCTATCCTAAGTTCTGGTTGGGAAAAGGTAATATTCCTTGCAGAAAATGAGATGCTGATGTAAAACATTGCCACCATTAAAACATGAATTAAGTTGTTGAGCATCTATGAAAAGCAGGAATTTGTCCCAGGCAACAGTCTATATGATGGCATTCTGCTTTGATAGGCGTAGGGTAGTTTCAATACAGACCTTAAGTGGCTGGGATGCAAAGATTCTCCATAACTTGCATGGTTGTTTACAGCATTGTTCGTCAAGTCATGATTGGATCAAGATTATCTAGCATATCTGTGGGGGGAAACGGTATGTCAATAGCATCAAAAGGGGAGGGGTGATTGAAATGATAGAAGCCTTGTTCTTTTTTTATAAGCATACAATGTCTGGAGTACACATTAAAAAAAGGCAGGGCTTCAAATGCCTGGTCGTGCCCCGCCATTTTGATGCTGTTGCACCCTGCAGATGCTAATATGATGGCCTATCTCAGACATGTTACTAGATTGTCTGTACTTGAAAATACACCTATTTCTTGCAAAAAAACCCACCCAGCTTTTTTTTATGGTATCCCAGTTTATAGGCTTCTATTTCCTCTTTAGGCAGGAAATCCAAAAAAAGAAGAAGAAGAAAAAAAACCCCAAGGTTTTCAGTAGGCAAATAGTTGCCTGTGAAACTAATGTATTGCCACATTACACCTACCGTTAAAAGCATATACTCTGGACTTTAAGATGTGTGTGGACTTCAACTCCCGAAATTCTGAGAGTTGAAGTCTATATGTCTCAAATTTACCAAGGTTGAGAAACATTGCTTAGTAAGACTACCTCAATGGAAAATATGAATCCAAAGGAGAAGAATGTTAATACATTCTTGTCAATTTATTATCAGTTAAATAAACTCCTTCTTTAAATCAGCTGTCCACAAACTGATACCCTCTAGATCAGGACAGTAAAACTTGTGGCCCGGATGCTGGCCACCCCCATACCTGGTTTAGTGAAGGGGAAAAAAGTCCCACTATGTCGCATGATGCCACCGTGATAACGCAGGTTTGACACCTCTGCTCTAGATGTATTGGGTTCATTCCTAGCCAGTCAATGGCTAAATCTCTGGGAATATTAAACTGAAATCCCAACGTGTGAAAGATAGCAAGCCAATGAAGGCTACTCTGTATTTGGAGAAAATTCAGAAATTATGTGAAATCACCTTTATAGATGAACCCAGGAGAGTGTTGCTCAAATGTAAGATATGAAGAGAGTACCATCCTCTCACATGTGCTCTTCAGCAGTGATATATGAATACCACATTATTATGGGGTTAATACTATATTATGTAGTAAAACCTAGCCAACTTTGACTGATCTCAAAATGCCAAACAGAGATAGTACTTGGAAGAGAAATCACCAGGAAATACCAAGGTTGTAGATTACAAAGGAAAGCTGAAAAAATATCCTGGAAAAAGGCAGAATCAAACACATTGTACAGTTACCAAGAAAACTACATAGATGTGTCCATGAAATCACCAGGAACCAAGTTTGTCTCAAAGGAGAATTTACTTGTTTATATGTACAGTGACTAATACAGTGGTTGTGACTAATACAGATTTAAATTGTAGCTTCTGTCCAGGGGTGGGTTCCACTTACCTTTACTACCAGTTTGCAGCAGGATCGCGCTTGTTTGCTTCGCTCTCTTGCACACTCTTCTGCGCATACGCAGATCACCAATGATCTGGTTCTATAGAACCGGATAGAACCGGGAGCAACCCATCTGTTTCCTTTTAAAGCTCTCTGAATTGTCACTGTCTCATGTTAGATTATTTTAGAGGTCACATGATTCTGTTTTGAATTAAAATTACCTTTCTCTTTCTTTCTTTCTTTCTTCCTTTCTTTCTTTCTTCCTTTCTTTCTTTCTTTCTCTTTCCTTTCTTTCCAACCTGAGCTACTAATATTCAAACACATTTCATCTCTCTCTCCCTCTCTCTCTCTCTCTCTCTCTCTCTCTCTTTCTCTCTCTCTCTATCTTATCTATCTATCTAATTTTTACACTATCCATCTTACCTAAGTGATTCTGGGTGGTTTACAAATGTAAACCACATATGTCAGATAGAAGGCTCTTAGATAACAATCCATTTCAGTGCATCTTTAACATTTGGTAAGCCATCTTTGCTGCATTTGTGGTTCCTCTGTTTATTCTACAGAGTACAATCCTCCCAGAGTTACCTTAAGAATTGTTTAGCTTTTGTTGCTGTATATTATCTCCAAAAGTTATATGGATGATGGAATAATGTAAAATGAGTTTGAAAAGCCAGTGAAAGCTTGGTAGATGATAGCATAAATTAGTTGATCTGCTTGTTTTTGCTTCAGCTGGTTTGGAAACCTTACTTATCATAATTGCTCATAGAACATAAAGGAGCAGTCTGTAACAGTAATGGACTGGCATCCTGACAGGTCAATAGTAGTGATACCTTAAGAACAAAACAGGAGAAGTCAATGGATACAAGTTGTGAAATTGAAAAAAGGAATGGCAGCTCCTTGATTGTTTAGTTTAAATAGCAAGCATACTATTGCATTATTATAGAGTAGAAAGGGAACATGACAAGGGCTGTTTGCCCTAATTCATTATAAGGCTGCTATCTGCTGATTGTCATGTAGTACATCTTTTGCCCACTTTATGTATTAAACTACTAGGAGAAGGAGGGTTATTATCTTCCTGGCCAGTGCTTGAAGTTGAAAGACCAGTTTTTAAAACCCTACATTCAGACTTGAATCCTGACAGATGGCCTGGAGACTGAAAATATACCAGCAGGATATCTACAGTTTATCTGGAATTGGATTCTTTTCTTATATAATGCACCATACACATGATAATTTATGAATAAACATAAAAGCTGAATAACTGGTTTGATTTATCAGTATTCTATTACCTTTTGTTAGACAATGAGATCTGCAATGTTCCCCATAATTTTATTTCACAAAAAAATTAAACCCTGTAATTCTTCACAAGTCTGGGATGAACAGTAGTATATATTGTATAGTAGATTTGTAAGAATTCTTTGGCAGCAGTTCAACTGAGGGGTTTTCTGTATGAGCAAATGATCTGAAAAGACCCACAGAGTGACCATCGGATCAGGGGTGTCAAACTGGTGGCCCAGATGCATCATGCGCAGGCCACGCCCACCCCAGCTACGCAAAGGGAAAAAACATCACCAAACGTCACGTGATGGCAATTTGATGCTGTGAGTTTGACACCCATGAACTATCTTAAACCTTTATGAGATCATTACCTCTTCACAGCTTCAAGAACAGGACTTAGCTTGCAACATTGCCATGATTAAAACCTTCTCCAGCTTATTTGCCTAGCCCTACTACATACTGTAGTAGCAGTTCAGTACAGATGGAACGCCTGGTGCCTACATATTGGCAACCATAGTCAGATAACATATAAGGGTGATGGACTCCCAACATTACAGGCCCTTACATAGGCATAGCATGGCCATGCCACTATAAACAAACTGTGTCTGTCCTTTGTACAACTTCTTGCTTTGTTCCTGGCAGTTCATAGTCCCTCCCGTTCTGTTCCTTGGCTGTTCATTTCTGTGCAATAGTACCTCAGGAAACTTGGCGTTATTTATTTATTTTTTTTTGCCATTCTTAAAATCTCCTTGAAGTTAGCCAAGACGGCTGTTTGATTTCTTAGCTTGGCTACTTATAGCTTATTTTCTTTGTAAATGTACCAGGGTACTGGCAGGAACTGTTCTATCTATTCTCATTTATTGAAAGTATTAACAGAATTAACAGAATAATGCCAACATATTCCATGCCTGCTATAATCTTATTCATTGATCAGGGAAAGGATATTAAAGTCATTCAGCTGAACAATATATAACCTGGCAAAATACCTTTATCTTGTTGTTTCTCACTGTTGTTGGGCAGTTCCTGAGTGACTCATTGACCCAACTGTTATTCAATCAATCCTGCTTGGCTAAAATACCTTATCTCAGCATTACGTACTAGCTGCTAGACCAATGTTTTTGGATTTTATTTACTATTCAAATTGCATGCTTCACTATTTCCTTAATTATCCTACACTATTTTAATTACCTTTGTGGAAGGAAGTTAACTTGGATTTCTTTGCAGATATCTTTTAAGGGCTGTGTGGGTAACTACACTGATTGTAATTACCAGGTAGACCTGAGGTGAATGGGAACAAGCTAAGTGGCCCTCCTCCCTGGCAGCCAAGAATCTCTTAGCCTGGAATCTTTTCTTCTCTACATGAAAGGGAAATGGTGGCAGACTATATATTGTTTTAATTCTGCACTTCTGACCTATCTTGCAAGGATCTTGGATAACAAACAAAGAGGTACTGCATCTTTAGTTACAATCTCTTGTATTGCAACTACAAATATCCTATAATAAATAATATGCCATGTGACATTTTCCTGGGGTTTCTTCAATCTGTTTACCAGAATATTTGGGGGATAGCATTTATTTCCGGTTATTAATTTAAGAGTGTTGTATTTCTGGTTGATTTTTTTTTAATTTTATGCTTTATCACATGTATGTGGCTGATGCATTTCTAGAGAGCATAAAACTTGCTCATGGAGAAAAGACAACTTAATTCCAAATACTAAATGCTTGGCATTTCCTTAATTATTTTTATCTGACTACAAAATTATTATACAGTTACACATAAGTATTTTTATAGAATTATATGCTTGGCTAGTCAAACAACAGTCAGATTATCTGCATCAGATCTTTAAAAATAACTGGGACTGATTGGAACCTGGAACATGCTGAAAATGCATTAATGCTCACTGCATCTATTATGTCAGCGCTCTAAAACATTCTTGCTCCATCACTGACATGAAAGGAAAAAAAGTTTAGAAGTAGCAGTTTGAATTTTAGCAGCTTGGCTTTTCACCCAGTTTCTTCTCCACCCGGCAGATAACGTCACCTAGGTGATGGAGGGAGGGGGGAAATTCCTGTGATTTGAAGCAGCCGGGATGAAAGACTGATTTGGAAGATGGCCAATGAGACATTGGGATTTGAGGAATGGAAAGGGAGGGGCTTGGGATCAAAGAGTCAGTTTCGGCTGCAAATGAGTTCAGGACAGATCGTTATTTTTCAATAAATGAGAGATTTCATCAAAGACTTTGTGTTTGAAAATGAAATTTATTTGAGATAACATCGGAAACTGACATATTATATGAGGAAGGTACATTATTGATAATGTTCCTAGTCCTGTTAGTAGATAGAAGGGACTCTCAGCACTCTTACCTTGATCACTTTCTAGTTGGACTATTGAAGTTTACTCTACATGGGGCTGCCCTTGAAGAGTATCTAGACACTTTAGCTGGTGCAAAATGCAATGGTGTGAGCATTTATCTGTGTCTTTAGTCTCTGCTTCATGAGCTGCACTTGTTTTTTTCCAGGTCCAATTCAAGGTACTGGTGTTCACCTTTAAAGCCCTTCATAGCATAAGACTAGGTTATCTGAGGGACTGCCTCTCTTTGATTTCATCTGCCCATCTCACAAATCTAGTAAAGATGGCATGTTATGAGTGCCAGGGAGCTACATTTGGTGGGTTTTAAGAAGCAGGCCTTTTCTGTTGTGGTGCCTGTGCTATGGAATCTTCTGGCCCAGGTGAGGTCACCTCATCTCTTTTGAGTTTTCAAAGGTGCCTTAAAACCTGATTATGCCAGTAGGCCTAGGCCCAGAGGGAGAGTAAACTAGCGAGGTAGCTCCATTATTATTAACATCCTTTCATCTGTTGCTTATTTGTTGTTCTGTTTTTCAAGTCTTTTTAATGATTTTAATGATTTTAACAATTTATGGTTTTAGGTATTTTTGGACTGTTTAAACTAGCTGTCCACAATCCCTTGTTTGGTGAGATGGGATAAATAAATACATAATCTTCCTTATCTTGTGAACATAAACATAAAGGAACATGCAGTGAAGAAATATACCACAGATTATAACTTAATATGTGGTAGAAGTAGGTCTGAAAGTCTTGAAAAAGATACTCACATTTGTGATGTATCTATAACTACAAACATCAGCAATGGTACTCTTGTGACATTATAGTTAAACTTTAAAGAAGCAAAAGTTGGACTTTAAAGAATAGAAAGAGTATGCTGCTTTTGAAATTTGGTGTTAACAGAAACCTGAGAATATCATAGACATCCAACAAATGGATCAATAAACAAATCAAGTCAGAATTCACACTAGACTAGAGGCACAAATGACCTGGTTCAAATTATTCCTACTTTGGACAGATGATTTAAAGATTTGTCTGTGCTTGCTAAGAGCCAACACTGATTTGATGGCACATAATCAGTCAATAATCAATCCTGTGAACATAAAATACATGATTAGGTCAGCATTTTTTGACTATTGTAGAGGAGTATGGAGATAAACTTAAAGATATTATGCAACAGCCATCATTGAAAACATCAGAAAACCTCAGAAAGATAGAGATGACAAGGAAGAAACTCAAGCTTACCCTGCCTTGCTTACATAAGAGGAAAGGAGAAAGAATTCTGACAGGCTTTTGAAGATGCCATTATTTCACCTTAAAACAATAAGGGCTGACACAAACCTCCTCTCCCAGAAGTCCTCTGAGTTTTCACAGTTGTCCCATCTTCTTCTTTTAGGTATTAGCTTGATAATTCCTGCTGCCACTACCTGTCTTCTAAGAGATATTTTATTCAACACCTTCCTGAGTCTCTTATGTGTATACAGAACTGCATGCATTTATGTGCCAGCAGACAACTTCTTCAAAGCAAAAATATCCAAAAGAAAGTCCAATAGTCCAAACTACAAGATGATGGTATGGCAATGGTGTGCTACAAAGAGAGCCCTTTTATTAGATGTTTCCATGAAGGGACTGGGAAAAGAATTACCAATATTACTATCAGCCCTATAATGTAGACCAAACTAAGAAACCAAGATCAGGCAGGCCTAAAGCTACTTAAAACAATTATAGTAAAAAAATCTGAATGTGTTTCCCTTCCTTCCTTTTTTATCTTCATATGAATTAAGGGGAAGACCTGACTGAGGTATTTTCATAACCATTTTCTTGCCTTGGAGTCAAGACTTATTTATCTGTTTGTTGCCTTAGTAACAAACATTCCCTCTGTCCTTCAAAGCCATTCTCTATGTTCACTGCAATTACAGTCCAACAAAAGATTCTATACAAGACTTTTTATCTTATTAGTGCAGTCTGAAGAATATATAAAAGCTACATCTACATCCAATTCTCTGACTTAGAGTAAGATATAATTAAATTTAGCTCAATACAGCAAACAGATACAAAAACCTAGTGCAAAACCCCAGCCTGATGTTTTATCTATTTCTGCAAAAACAGCAATTGCTTAAAACTATATATTTCTGTGCTATAATTCCCTGAACTTGGGAACTCCACATAGTTTCTCAAAACTATTATATATAGAGAGAACGTTATTCTTCATCAGTCACTCAATATGGATTTCTGGAGTTTTGTGTTAAGTTTCTAGGGAGACTAGGAAACAAATGAAAAAAAATACAGACATAAACAAAAGATAGTGAGTCAGTTGTCAGCTTACCTCAGTGGGAACTTAGCCCAGGAGGATAGAGATCTGGGAAGAATAATTTCAAATTGCTCAGAGATTCTGACTTAATTAACTGAGTATAAATAAGGCTGGAAATTCTTATAACAGCTTCCAAGATTCATTATTTACCTCTGATTAATGTTCCAGTTGCCTTATTGAAAGCTGTGTAGTTCTTGCTCCCTTGACCCAACACTTTGTTTTTAAGCAGCTGTACAGGTAGTTCTTGACTTACAAACCCTTGCTTAATGACCATTCAAAGTTATGACAGACTTGAAAAAGTTACTTATGACTTGTCCTCAGAGTTATGACTTCATCGCCATCCCTATGATCATGTAATTGCATTTTGGGTACTTGGGACTCGGCTTGCATATAGAATAGAATAGAATAGAATAGAATAGAATAGAATAGAATAGAATAGAATAGAATAGAATAGAATAGAATAGAATAGAATAGAATAGAATAGAATTCTTTATTGCCCAAGTGTGATTGGACACACAAGGAATTTGTGTTGGTGCATATGCTCTCAGTGTACATAAAAGAAAAGATACATTCATCAAGAATCATAAGGTACAACACTTAATGATAGTCATAGGGAAACAGTCAATATAAATCTAAATATAAATCATGCAGTCATAAGTGGGAGAAGAAGGGTGATAGAAACGATGAGAAGATTAATAGTAATGCAGACTTAGTAACTAGTTTGACAATGTTGAGGGAATTATTTGTTTAGCAGAGTGATGCGTTCAGGAAATTTTTTGTGTCTAGTTGCTCTGATGTGCAGTGCTCTATAGCATCATTTTGAGGGTAGGAGTTGAAACAGTTTATGTCCAGGATGCGATTTAGGACCAGTTGCAGCATCCTGTAGTCACATTATCACATTTTGTGACTTTTTTGTAATTTTCCAGCAAAAAAATGCCCATTGGATAAGCTAGATTTGGATTTACTACCATGTGCTTTACTTAATGACCACATGATTCATGTAACAGTTATAGCGGTGACTTGCTTAATGACTATTGTAAAAACAGTCATAAAATAGAGTACAGTCATATGGTGACCTGATTTACAACCAAAATTTCAGGCTTAATTGTAGTTGTAAGTTGAGGACTACTTGTGCCTTTTTTTATATCCACAGAAGGAGGGGCTGGGTCAGGGGTGGGATTCAGCCGGTTCGGATTGGTTCAGGCAAACCGGTAGTTCTGATGATCAGCTGGCCCCATCCACCCACACCCGCTGTATCCTGTCCTATAGTTCCTTCTTTCTGCCTCAGCTGATTTGCGCAGCACAGCTGATTTCCACACCTCCGCTGTTCTACTTACCGGGACTGCCTTAGAAGGTAAGCAGCTGAGCTTCAAATTGCTGTTATTTTGAATGCTGCATGTAAGTGTATCAGGTGTGCACGCAAAGCGTGTGGTCACCGAACCAGTTGTTAAACCAGTTGCATCCCACCACTGAGCTGGGTTCAATCAGATTCTGAGGCTATAGAGAACAGATAGTTCTCATTTGTTGGAATGTGGAGTATAAATCTGAAATTAGTTATTGGTTTGCAAGCTGGCTTCATTCACAATAGCTTGTCTTCTTGAAGTCACCTAACAACCATTCTCTCCTTTAATTAATTAATTAATTAAATTATAGATGTTAATTAAATTATAAAGGATGTTATCTGTCCAGAGCAAGGATTAGGGATGTGACAAAACAACTTCTTAATTTATTCATCCCTTGACAATTATTCTTTTATGCTAATATAAGCAAATGATACCACAAAGAACATCCATAAATATATTACTACAAACTTTGCAAATTTAAGAAGGAAACACATGACCATAAAAGCTCAAGTGATGCATTCATCTATACTTCCAGTCTATAAAAAAGATTGAAAATGGAAATAGACAATATAAATGATATTGACTATTTGGATACCATTGAGAGATTTGTTTGTTGGAAATAAATTCTGGGGTATCCTAATGGGATGAAAATGAGTTGCCCTTAACAAGGATTAATAAAAAATATTCCTGGCTGTCCTTGACTAGTTTTCAAAATACAAGAAATAAATGAGAAATAAATAGAAGAAATAAATAAATGAGTTGAAGCTGTTAGAATAGAGAGGCAAATACTTTTTAATATATATCTTGATGGGATGATTCATATGTCCTAGAATAGAACAATTGAAAGATACTATTTGTTAAAAAGAAACAAAAGCAATAGATAGAGAAGAGGAATTGCAATGTATATTTTTTAAAAAATCAATTCCACTCAGAAATTCTAAAGAATGAATTGGCAAGATCAACTGTGTTAAAATAAGTATAAAAGCAAATAGAAGCAATATGTTTTTTGGCATGTAGAGTTGCTCTCTCAGCCAAAGAGATGATGTGGATAACGCCTTCCAAAAGCAAACTGCATATCTTTCAAAGAAGCATGAAATCATAGTGATGAATGAAGAAGGAGTTTAATTTCTCTAACGTTTACTGAGAGGCAAATTCTGCTAAACAGGGGCCTCCTAGGAAATTCCTGATTTTATCACAGACAAGTTTTCATATCTGAGGAGTGAAGAAAGATACATGAGGGTCAGGTATCTTTATTTGATACTAACTAATAGACAAAATTAAGTTGAGGACGTAAAAGTAGCAGGAAGCCTTGACACATTCAAATAGGAGGTTCCCTTCCCAAAGATGTTAGGGGTAGTGCCATTCAGCATATATCAACCATTCTGGTTGTCTTAGTAGGAAGTGAAAGCATGCATTATGGCACAGTTTACAGTTCTGGAAGGAAGTGATTCTGTATAATTGAGAATAGAATTACAGTATCAGATTATGGCTGCTAGGTAAATTCAGATGACCACCATAATTACAAACAATTCTATGCTGTTGATATTCTATGCAACAGTGTCTCAAACTGAGAAGCTTATTTGATTGCATAGATTTTATGGACTTCTTAAACTTTGGGAAAGAAGGTGGCCATACGTTCACAAATACAGAATGTAGCAGAAAAATAGGCTGTCACCTCCTCAGTTCAGACAATAGGATTTTCAAGTGTATGGAGCTGAACATGCATGCAGTATTTGTATCCATAATGGGCAAAAGTGCATTGGTGTACACCTTGTCAAATCTCTTGGTAGTTTCTTAAAAGGGCTGTTTCTGTTGCCTCCTTACACTTTCTGAATTGAAATGCATATTTTTCTGAGGTTATCTGACTACTATGAAAGGTCCAGGAAAAGCCCTGGCTCCTTAAAGAGTTCCCAATAGGTACAGTGAAATAGCTGCCTTGTGCCTACTTTTCCAAATTTAATTCCGAACATACCTCTAATGTTTAAACAGGTCTCTTTGTAGAAGCTTACAATATTGTCAGGATAACAAGTGTGTGGCTAGTTGGTGCAGATGATCCAAAGTGTGGAGACCAATTGATGAAACATAATTAAATCCTCATTGAGAAGGGAAAAAGTTACGTTATTATTGCTTGTGCTCTGGATCACAGAAAAGAAAATATTTACAGTATTTATCTTTTACATCCCATGGATCTGGGTGAAATTATTATTTTTTAATTATAAAAATAATTTGGAATTCTATTATTGTTTACATTTGCTTTACTAACATTAGCCTTTCATTTAGAACTGGTCTTTCCAGTAATAAAACCTTACAATTGTTTTTTAAACTTAATCCAGTTTAACATCATGAACTAATTTGATTATTTTCCAATCTATTTACCGATTCTATCCTCCTGTCTAAGCTTCTTTTGCATTCTCCAGATTTTCTGGCAGCTAACATAAACGAAAAGGTTCTAAATTAAAATATAGTATTGTATATTGAAATTCCAATACTGTATATTAATAAGAATCAACACATTGTTAAAGGACATTGTACAGAGACAGTTGGAGAAAGTTGCATGAATAGAAGAGAGTGAACTGAGATCACCATCTAGTGCAGACATGCTGATTATTTCCAACCTTTTGTACTCTAGGTTCAACAGCTGCAGCTGATTATAGCAAATCCCATTTTCTCACCAGACATAAATGCAATTACATAAACTTGCTACGTAGGCAGCATCTTAATTTCCCTCATGCCCCTATTAAGTTAAAGGATACTTGGTCAGAACTACGCGTGCCTGATTTAGAAATAACATTTCTATCTTAAAGAAGACCAACAGCACTTTCTTGAAGAAATCAATTTTAAAAAAATATTTCTTTCAGGAAAAGGCAACGCATGGCTTATTTTTTTAAAAAAAGGAGTTTAAAAAAATGTTCATGGGCCTTTAAATCATGCATGAAGCCCAGAAAAAAGGTAAATTGATTGATCTAGGCAGACCCAGAAATGCCTTTTGCACCAATGTTTAGGTTAATTTGCTTTGGCTGAGGGAAGCGACAGTTCTGCTGCTGTTGCTCTTTACTAAAGCTAGCTTGTCAAGAAAGCCAATCTTCATGCTAAATGGATTACAGTACTTACAGCAATTTTAAGCATGCTGTGCCAAGGTATGATGCTCATCCTTTTGCAAACATGTTGAAATAATTGAAATAGAGGGGAAGGATATTCTCCCTTCATAGTGTGCCATGGTCCTGACCTTCCTCAGGGAGTGGCCATATTTCTCTGTTAAATACATTTTTAATATAATGTGACTTTCAGAAACTTTCTCAAGACTATTGTATTCCCCATTTGCTTTACTTGATCCTAGCTAACATCTTGGAAGACTATCTCATCTGGCAGGGTTTTTTTGTTTGTTTGTTTGTTTGTTTTCCTCTGTCAATATGATCATAATGACAAAAGCAAATTCAGGAAAAAGATTTTAAAAAGGGAAAAACTGGTGCGAAATTATGAAAACTTCCCATATGAACAACTTTATGATTTACTGCCAAGGGTTAAAAGTAGATTGATCTAGGAAAAACGGTAGCAGAAAGAGTGTACAATAATGACCCAGTTAATAATTTCAGGAGAAGTTTTTTCCACTGCTGTGGAAAGTGTTATATATTAGGGGTCTCATTCTTGTGATAGTGCTTAGTTTCATTTCCACAGGTACCTTGAGTGCAATGTTGTGGGGAATCTTGGAGTGAGATCCATGTATGGGGAATGAAATTAAAAGGGTGAAGCACTTGCAAGATGGCGGGGGGGGACGGACAAGGAGCCATATTCACCCTCCAGTAGACTCCAACATGACAGGGTAAAAAACGAAGTAAGGATCATTGTTTGGATTTAGATTGCCTTGTTTCCAAAGCTGCAGTAGACAATGTAGTAAGCAGAGAACAATAGTTATAAAAGTGAAAAAATGTGATGTCTCCCTGTGCACACTCACAGTCCAATAAAATAGTGATGTGATGTTAGACACTGTCTGCTGTATTGCATTACATGTTCCAAATATTTCTAAAATGGTGAATGTTTGTGGGTGCCTGGGCTGCTCTGTAAGTTTTAGTTCTAACCTACAAGCAAGGCAGGAGGTTTGGAAAAGCTGACATGCAGTCTTGTGTTTCATTGAAAACGAGAACGTGAGCTGGCCATTATTATTCAGCTCTGGAACATTGCTGAAGGCAAGGATTTCACGGACTCTGTTTTGGGGATTGGCTGCCCACATGAATCAGCTTGGAATCTTTACAGAGACTAAGTTGTTACCTTATTGGTCTAGTATGGTAAGTCCAAAAAAGGGAGTCAGAGCTTTCTACTGTTATAACGAAAGCAGAGAATTCTGCTGGGTGGTTTAAAATATCCGATTCTGTCAGGCTATACATGCTGTGGTTGTTTGTCAGGCTCACCACAGAATAGTCGAGAATATATTGAAATCTGATTATTTTTGTTTGCATTTTATTTAAACATAAAAACTTCCACAGCATACTATCCTGAAACAAAAGGCTGAGGAAGAACTACCCTTATATACAACTAGAGCACAGCTGATTTATGGCTAGTTTATGATTTTCCAGGGAAGCAAAGCAATGAGATAAAATTTGTGAAGATGTGGCAGCTAGGAAGGAATCTAAATGTTATTCTCAATTTAAAAAATAATGGGCTTCAGAAGATAAGCACATTTTAGACCACCCATGATTTTTTGCAGTGTTTAGGTCATTAAAGCAATTTAGGATATAGAATGGTACACTGAAGTGTGCATGGCTTTCTGTCATGCAATATAGTATCTGATTTTGTATTTGTTCCATTTCAACACCTGAAAGAACAGTAAGCATATTCAGCTACTGCATTTTATAGTACAATAAACCCTAGGTAAATTTTGGATACAGATTTGAACAGACAAAATTTGCATCCGTTCAGCAGTGTAAAATAACAGACTTGTCCATTATTTGAGCAGTCTGGGTAGTGATTGCTGCTTCCCCTAAAAGGAATATGTTTCTGAGCACACCTTATGTTTCAATTCCAGATGGAGGGAAGGTATCAGAGAGATCAGACAGATGGATTAGTAGCATAACGGGTTGGTGGGCATTGACTCAAGGAAGATTTGAGTTAACCAGCAATACTTATCCCCTCAATAGTCCATTAAATTAAGATTCCATAGTACTGCTGCTACAAGTGGACAAATACTTCTTTACTATGTTGTTATCATTCACAGTACATATCAATATCCTGCATTATTTATCCCTTCAATGCTTATCTCCTCCCCTAAATCAGTGCTGAAGGCAGTAGTAAATAGCTTCTGAAAATTGTTACCAGGAAAACTGCATGACTTGTCCATGTAGTCACCAAGAGTCATAAACATTCACAAATCAGCGAAAATTGTGATATCCAATGCAAGTCTGACCATTTATTTGTTCATATTTGTTAAATGTAGCTTAAAATAGATTACTCCAGAGGTTGGTCAGTCCCTAGTTCATCCACCAGATTGGCTAAAGCAGTATCCATCCTGTAACTATTCTGAAAATTACTTGTAATAAATCCAGATAATTTGCTTCTTCCAGAACTATCTGCAGTTGAGAACTCTTTGTCTTTTTATCCAATGATGGTAAATTAGAGAGTGACCTATAATAACCTATTTTTGAGGGATCCAGAATGGGCTACTAAAGAAGAGGTCTAACAATTGTCTCCTTTAAACAAGGAGTCATTATAGGACAAAATATTTAGGATATTAATGAAAATGCCTCTAACAGCTTTCCAGTTACAAGACAAGTTGAGCAAGGATTCAGAAGACAAGTAGTGGAGCATATCTTTTAAAATAACTAGTATATGTCCTTGGGATTTCCCAACTAAATTGTTTTAATCTAACCATAGTAGAAGTGTATATATATATATACCCTATAGCTGACTCTATCACCACTTTGAAGCTTTGAAGTTTCTATACAGTAGTAAGATTTTGGAGGACTTTCTGGAGGAAGAGGTTGCTGAGTCATCAAAGACAAATGAATTTTACACCTACTGTTTCAGACATTTTAGCAGTTAGTTAATCCTAGAAAAGCTTTGCAGGGAAACCAAACAATTCATGCACTAGTGTAATGTTTTCAGACTGTGGAAACGTCCAGAAGTATAAAGTTCAACTCCCAAAACAACCTATTCTTCAAAGCATCTGAGGGCAGGACAAGAAGTAACAGATGGATATTTATCAAGGAGAGAAGCAACCTAGAACTAAGGAGAACTTTCCTGGCCATTAGAACAATTAATCAGTAGAATGACTTGCCTCCAGAAATTGTGGGTGCTCCAACATTGGAGATTTTTAAGAAGAGATTGGGCAACCATTTGTCTGAAATGGTGTAGGAGTTTTGTGTCTGAGGGGGGACTAGAAGATCTCCAAGGTCCCTTCCAACTCTATAATTCTGTTATTATGAATCCTGGGAAATATCATTTGATTCAAAATTTCAAAATCACAATTGTCCAGAGTTCCTTGAAATGCAAAACTGTCTATAAATTTCATCAAGTAATCAAGTAATAGTAATTGCTCTATAGCTGAAAATGTTGCTCAAAATTGGTAAACTTCTGGTCTCAGTTTCAAAATGTCATCAGTCCACCTGCTGTACATGCACAACAAATGAAACTTTATATAAGGATTCTTTAAAAAAGAAGGAAAATCTTCCGACTTCATGAATTTGGCAACATGTTCCCAAGATCTGTTTTGCTTTCCACTCTTGAACTGCTATGTTGGGGCATTCTTTGCACAGTTGTATAACAACTTTCATCTGCTGCCCTACAATAGACTCTTGTCCTAATTTTTAATTCCTTCTTTTTTAAAAACAAAACCCAGATCCCTTGTTCCTTATTACTTGGAATAAAATATAAGCAAGATGAAACACAAAGAGGATATTAATAATAAGCAGCCTAAACTAACTTCTTATGATGTCATGAAAGTTCATGGTAGATGCCAAACTTTAGGAGACCACTTCTAAACCTCAGGAGACAAATACAGATGTAGGTGAGGGGGCATTCCTGCCAATATGTAGCCAATCAAAGGAGTTGCATAGATAAAAGTATACTAGGCAAACTGGACTTCAACACTGGACTGTTAGAAGCTGAAAAATGTGGAGCAGCAGAGCACAGAGTTCAAATTCATGGTGGGTGTGAGGTGAATAGAAGACTGCTTTCCAGAAATCGTTGGCAGCTGATACAGGTAGTCCTCGACTTATGACCACAATTAAGCCCAAAATTTCTGTTGCTAAGCGAGACAGTTGTTATGTGAATCATTGCAGTTGATATGCAGTTGATATGTTAATAACCTGGTTGTTAAATGAAATCTGGCTTCCCTATTGACTTTGCCTGTCAGGTCGCAAAAAGGGGACACAGCAACAGTCATACATATGAACCTGCTGCCAAACATCTGAATTTTGATCATATGAACATGGGGATGCTGGAAATTTGATCACATGACCATGGGGATGCTGGGCTTATGACTGTGAAAAACAGTCATAAGTCATTTTTTTTCAGTGCCATTGTAAGTTGGATGGTCACTAAACAAACTGTTGTAAGTCAAGGACTACCTGTAGTTGCAATGGGCAAACTGGCATGCAGTTATGCCCTTCTTACCATCCAAAACTACCATTTGACTTTGTGGAATAATTTAATCCATTTGAATATAAATTTTACGTTTTAAGCTGTTATTTAGCAATCATTAGCAGCAAATAGGTACATGAGATTGTTTCTGTATTATATCTGTGGTTAGGTTTGAAGAGGAAGTTGGTTAGCTAGAGCTAAATGAACCTCTGGTTTGACATTTAGCAATTACATTTAGCAGGTACAACTTAGTGACTAGAGTGAATTTTAAAATGTTGCATTTAAAAATTTGTTTGTAACCAATTACGTTTATATCTTGTATGTCCTTGTTGCTTAATTATTAGTATGGCCTGTTTCCTGTGTGTCAGGGTGCTGCCCATGGAATGTGGGTCAACATGTCCATGTGTGCTTGACCTGGCTTTGCAAACCTTGTAACAAAGTGTTTAGAGACTGAAGAACTCCCATGTCCTGCCTCAGTAGGCAAAATGAACCTCATCTTGAGATGGGAGAAAAAAAGTTCAAGTTGCAAATGGGATGGAACCGGACTTTCCCCCTTTTAACTGATAGCTTGCAATAAATTATTCCAATGGCCCATTTTCTGTGAAGATGGTACTCTTGTTTAGAAAAGGTACTCTTGTTTAGAAAAGGCTCAGGGTTGACTCAGCCTTCCATCCTTTCTAAGGTGGGTAAAATGAGGACCCGGTTGTGGGGGCAATAAGCTGACTGTATAAAATATACAAAAGTATGAAGGCTATTGCTTAACGCATTGTAAGCCACCCTGAGTCTCCAGAGAAGGGCAGCATATAAATAAAAAAATTTTAAAAAATACTTACAGATTCACATTGGTGAATTGTTTGAAATAGTTATTTTTAACTGATACTTTTGGTTTGAATTTATTTATTTAGCAAATTTATATAGCTACCCATCTCACTGAATGTGACTCTGAGTGACATATAACTAACAACAACAATTAAAACAATATTTTATGTATTATTTTATCTTATTTTATTTATTAAATTTATTTGCCACCCATCTCTTTCTGAAGTGACTCTGGGTGGTTTACAGCATTAAAAGTGTTATTGTCAGGGTTCCAAGTAACACCCCCAACAGAATTAAAACTTCAAGGTAGGCATCCTCCTCAAGGCATACATTTATTAGAGATGTCATATTAGCACATCTGGGAAAACCTGAATCTGAAAGCCCGGGTTTTCCCCACCCAAAGTAAAGTCAAAATTCCTTCCCCTCCATCCACATGTGCATCACATGATCCAATCATGTCACTGTCCCAACTTTGGATGACCTCCAGTCACGCCTCCCCAGATGCAGGCTGAACATCTTTGACTCCCGAGGGAAAAAATGTTATGATTACAAACCCCACGCTACCTCCACCTCCCCACTCCCGTTCCCACAGCTTGCCCATCCACCACCGAGGCAGCCCTGAAGACTCCCATTAAGGATGGCTCTAGGGTTCACAGTTATAATCAAAAAAGATAAATATTTCTGAAACAATCAAAAACACTTTTGTAAAAATATAGTTGCCATTAATACAACTAAAAATAAATAAAAACATGAAAATCAAGATCGCAGGAGAATGACAGTATGTAAATACAGTACAGCCATCTCGCAGGACCCCCATTGGATCTCCAAGTTGTAAGGCTTTCTAGAAGGCTAGCAAGGTTGGGACCAATATCCTTTCAGGGAGAACGATGTTCCAGAGGGCAAGGGGGGAAAAACACATTTCTTTATTAGCATCAACATCAGATAGAATTCCTTAGCAGATGGGACTTGCAACATGCTCCTCCTGCTGGACCTGAAGAGATAATAGATGCAGTCCTTCAAGCCTAGGAAACATGCCTTATAGGCTGTAAAAGTTAGCACCCGATAACTGTCCATATAACACAGAATTTTATGGTATTAGATTAAACAGAATTATATGGGTCACGCCAAACTAGATTTTTCTGTACATGTGATCCTGATGTTTCCTCAGGTCGCTGCCATGTAACATGTATTTATAATATGTTTTTCCCAACCTTCCAATGCATTGTCAAATAAGGTTTTGTACCATTTCTTTTGCATCATGTATCTAATAAATTAAGGATTTCCCCATTAATTTGGGAGAAGAGTTGCAAAGAACATTACGTTAATTTGTTTGCATGTAATATAATGCTCAGCAGGGGAGACAACAAAGGAAGTAGGTGAAGGGTCAGAGAAGAAAGTAGTATATGGTTCCCTCATTGTATGAACTTAGACTCAGTCATAGGCTGTGTAAGGGAGGAGCAATTTCTAACTTTTTTCAGGCTGAGAGCAAACCTTTGAGTGATATGGTGAGGCCATACTTTAAAACTGACTGGATCTAAGTGAAAAACTGGGTAGTTAATATAGTTAATGTTATAACTATATTAAGCATAATCCTATACACTTAATTATTTTCCTGTTCTTTTAGTTGTGTGTCAGAATGTTGTCATCTGTCAGAAATGCTCTGAAGCTGTATTTAAAGCTTGAGAAGCACAAGTTGTATACTATTGCTCTGGGGATAAAGTTAAAAGCTTCAGAGAGAGCTTTTTAAATCAGGGAAATTGAATCAGATAAAACAAGTGGTATCATTCACATATGCTGATATATGCTGTATATCAGAAAACAAGAGAAAATGGGTAGGTTTGCTTCAGTTCATAGATGATATTTGAAGATTGGAAGCTAGAACTCCAGGAGCAAAGAAATGAACAGGATATATTTAGATAAAAGAGCTGAGAAAGGGACAAATACGGTAAATAATGGATTTTAACAATAAAGACAAGAATTCGTATTAACCAGTGAACAATTAAAACCAATTGAAAGATTTTTGGAAGAAGCTTATATGATCTGTGCAAAAAATCCCCATTATTATGTTGTTGGTAAAGAGCCAGACACATCTAAGTGTCATAGGATGAGACAAAGATCAGAAATCTTAGATGAAAAAAGATTTTCCTGTCTAGGAGAGAGATTTCCTGGATATAGAATAGAACTTTCTCCAAGAGGGGAGAGAAAAGTTTTTGTTATGTTTTCAAGGGAGACTTGGCACAGAACAGAAGAGAAAGAGGTGGAGTGAAAGATCTGACCGAAGCTGTGTACCTATTCTGTGGGATATATAATAATGTTAATGGATAAGGGAAAACAAAATGTCCCTCTGCCTTTAGGCTGATTATATGCAAATCCTACATGACTGGTCCATGGTACAATTCCTTCAGTCTCAGAGAGATGAATAATTCACATTGTGCAAGAATAGTAAATTTGCCAGGATTCTCATCAGGCAAGGAGGCAGGTGTTAGGCATAAGAAGACTGTTGCTGCACCATCGGTTTTTGTCAGATCTTAGGCTGGGACAAATACGGACGATTCTACTGCTGCTGCTGAATTAGCTAGTTCATTTTTAGGCTAACTGGTCCATTTGAATCAAATTTTGATTTTGATATTAGAACAAAGTTTTGATGGCATAAACCATACCCAGTGCAGTTGCAAGAATAACAATAGCTTTTTTAAACCTCAGAGTGTAGGTTCACCTCCTGCAATGTTGGAAAAAGGAATTACATAAATGTTGCTACCAGACTTCATGCAAATATCTGTTGCCTAAAACCCCCACTCTTCATTCAATAACTGAAGTACATTCAAAGGCTAGGTAAATTTTATTTTAAAGTGTTTGTTTTATTTTATAGCATTTATTGCAGAGAAGTTGCATGTATATCCTGCAGTCAAGAGCAGTTGAGGCCTTTATATATGCTGTTCTCTATAGTTTAAATCCTTAAGGGGTTTTTTTCCTCCCGTCTTTCCAAATCGGTGTCTTTCCTCATGGTCATGGGAGGGAAGTGCAACTGAGATATGTTTATATACAGTTCTGTCTCGACTAAGAATCTTGGTTCCTGCCATGCCAGTTTCAGTTCTTTAAAAACCCAAAAATAGAAACCAGCTGGAGAATAAGGGCTTTTTAAATAAGGGCTATAGTTAGTTAGCTAATATATGTTGATATTGTAAATAGATTAGTAGTTTAACAGAAAGTCTCAGGGCATATTATAAAGAATAAATAGATGGGATGGTTTGTACGTTGGAAACAATAATAAACAAGCAGACCACATTAAGACAGCAGTTAACACCACTTAGTAGTGCTGAATTTAATGTTTAATTTAAATTTCTTCCCTCTCCTTCATTTCCATAGACAGTCTATCCATTTCTGCACATTCATAAATTTTCCTTATTATCATGTGGTCTGGAGGAGTGTCAGTCTGTTTCCAATTCTGTGCTAAAGCGATTCTACTTGCTGTTAATATATGTAACGTTATGTATTGTAATTTTTTCCCCATTTTCCCATCAAAAATATACTTGATTTTCATAAGTGGATTACTTATTTCATAAAACAGAGAAGACAGAAAGTTTTGAAAGGGCCAGGATCTCTGAAGGCTATACCAAGGCTGCTAGCATTGTGTTTTGTGTAAGAATGGCTTAAATGATGCATCTGGAAGTCACTATTTGCCTCTCTTCAGAATAGGCACTAACACAGTGGGAGTGTCTCCAGATGGAAGGAATGTGCTTGGTATTGATGTGGTGAATGGGCGCATTGTCAGGCTGAGTTACCCTGGCTCACAAAGAATTCCTGTCTGTAACCCCCCTGATGACATTTTGCCAGAAATAAGCCATCAATTTACTGCCAACACAAATAAAAGCTGGGATTCCTTGGTAAGCACAAAGCTTCTGTGTGCTCATTTCCGGGCTGTGTGAACCTTTCTGAAAAAGGATAGATGGATGGTTCAGCTCCTGGTTATTCCTTCACACAGCTTAAAATGACAGATCTTCCACACTCTTTAACATGGAAAATCAACAAGAGATCATTTCTAATAAAGTTTGAATTCTTTATCAATGACATCTGCTCTTCATATATTCAGAAGTTGATATTTATGGCTTTCCATGAGAGCAAAAAAAATGAATATTTTATTCATTTTACATTTGACCTTTCAGACATCACTTTTCCTACATGGATCCCCCCAAAGTAAAAACAAAATGAAAGATTTTATGTAATCCAAAGCAAATTGTCTTGTATTCTGTCAAAAAAAAAAGGCTTTAGCGTCATGGAGAAAAAGAAGTCAATGCATTAATATTCTGTGGTGGGACCATGGGCTAGCAGACCTAAACATTTGCAACTGTGGTTCAACATTATGACAATATCTTAAACATCAAATGATCTTGAAAGAGATTGTTGTATACTCAGTATTTTTAATAAATTTTAAAATATTTAACATTTTCTGCAAATGCATGCAATAGAACCTCAAACTTAATAAAAGCAAATAGGCAGTCCCCAAAATTGCTTTTAAAAGCAGGACTGAATACTCTAAGTGTAACATTTTTCTAGGAGCAATTCCAGAATTTATATTTCTAATATTTATGCGTGATGGTGATTTACATTTTAATTGTAAGGCTATAAGAATCTTTTTACACTTTGAAAGCCTCTTATGCTTGTTGATATGTGACCATATTGATAGACCCCCCCCCCCCCATTCTCAATTTGACTTTCAGATTATCCAGTAGTGCACCTATCCCTGCTGTAATTGCTATAATTGAGTTCATCCACTTTGTTGCTAAATCTTTCTTCCTTTTCTCTTTTCTCATCATTACAGATTTCTCCTGAGAGCTAGAATAGAGCAGAACAGAACAGAACTTTATTTCGGTGACTGGCCAATAAAAATACAGTCAATAATATGAACAACACAAAACTTGTGTTGTGTTGTGTGGTTGAACTATTATCAACCATACTCTGATTTATTTTCAGATCATGTTAATCTTTTGCTTTTTACTAAAGATTTTCAGAGAGCCAGTTTGTGTCCAACATACAATATTTAAGCCTGGGAATTTTATGTCTCAAGTGAAAATTCTGAGTCAATATTCTTTTTACTCTGCTTCTACAATGTTCAGCTTTTGCTTCCAAGAGTGTCATGGAGAAAACACAATTTTCTCCAATTGCCTGCACCATTCTGAACTTTGTAGATATAGACACCCAGCATGTGAATAACTTTTCCAAGACCTTAATGACAACTTTATCAATCTGTGGTGTATTTCTTGATTGCTGGTTCTTAAAAGGCAGAAGCTGTCTTCAGTATCTTCATTGTCAGTTCCAAGTCTGGTTGCTGTAACTATTGTCATGAGTTTGATCTTATTTATATTTAACCTTAGTCCCATTATATCACTGTGCACTTAGGCTTTCATTACTAGGGAATATAGAGCTATCAATATAAACTGTACTAACATGAAACTGTACTAATATGAACAATGCCATGTTGATCTCACTCTTGTCTCTAGTGCATCAGCTATGACACACTACTGAATGGTGGTGGCCTGATTTTGCACATCCAGCATGTGATAAGCAAATTGATTGGAGGCTTTACAGACATTCCTATTCTTCACATCAGCCAATGTGAAAAGCATCTGCCAATCACAGAACTGCATCAGGAATGGGTGAGTCATCTCTAGGATTCTTCCATTACTCTTCTCCAAGGGGAATATTTTTTTGAGTCAGAAAGGAACTCAGAGAAGAACGGCAATTAGGATTTCTCTTCTCTTCTTTCTTCTATTAAACAGGCAATAACTGCCAACTTCCACATTCTTTTCAGCTCTCTTTGGCAAAGAGAGGGTTAGTTTCCATCATTTTATTGTTTCAGTAGTTCAGTCTTCCACCAAATTGGTAAGGGCCATTGAATTAAAGTATTTACTGTACAGCAGACTTCCCCAACCTTTTCGGCTTTGTGGAGTGATGGTGGTGGTGAGAATGGTTCCATGCGCAGCAGGCAAGTGTGTGCATGTGATTCCATTTAGGCACCCGCTTACCCACCGCTTGCACAAATGGAGCGTGGGTTCACGCGCTCACTTGTGCTAGAGGGGAGGTGCCTGCAAATAAGCACACACCACTTTCGTGGCCCAGTTTTAACAGGCTCAAGGCTCCACAGTGGGCCGCGGGCCAGGAGTTGGAGATCCCTGCTGTACAGTAGTGCTTTCTAAGTAGACTAGTAATTCTGATAGACAGTTTGGTGTCCATCATTTTAAGGGGATTTCAGTAGACTGGTGGCAGACAAGACTTGCTGGCAACTGAAGGTGAGGAGGCAGGGCAACAATAGATAAAATTGCCAATGAGCATTGCTCTGATCCCATATGCCACTGATCAATTGGCTTCATGTTGATATAAATAGGTGGCAAACTATAACAGGTTTTATATAACATTTATTTGTTTGTTGGTTTGTTTATAACTATCAAAAATTAGTGTTTATTCCTCTTTTCTCTCATGAGGATCTTGTTTTTTTTTTAAAAAAAGCAAATTGTCAATACTAGTTTAAAAGGAAAAACACTTCTTTAATAGCAGAACAGCCAAAAACCTTTCCATTTGTGGGTTGGAGGTGAAATCAGGACAACATCATGGTGACATGTAGAAAAAGATGTTGCCGGTTGTAGATTGATAGGGAAATGAGCTTGAAGAAAGAATCCAGGTTCCATTATAGAAACAGCAGGTGCAGAAGAAACATAGAGAAATTTCAAAGACTCCCCCACCCCTGAAATCTCTGGAATATAAGAAGGAGCAAAGGAAAAACACCTTTACTGAGATATAGCCCATCTCAGAATAGTTCTAATCTTCCTGTAGAGCCTGTTTCCTGAGCTGGTCTACTGTGAAGGGCTGACATCAGCACACATTGTATGATTATTTGGTGCAAGTGGTTAAAGGCCCAGAAAGGTGTTAAATTTCACTAAGGACACTGCTTGCTGGGGAGAAGAAACAAATATATGTACATTCCCTATATGTGGAAATATACCATTTTTCCTTCACCATATTGTTTCTGTGTTCATCTTATTGTCTTTCAATTGTCAAGAGTTTTCAGTATCCATAAAGTGATTGTGTTTTCTGAACAATACAAATTCTAGGAATTAGTGTATTTCAGCAAAATATTTGTTGACATCTTATAAATAAATACTTTTCTTTTTTTGCAAGAACATTTGAAATCTTAGGGATTAACATTAACTTTCAACTGTGTTTTGAATAAAAGTTTAAGAATGAGTACTTCATAAATGATCTAGGCTTAGATAGAATAGATTATAGAAAGAAGAGTATTATGTTGTAATTATAAAGTAAGAAATAAATGTATAATTGTATTTATAACTGCTGCAAAGATCAGAAGCTACTTTGTATCTTTTTTCTTTCTTTTCTATTTTCTTCTTGTACTTTTAGCTTTCCCTTTGATTTCTTCTTTTCTTTTTCTCACTTTATATTAGTTTGCATTAGGTTTTATCATCTTTTTTTAACAATATTAAACTTTATATAAGTAAATAAATATTCTAGGCTTTGTTGCAAGTGTTTATTTCCATTCACATATAAAATAATAAAAAGCAACATTAAAAGAGTAACATCAATAAATATTATATATTGTACCAAATTCTACATACATTTCCCCCCTTAAACATTAAATAAGCAATCCTGTACATTAATTTATAGCACTGAATAAAGCCATACAGAAAGTTAATCTTCAGGTGTTGAATGTAGGATTTCAGCTTTAAAGCAATTACCTGATACAAAGCTTGTTAGCCCTTTTCTGGGATTATCCCATCCCATTCTCCCTCCTCCTCCTCCTCCTATCACTAAATACAAAGACCTGCAAATAGAAATAGAATGACTGTGGCAGAGGAAAGCAAAGATAATACCACTAGTAATAGGTGCCTTGGGCGCAATCCCAAAACATCTGGAGCACCACTGGAACACCCTCAGCACTGACAAAATCACCCTCAGTCATTTGCAAAAGGCATCTTTACTTGGCACAGCTTACATCCTGTAATAATATCTTTAACACCATCAAACAACAACATCTGCCTATCCCAGGTCTTTGGGAAGACTCAATAAAAATGCCAAATCCATTCCAAACACCTGGCTATTGTGCAACCAACCACAACAATAAATTAAAAGTTGTATATATAAACATAAAATTACACACACACACACACACACACACACACGCACCCCATAAATTGGTTGGGGGCTGGGGGACAGAGGAAACAAATATTTTACAGTACCAATAAAATATGAGTCCCACTGGTACTAAGAAAGGCCTGAATCAGTCACAGCCAGCCCAAATCCTAAAATATTATCTCAGTTAAAGAAGTTAAAGAAATAAGCTAACAGTATGCCACACTGCTTAGGATAAAGAGGCTTGGAAAGACAGCAGTGGAAGGAAAACATGGGTAACTTTATTTCTTGAACTGTATTAATTAATTGATTTTAAAAGCAAACAACAGAAACATTTCATATTCTTAAAACAATTAGTTAATTACAATTAGATAAAAATAATTAGATAAAACAAACTCCAGGAAATTATTTACTCTAGTAAAATATGTGTTAATACCCTATAAATCAAATGGATTTTCTTCTCTGCTGATGAGTTTCAGTGGAGGTAGATAGAAGATTTAAAATCCCCCATCTAAGTGAAGGAGGCCAAACCATAATCCTTATCCCATTGGATTGCTAAACTCATTAACCATGATTAAATAGTATTTCATTCCTCATCTTAAAAGGTCCATTAAATGGCTGTTGTCATTACAGTATATTTCTATATTAACTTTGGAACATTAATGTTCTTTGATCTCTATCCCAACACAGTCTGAATTCTGTTTTCTTACCGCTCCCCCTTTACTAGAATTTCTGACATAAATGCAGTTGTTATATTCTATTGTACAAGATCTTGAACTTTGATATTTTGAGCCTTAGTGATGTCAGCGAAGTTGGCATCAAAGTGGGAAAGGGAAATAATTTTCCCCACCTTTAAGCTAGAACTGCTAAAAAAATTCAAATATGCGTGGAGTATATTAACATGAAATTAACCTGGGAATAGTAAACTGGCAACTTCATGAAAGTAACAAATGTCTAAATGTGGCTCAAAAACATTGTATTTATGGAATAAACATCAGTCGCTAAATGACATTTTGACAAAATTCCAACCATTTCAAACTGCTGGCAACAGTATAGTGAAATCGAAGCCAGGAAAAAGGCCAGAAATAATTTGTTTTGGAATTTTAGATCTCCAGCTGCATTGATCCCGGAATAGATATGCAGAAACCCAAAATAAAGCAGAGGCAGAGGGGATTGTGCAGCTGGGCTGTGATCTTGCCTCTATTAAGTGGTGAGTGACAGTAAATGCCTGTAGTGCTAGACTTCAGAAACAATGGAATTGCTTTTGACAGTGTTTTTCAACCTTGGCAACTTTCAGTTGTGTGGACTTCAATTCCCAGAATTCCTCAGCACACTGACTTGAGGAATCCTGAGAGTCAAAGTCCACATACCTGAATATTGGTAAGTTTGAGAAATGCTGTTTTAGACCTTCTCATACTGTGTATAGCACAACCCAATTAGACTTGAGTCTAAATTGAAAGTTAATAATAAAAAATATCTGTGGAAAAGGTGTTCCTGTGTGGGACATGTTGCAACATTCTGAATTGTATTGCTTCTAATCCTGTTTTTTCTTCTCTTGTAATTGCAGGTATCATGCTGAGAAAATATTGTCACCTGAAATACATTGTTATTGGATTATTGTTGGTGGTGGCTCTTATTACTTTAATCACTGTGGCTATCACACAGAATTTATCTTCCACCAGGAACCGTAAAGTAAGTTACAGAAAACTTCCCTGCTGAACTGCTGTGCTTCTAATCCCATTAGACACAAATGGGGAGCCCACATGAAGGGTAAAGTCAGATGTGTGTTAATGCATTCACTATTGCATGCTTCTTTTTGTTGGAGGCTCCAGGCAACAGTAATATCTCCCTTTCTCTTCCAAAAGAATCCCGGAAGGATTGCCCACAACACAAAGAATGCTCTCATTTTTAAGTCCAGTATATCTTATCCCCTGCTCACAAGTAACAGTTTTAGGCTCTAGCCTTCCTTAATTGTACCACTTTACATTCCATTTTGTTCTGGCAATTTCCAGTTTGCCTTTTATTCTAACAATTTCCAAAGCAACCTTATGGTGTATAAAATCTGCTAGTAAGTACAATTTAATGGTGGAACTAGTTACCAAGTTGGGTGGTGAACTTTTCTATACTGAAGGTCTTCTCACCAAGGTTTATAATCATTTGTCAGGAAAATTTGTCCAGAATACGGGGTTGGGTTCAATAATATAAATGTCCCCCTGAAAATGTGATTCTGTTTGTAAGAAAAATCCGCTCTGTGACACTGTTCGCAAAAGTACATTTTATCATCATCTCCCAGTACAGTACCCTGAAATTTAAAAAGTAAATTTGTGAGTTTTTCTCTCCTACAGTATGGGATTGTGTTGGATGCCGGTTCTTCCCACACGAATGTGTATGTATATGAATGGCCAGCTGAGAAAGAGAATAATACAGGAATGGTGCATCAGATTTACGTATGTGAAGTAGAAGGTAAGAAATGGGAAAATTGGCGTTTTATAATAAATTAACCATCTCCATGGAATATTGTGAATGAGGAAAACAGATGCTGCCTAGGAACAGTCAGAAGAGAGACAGGAGCCCGCAAGGGTTTAACAGAGAAAGAAATTTAGGAAGGACTCACCCTAATTTATCACCTAATAAAATAAGGTGGTTCCGCCCCAAGCGCCTGATGGACCCAGATAGGTTCCAGAAGGAGCTTGGGCCATTTCCTGAGGCTCTGGCACATGGCTCGATCGAAGACCTGGTGGCCACCTGGGATAGGGAGGCTGCCGGGGCCTTGAATCGAGTCGTGCCTTTGCGGCCTCTGACTCGACGCCGATCTCGCCTGGCTCCTTGGTACACTGAGGAGCTGAGGGAGATGAAGCGTCGGAAAAGACGCCTGGAGAGCAGTTGGAGAGCCAGCCGATCTGAATCTGACCGAACACTGGTAAGATCTCATATTAAGACTTACCTAGTGGCGATAAAAGCGGCAAAACATAACTATTTTTCCGCTCTTATTGCATCATCAGATAACCGCCCGGCCGCCTTGTTTAGGGTGACCCGCTCCCTGCTCCTTCAGGAAGCGCGGGAAGACCCCTTGGAGGGTAGAGCCGAGGATTTTGTTCAATATCTGTATGATAAAATCGCTCAGATTCGGGAACACCTGGACTCTGACATAGTAGATTCAGAGGAAAGGATGGAGGCAGGTCTTGAGAATACCACCTGGAAAGAGTTTGATTCTGTGACTCCCGAATATGTGGACAGGATACTGGGGAGGCTGAATGCTACCACATGTTTATTGGACCCGTGTCCCTCCTGGTTGGTGCTGGCCTCTCGGGAGGTTACACGAGGCTGGCTCCAGGGGATTATAAATGCTTCTCTGAGTGAGGGTGTTTTTCCTGCTGCCTTGAAAGAGGCAGTGGTGAGACCTCTCCTCAAGAGGCCTTCCCTGGACCCGGCAATATTGGCTAATTACCGTCCAGTCTCCAACCTTCGCTTCGTTGCGAAGGTTGTTGAGAGTGTGGTAGCACAACAGCTTCCTCAGTACCTGGATGAATCATCTTATCTGGATCCGTTCCAGTCGGGCTTCAGGCCTGGACACAGCACGGAAACGGCATTGGTTGCATTGGTTGATGATCTCTGGAGGGCTCGGGACAAGGGTTGTTCCTCTGCCCTGGTCCTATTAGATCTCTCAGCGGCTTTTGATACCATCGACCATGGTATCATGCTGCACCGGCTGGAAGAGTTGGGAGTGAGGGGCACCGTGTTGCGATGGTTCTCCTCCTTTCTCTCTGACCGGTGGCAGTCTGTGTTGGCAGGGGGGCAGAGATCGACCCCGAGGCCCCTTATATGTGGGGTACCACAGGGATCGGTTCTCTCGCCCCTTCTGTTCAACATTTATGTGAAGCCACTGGGTGAGATCATCCGTGGTTTCGGGGTGAAGTACCACCAGTACGCTGATGACACCCAGCTGTACATCTCCACCCCAGACCACCCCAATGATGCCCTTGAAGTGATGTCCCGGTGCCTGGAGGCTGTACGGATCTGGATGGGGAGGAACAGACTCAGGCTCAACCCATCCAAGACCGAGTGGCTGTGGTTTCCGACATCCCGATATAGTCAGTTGGTGCCAACGCTGACTATTGGGGGCGAGTCATTAGCCTCCACGGAGAGGGCTCGAAACTTAGGCGTCCTTCTGGACTCACAGCTATCTTTAGAAGAACACCTGACGGCTGTGGCCAGGGCTTTTTATCAGGTTCGCCTGATACGCCAGTTGCGCCCCTTTCTAAATCGGGACTCATTAAACACGGTCACTCATGCCCTTGTCACTTCCCGCCTGGACTACTGCAATGCTCTCTACATGGGGCTCCCCTTGAAGAGCACCCGGAGGCTCCAGTTGGTCCAGAATGCAGCCGCGCGGGTAGTTATGGGAGCGATGTGGCGCTCCCATGTGACACCCCTCCTGCGCGAGCTGCACTGGCTTCCTGTGTTCTTCCAGGTGCACTTCAAGGTTTTGGTTACCACCTTTAGAACGCTCCATGGCTTAGGACCGGGCTATCTTCGAGACCGCCTTCTGCCACCAGTACCCTCTCACCGACCAGTACGCTCCCATAGAGAGGGGCTTCTCAGGGTGCCGTCGGTCAAACAGTGTCGACTGACGGCCCCCAGGGGGAGAGCCTTCTCTGTGGGGGCACCCACCATGTGGAACAAGCTCCCCCCGGAGATACGGACAATCCCAGATCTCCGCGCTTTCCGCCGTGCCCTCAAGACGTTTCTATTCCAGCAGGCTGGCCTGGACTAACCTCTTCTAAAATTGCTCTTATATTTTTAAATCTTAATCTCATAAATTTAGAGTTTTAATTTTAGGTTTAAGACCAAATTATTTAATTGTATTTTAATCAATTCTTTAAAATATTTGTATTATATGTATTTTATCATTTGTCTGTACACCGCCCTGAGTCCCCCGGGAGTAGAGCAGTATATAAATATAATATAATAATAATAATAATAATAATAATTGACCATGTACCGTATATACTCGCTTATAAGCCAAGTTTTTCAGCCCGTTTTTCAGGCTGAAAAACGCCCCCTAGGCTTATACGCGGGTCACGAAAAAAATGACTTTTTCCCTGCAAGCTAGGAAATAGTGGGTGCTTACCCCGCCCACTCCCAATCTATTGGGACTGCCTCCTGAGTTCCAGCTGATGGCTAGAGGAAAAAAAAACCTTTAAATTCTTGCCACGGGGCTTCAAAGGCCCCCCCTACCGCTGATCAGGGTTAAAAGAAAACAAATGAGAAGATCGGTGCCGGCTGCAAAAAGGTGCCTGCTGCAAAGAGCACATTTTTTTTTCTCCTTGTGCTGAAACCAAAAGCGAAACTAAAACAGCTTGTTGGCTTTGCTGTTTGCTAAGGCACATTTCTTTTCTTTTTCCTCATCAAAAAAGGTTGGTGCAAACAATGGGAAATTTATGGCAAATGGCAAAAGAGGGGAGTTCAAGATTTTAAAACACAAAAGAAAAAAAAGCTCTATTTAAATAGGGAATTGTAATAATTGAGATATTATTAATTGTATATTGTGTTGAAAGCAGAAATGGTTAAGTTATGGTTTGGAAGAATATTGGGGGAAATTATTTGGTTTATTATTATTGGTAAATATAATTAATTGATTTGTAAGAAATTGGATTGCATGGAAATAATTGGAATATTCATGTTCATATTGATTAATATACAAAAAAGATAGTTATGTATCTAATTGATTTATATTAAAATGTTGAATTTGTATTAAACAACTGTAATATTACATAATTAAGCAATGTGAGGATTGATATAAAAATAGATGACAATGGGAAGGGGTATAATATAGAATAGAAGTGAAAAATTGAATTTGATTAAGATTAGAGATGAAGATGAAGGGTAATATTGGTTTTTTAAAAAATAGATGAGGAATAAATATGGCAAAAAGGAAATATAGAAATTGTAAATTTAAGTGAAATGACTAAACACTGTTTAAATTTGTGAACTGGCCAAATATTCTCTTCAAAGAAAATACATTGTATGTTTGTATGTGTGCTTCTAATTATTGCTATTTATTCATATTTGTTCTCTTTTATTCTTTAAAGTTTAACAATTCATTCTTTATCTTAATATCTTTATATGTGTTTGGGGTTGGTTTTCTTCCCTTTCATCTTTTTTATTATACAGCAATCTTTCTCCTCAAACCTACCACCTCTTTTCTTTCCTTCTTACTTTCTCTTCTCCCCTTCTTCTCCTCCCTACTTCCTCTTCCTTTCTTCTTCTCCTCCTCTCTTCCTCCCTCTCCTTTTATGCACATGGACTCCTTTTATGCACATGGACTACTCAGAGGGCTGAAAAAGTTATTTTTGACTGGTCCTCACACTTGTGACCAGTCCTTGAACTTACGACTGTCCTCACATTTTACGTTTTGGCCCTATCTTGTCACCATGGTGAAGAGAAGCAGTTGTGAAATGAGTGACACCGTTTTTAAGAATGCTACAATGGGCATAAATGATGACCAGTCATAAGTGCGAAGACCGGTCAAAAGTGCGAGGACCTGTCAGAAATCACTTTTTTCAGCCCTTTGAGTAGTCCTTTTGTGCACATGGACTACTCAGAGGGCTGAAAAAGTTATTTTTGACTGGTCCTCACACTTGTGACCAGTCCTCGCACTTCTGACTGGTCCTCACACTTATGTCCATCCTCACATTTATGCCCGTGCAGCATTCTTAAAACCATGTCACTCATTTCACAACTGCTTCTCTTCACCATGGTGACAAAATAGGGCAAAAACGTAAAATGTGAGGACAGTCATAAGTTTGAGGACTGGTCACAAGTGCGAGGACCAGTCAAAAATTACTTTTTCAGCCCTCTGTGTAGTCCATGTGCACAAAAGGACTACCCAGAGGGCTGAAAAAAGTGATTTCTGACAGGTCCTCACACTTTTGACCAGTCTTTTTTTATTTTGAAATTTACCAGTAGCCGCTGCATTTTCCACCCCCGGCTTATACGCGAGTCAACAAGTTTTCCCAGTTTTGGGGGGTAAAATTGGGGGGGTCGGCTTATATGTGGGTCGGCTTATACACGAGTATATACGGTAGTTAAAAGTGGTGGCAGGAAATTTGTACTTTCAGAATTGCCAGATTCTATTAATGTAGCCTTAAAATAAAGTGGAATTTGTTTGTCTAGTAATGTTTTCTGTCTGGTTTACCTGAGAGGGAATGGGTTTATGAAGAGGGAGGTAGTGCGATGGACTACACTGAAGGGCAGGGAGGAGGGAGCAGATTCCAAGGAGTGGGGGGAAAGACAAGAAATAGCACAGCCCAGACCTGAATCAACAATGGATAAAACAAATCAGGGTTTAATACATAAAACCTGCTCAAGATTTTTTTAGTCCTTTAACACAATTTAAGAGTTAAAATTACTACATTAAAAGTAGTGCATTTGGCAGAAATGGCGAAGATTTCCACATATCTCAAAGACTATTCAAATGAAAGATTATATATAAAGGAGTGGAAAAGTTGGATAGATTATATTCAGAACAAATATTGTAACAAGAAATTTCAAATAGCTTATGAATGAAATACTTTGTAGAAATAGTTATATTAATTAGAATATTGTTGTTTTATTATTAGGAGTTAAAGTTCAAGGTTAATGATGTGTTATTATATTGCTAGATAATCTTAGTTTGGTGTTTGTACTTGTAATACCCTGAGCTAATCCTGGGAAGTCGGGGGGGGGGGGGGGGGGGGGGGGGGGGGGGGGGGGGGGAGGGGGGGGGGGGGGGAGGAGGGGAAATCAATTTTGTAATTTGTAAAACTTTTTAATAAAAAAAAAAGAGTTAAAATTACTGAAGTTAAGCAATTTAATGGGAGTAGTGTATATGTGAGATAAGAGAAGGGAAGGAAAAAGCACTTGCTTTTGTAACCCTGAACAATCTTTCACTGCTGAAAAACACCACATAAAAATCGTAATTTGTGTTCCTTGGAGTGAATCCTAAACTGTGTCAAAGGATGCAATTTATATTCTTACACAGATTTACAGATCCATCAAATTTTTATTATGGTCATAGACCAACTTAAGGGTGGGATGCAACAATAATTTTTAAAAACCTAAAAAATAAAACAAAAATTACATAAAATAAAAAACATAAAAATGCATTTTAAAAAGCTAATGTATGTTTGCTTGTGTATACACAAGTTTTAAAAAATCTATAGGGAGGTTAGCCATATATTAACATAAAAGTTAATATATGGCTAATTCAATCTATCATAATGCAAAACACTCTTAACTAATGTAAATCTCAATAAGGTTAATTTGAGGCACAGCTCATAATCTGATGAATTTTAAGAGCTGCTGTGCAACTCGGCAACACTGTAACTTATTGCTATTTTCAATTAACTTGAGTCTGTGCATGTACTGTGCATATACTGAGCATTCTTAGTATGAGCTGATCATAGTTATCCTGTCTAGGAATTACCATCTTGATTTAGTGGGAGGGCTTGATATCTTTAGTATCCTTGATAATAATACCAGCTTGGGTAAGACTTAGTAATAGGGTCAGTAACAACAGAGTAACAACACAAAAAGGAAGTAACAACACAAAAGTAACAACACAAAAGAGAAGTTAAAACTACGTAAAAGTATTCATAAATAGAAGTGAGGGAAATGGGGCTTTGCAAGCATGAGGCAAACCAATCCATGTAGGAGGAGAAATTCCAATATATAAAAGATGGCACTGAAAAACCATTTCTACTTACTGGAGTAAGGAATAAGGTTGGTGAGGCCAGAACTGTTCCCAGACACAAACTGTTCATAGCAAAATGAATCAGGTATCAAAGGTGTGATTTAAAAGTGCAATGAAAAAGCCAAAAATTTAAACCTTTCAGTAAATTCTGTATCGGGGCTTTGATTTCTGCATACTGTAGTGGAATAATAGTATGCATTTATATGACTTCACTCGTGTCTGCGCTAAAGAGACTAACATTTCTGAGTCATGTCTGTGAGCCTTTTGCCAAGTGGGCCAAGGCCTTAAATAAGGATTAGGTGGAGAGAGTTAGGATTTACAGCCAGGCTGCCTGTGAACCTTGATAGTTGCCAAGATAATTTGAAGATGTAAGTGAAATGTCTGGACCTGTTTAGGTGCCCGATGATGAGTTATGAGATTGGAATGTGTTCCTATACTTACTAAAGAACCATAGGTAAGAGCACCAAACTCTTCACAAGTAGATCTGAAAATGATCATGTTACCAGTCCAAAATCACAAGGAAGTCTCAGAGGGCATGGGGGGAAGGGGGAGGGAGGGAGTGCAGTCAAGAAGGACAGATGACAAAAGCAACATTGCACTGCCACAAGGCAAGTTCCTTCCTTTTGTGCTCGTATGATAATGCTGCACACACACACACATGAAAGGGGTGAAGTTCATATTGCAATGCTGGTTTTCAAAACCTTTGACTGTACTCCCTCCCTCCCCTTCTCCCCCTCATGTATATGTCTCAGCTAGACACAACTATTGAAAGAGGAGTTTCTTACTGTATTGTACACATTCACCTGAAGCACAGAATGTTAAAAACATTATGTTAAAAACATTAACCAGGAAAAACCTGATGTGGTCAGAAAGGAATGGATGCTGGATGTTTTAGGAATAAGTGGACTGAAATGGACCATTTTAAATCAAAGTATATGATATACCACTCAAGACCATATGTAGGAGAATAAAGGACATCACACAGTATGCGCAATTTACAAGATTGTCGCTATTAAAAATGATGGATACCAGTTTAATGTTAATAATCAAACAAAGATATGCACTAACTACAGACGCAACTATGGAAGAGGTTGGCTAATTCAGCTTTTACTTTGGGAAAAAATGGATTAATTAGAGAAAAAGATATTTCACAGACTATATAGCTCTGAAATCAAAACAGTTGAAAATACTCTGCTTTTCTTCTTTCAGGTCCAGGAATCTCATCATATGCTAATGCTGTGGAAAATGCCAGTGTCCCCCTAAAACATTGTATGGATTCAGCAAAGGAGATTGTGCCACAGGGAAAACATCAGGAAACACCTGTTTACCTAGGGGCAACAGCTGGCATGCGACTGCTGAGGTACTCTAGGAAAAGCAGCCTGCACTTTTTTTTAATGTTTCCTAGAAATGAGCTCAGAGAAAATAGGCTTTTAAATGTTTATTTGAATTGTACACGATAGGAATTTTTTATCAGTTTCCCGTGAGATGCTTACATTTCACTAACCCACTATTTGTATATTTAGTTATGTGTGAATGTATTTCAGTGTCCAATTATATAAATAAAAGGCAATTCAATTTAGGATATATTTCTGGATCTAGCACAACAATGTTGCATACATTCCTGTTTCCCATATTCTTTCAGCTTCATAGGTTTTGTGCGATAGCTCACAAAAGCCAGTGAGGGTCGGAAAAGAAGATATTTCTTATATTTAAACTGTGATATCTACAATTCTACCATAAGCCATTGCTAAATAAGGGTGTGCCATTGTTTGAGGCACCTGTTCCGCAACCACCTGCCTTCTTTCTATCCCAGGGTTGCCATAGTCAATAAAGGCCTTGGAGATAACCTTTTGGAGTGACTCCTACCTATAGCTCATATTCAGAAAACAGAGAATGGGCGTTGGTTCTTACCTGAGACGCCCTTTCTCAATATGGAGGAAACAGCAGTCAGGAATGGGTTAACTCTGTCTGTTAACTGATTGGACTGAGTCTGCAAAACTGTTAAGCCACGCCTCTTCCTGTTGCTTGCCAGCTTTTTGACAAAGGCGTTGACGCAGACTGACATGTTGAGCTGTGAAGACAAAAGAACAAATCCCTACCTTCCCATACCCCAGGGTTGAACGAAAGACACTGGGAGGGGCTGACTGCTGTTTCCTCCATATTGAGAAAGGGCGCCTCAGGTAAGAACTAACACCCATTCTCCAGCAAGGAGGAAACAGCAGTCCGGAACGGGACATACCAAAGCTGCATGTCCTATTGGGAGGGTGAAGTCTGGGCCCCTGGGCCCTGATCTGAATGTACCCTCTGGAGAACCCGTCTGCAAAAGGCAGCCTCAGCTGAGGCATAAGAATCTAGTTTGTAATAACTAACAAAGAGAGAAGGAGAAGACCAAGTGGCAGCTCTGCAAACCTCTTCCAGTGAAACCTGGGTAGCCCAGGCCGCTGAAGTCGCAGCGCTCCGAGTAGAATGGGCGGTGATGCGTCGAGGTACAGGGAGAGCCTGAGCCTCATACGCCTTAGAGATACACACCCTGATTTATCTACCCAAAGTAGAGGAGGAAACCCTGCTACCGAGGGTAGCAGGCTGAAAAGAAACAAAAAGGGACTCCGTCCTCCGAAGAGAAGTAGTCCATTTGACATAGATTTGGCGAGCCCTCCTCACATCCAATGTATGCCAAATATGTTCCAAATGATGAGAAGGCTCAGGACAAAAATTGGGCAGAACCTGAGCCCTATGAAACCTCCTGAGCCCTATGAAACCTCCTGAGCCCTATGAAACCATGTTTGACCTTGGGAAGGAATGTGGTATCGAGGCGTAAAACCACTCTGTCCACGTGGAAAATGCAGAGGTCTTCCCTGGTGGACAGAGCCGCCAGTTCAGAGATGCGTCTAACAGAGGTGATAGCCACCAAGAAAGCTACTTATAGGAGAGAAACCTCAGACTAATTTCCCAAAGGGGTTCAAACGGGCCTTGAGTAAGGGCGTTTAAGACCTTGTTTAAGTTCCACGTGAGAAAGCAGTGAACCACGGGAGACTGGAGATTAGATTCCCCCCTGAGGAACTGTTGCACTACTAGATGCCGCGACAGAGAGTCCCTGGATCCACAAGTCAGAATGGAAGAAAGGGCCGCTACTTGTCTCCGAAGAATATTAGGAGCCAACCCTGCATCTAAACCCTTTTGTAAAAAGTCCAAGACCTCCATGGGAACAAGACCACCTTTCTTGCACCAGTTACAAAACGCTCTCCGTGTAGCATTGTAGATACGGTTGGTGGAATCCCTGCGGGAAGTCTGGATCATAGCAATGACCCTGGAGGAAAAATTGTCCCCCCTAAGCAGGCCCTGCTCAAGCGCCAGACAGTCAGCTGCAACCACTGAGGATCTGGGTGGACCAAAGCCCCCTGGAGCGGAGGAAAGACCGAAGAACAATGTCTGATACTGATAATGTTTCCCCGCATAGTGGAAGCAGAGGAATTGTCTGAATTCTGGATGGATGGGGACATGCAGATAAGCCTCCATGAGATCCACCGATGTGAGGAGGTGCCCCCCCCCGACACCTTCAAAAATGCTTCCTGAACCTGCGATATAAAATATAATAGTTCAAGGCCTTGAGATCGAGAATTGCCCTCCAACCTCCCAAGGACTTCTGAACCAGGAACAAATGGGAATAAAATCCTTGACTGTGTTTTGCCACTGGAACCAGTTGAACGGCCAAGATGTCCAGTAAGTGATGTATGGCTGATTCCATAAGATGCTGCCTTGACCGATCCTGAGACGTGGGACAGTGGACAAAGAGCCTCGGAAGGTTGGACAGACATTCCAGGGAGATGCCCGATCTTACTGACTCCCTAACCCAAGAGTCCACTGTGGAGTCCTCCCACTGGTCAGCAAAAAGAGCCAGATGGCTCCCTATGGGAGGATCGGACGAGCAGTCATTTGGAGTCTCGATAGGGCCTGAAAGGACTGCTTGGGAGGATAACGCTGCCCTTGTCTGTCCTCTCTGTCCTGACTGTGATCTTGTCTGAAAGAAAATGGTCTCTGTGAAGGTTGCCCCCCAAAACCATTGTCCACTCCCCGAAAGGAAGAAAGACAAAATAGGTCAAGTTAGGCATAATTTTGCATTTGTCCCAAGACTCCACAAGAATAGGGTCTAGAGACTCACTAAACAACTTATCTCCCCTATAAGGGGAAGAAGCCAGGCACTACTTGTTCCTAGCATCTGCCTGCCACTGGTGAAGCCACAGGAGGCGATGAGCCGTAATAGAAGACCCAATGGCTTTAGCCGCAAACCGAGAGGCAGTTAGAGTCACGTCGGTGGAAAATTCCACCACTGCCATGATCTTGTTGAGATCTTGGTGGGAACGGGTATCAGTGACCGGCTGACGGTCCTGTAATTGACGTAACCAGAGCAATGAAGCCCTGTTAAAAAACGATTCAGCAGAGGCTGCCTTGACCGACCAGGCCGAAGCCTGATGGCTCTTAACCAAAGCTTGTTCTGACCTCTTATCCTCCAGACAGAGGTCCTCCTCTGAAGGACCTGGCAAGGATGCCTGTGATGACAGAGCCACCACAGGAGGATCAACTATTGGAACCTGTAGAAACTTGGTTATATCTGAACCAATGTTGTACAAACATCTGTCTAAACTGCTGAGAACAGGACCCGATCCTGGAGAAACCCACTGCCTTTGCACTAAATCCAGAAAAAGGCTGGGAGCTGGGACCTCTTCAGACTCAATAGTCGATTCTACAAACAAAGGACCCGCAGGATCAGCGGGATCCAAAACAGTACCAGGAGTTGACTGGACCGTGCCCTGACGGGTAGTCACCTTAGCCTTGTGTAGCATGGACCGGAAAAGATGAGGCCGGAAAAGACCAGCAATGAATGGCTGGTCCGGCATAAGACCTTCATCGTCTGATAGCTCAATATCATGCTGCATCTCTTCCCCTGAGAGGGAGGCCTGGCTGGAAGATGCTGCAGAACCTTCCGGCTCTTGGAAGAACAGCGAAGGTCCTAGCTCCTGATGCCTATGATGGAAGGCTTGAGCTCTAGAAAAATCAGAAGCCACAGTAGCAGAAATTCTGCTGTAAATACTGTAAACCTGCTTCAATGCCCTGACTTATGGCAGAAGAAATCAAAGAGGACAAATTGGCAGGAATTTGAGGATCAGATGGCTGATCAGGCCTCAAGCCAGCAGAAGTGGGCATGAAAGTTGTCTCAGCAGATGGAACCCTGTGTTGCATCTGATGTTCCCAATGGGTAACAGATGGCTCTAAGGCAGGCATTGCACCAAAAAGCAAGTCACTGTTGCCAGGAGTGGCAGGGGCCTGTGCTGTGTCCCCATTTGGAGACCAAGCAGATGATGGAACCTCCTCCGGAATAGTAGGTAGGTCCATAATCTCCTTAGAAGATGTCTGGGGCCTAGGAATCTCCTTGCTCTGAGGTCACTTTCCCTTCTTTCCAGACACCTGTTGGACCTTCTGTGTTGCCAGATCAATGTCCATGTGTTTTTCCTTAGCTCTTCTTCTAGAAGCTTTAGAAGACTTAGCAGGTTGGGCATAAGGCTTCTTAGCTTTAGAGCAAGCTTTGCCCTGCCCAGAGGAAATGGAGCCTGAAGGTCCTTCCCAGGATCACTGTCCTGGTCAGTGATGGCTGACCTTGACCTGGATCGGGAATGCTCCTAGGCCGAAAAGGCCATCGTGGAACTCCTGTAATGAGAACATAGGTCTGATGAGACATCGTGGAAAAAACCACAAGTTTATTAAGCCCTGAGCACAAGCTCTCACAAAGGCAACTAATGCCAGCCAATTAGGATAGAAAAGCACGGTTGGGTAATCAACTCCCAACTGCTTCCCCTATATCCAGTCAGCAGAGGACTACTGATCTCCGGGCCTTGTGTCTCAGTGCTAAGCACATGAACGCCTGCCCAATCAAAGAATAAGGGAGCCATGAATTCTCTGCCAGAATCGCTCTTACCTGGACTGAAATAGCAGCCAAAGATCCTTGCCACTGCTTTCAAACCCCAAATGGGCTCTGAAAATGTCTGCTGCAACTCCGAAATGGTCACAAAGCCTCAACCAGCTCCCAAAATGGCCACCGAGACTTCACAAGGCTCCAGATTAGCCGCCGATCCTCTTCACTGCTCTTACAAACTCTAAGGTCAGTGCTATGGAGCCCAGCTCATGGGCACTGCTTTGAGCAGCTTCCCCTGGTGCCGATCCTGTGCACTCTCCCAGCAAGCGCTATGGAGCCAGACTCATGGGCATTGCCTTCGTTTTGCAGCAGGGCCGAAGCCTTGAGTCCCCTGCAGGTTAGCATTTCAAGACAAAAGCCCATGAGCACCACCCAGAGGTCTATTTGCCGCTTCAAGACCTCTTGCCACTTCAGTGGCCTTCAATTGCCTTGGGCTTAATCGTCCTTCACGCTTTCTGATATAAAAGAAAAATGAATAAATGCATGAATGAATGAATGAATGAATGAAAGAAAAACCCTTTTCTGTAAGAAAAAGCAGTAAGAAATGGACAGCTCGAGGAAACACGTCTGCCCAGCTAGACTGAGTCTAAAAAGCTGGCAAGCCACAGGAAGAGGCATGGCTTAACAGTTTTGCAGACTCAGTCCAATCAGTTAACAGACAGAGTTAACCCATTCCTGACTGCTGTTTCCTGCCTGGTGGAGAATTGCTTGTAAATTCTTTTCCATGTTATATTATTTTAAGAATACCATACAAAAGTAATCAGGAAAAGGCTGAAGGTTTTAAAGAACCAATAGACTAGATCAGTCTTTCTGCTTCTCCCACCTTCTAAAAATTCATTTTGGGTAATATGTATTTTATTCTCTCACCATTTTCAAGAAGAAAAAATATGAGAATCGTTCCTAAGGATCCTATATAATTCCCCCTTCTTTTTACATGCAGTTTGAAAAATAAGGATGCTGCTAAGAGAGTTCTCTCTGCAGTGGAGGAAACATTGCGTATATATCCCTTCAAGTTCCAGGGCGCCAGGATTCTCAGTGGTGAAGAAGAAGGTGCTTATGGCTGGATCACCCTTAATTACTTACTGGGCAAATTTACAGAGGTAATATGTCCTGTCAGAAAAGCACGTGATGACCAGGAATTCTCACTTGATTTGGTTTTCTAAGAGTCCTTTTGTTCTTCAGTTCTATTCACAGCTGTAGGAGACTATCAAACATTAAAATGGAATATAATCTAATAAATCCCACAGGATTATGATAGGTTTGGAAGGGGATACTGACCCCAATCCCATACAACAGCATGATTGTTAGAAGGCTTTCCACTTCAGCTTCAACTGATATAGCAAATGGGTGCCTAGAATTTAGTAATTTGTTCCATTGTTTTTACTCTTACATAGTTTTCATAACAATCCATTGGAATTTGCCTCCCTAAAATTTAAGACCATTATTCTAATTTCTTCATTCTGGGAAAATAGAGAAAAGATCATGACAACGTGGCTGACTGTGATATTGCTTTCATTTTTGTGCTGAGATCTTATATCCTGTTGTAGTCCCTCAGGTCTGGCTGTTGTATCTCTCAGTCTGACTCTCCAATTTGTTCTTCTTGCAGTCTATCTGGCCAAAAGTATTTGCCGATGCTTTCTTCAAAAGTAGGACAACAGGAGCACTGGATCTTGGAGGAGCATCTACGCAGATTACCTTTGTACCCGATCCAGATAAGATTGAATTACCAACAGATATAATAAGTTTCCATCTCTATGGCAAGGAATACATGGTATATACACATAGCTTCTTATGTTATGGGAAAGACCAAGCTCTTCGACTCAAGCTGTTACAAGATGTTCTTGTAAGTAATGGGTATCAATCCTTTTCTTAGATGGTGCTTGATGAAACTGATACAGCCTGCTTATCCAATTGTTTGTTTCCTTTAATACAGATAGTCCTTGACTTAACAACTACTTTTGGGACCAGAATTTCCTATGCAATGTGGTTGTTAAAAGAATTGCACCCTACTTTACAGCCTTTTTGCTCTGGTTGTTAAACAAATCACTGCAGTTGTTAAGCAAGTTTTGCTTATCCCATTGACTGTGCCTGTGAGAAGCTGTCTGGGAAGGTTGCAAATGTTGATCACATGCCCCAGGACACTGCAACCATCATAAATATGTACCCATTGCCAAATTCTTGAATTTTGATCAGGTAACTGTGTGGATGCTGCAACGGTCGCAAGTTAAAGGACCAGCTATAAGTCACTTTTTTCAATGCCACTGTAACTTGGAACTGTCTCTAAATCAGGGGTGAAATGCTCCCAGTTTGGATCGGATCGCCTGATCCGGTAGCGATGACAGCGGGTGGTTCGGAGAACCGGTAGCAAAAATCCCTGCAACACCCCCCACCCACCCACCCCCGCCACTATGCCCAGCTGAGACGCACGATCATCAGAGGCTTTTTTTTTTTTACTTTTAAAAGCATTTTTTTCTACAACTTCTTCCACCGAAAAAATGCTTTTAAAAATAAAAAAAAAGCCTCTGATGATCGCACGGTTCAGCTGGGATCTCAGAGGCTTTTCAAAGCATTTTTTTCTGCAACCTCTTCCAGGGAAGAGGTGGTTTAAAAAATGCTTTAAAAAGGCTCTGGCGATCCCAGCTGAGTTCCTGATCGGCAGAGGCTTTTCAAAGCATTTTTTTGCATTTGCTTTGAAAAATGCTTTGAAAAGTTTTTTTTTTAATGGCCACGCCCACCCAGTCACATTACCACCACCATCACCACCAAGCCACGCCCACAGAACTGGTAGTAACAAATTTTACATTTTACCCCTGCTCTAAATGAATGGTCAAGGACTGCATGTAATGCAATTATGTTGTAATTCCTGAGATTTTGGCTGTTCTGGAAATTTCAATTTTATCCTCAGAAAATAAGACTTACTAAGCATAAATGGGAAACTTTGGCCAGTGAGCCAGCACTAGCCCATCAGATCAGGGAATCTAACTCACAAAAACCTCAGAATTCTGACCTTGCCAGTTGTACTCCCTCCCATAAGAGGTATCCACAGGATAGGATCCTATCTAATCCAGGATAGGATTGTTGTGATACAAACTTGATACTTGTAGGATGTCACAATGTATTACAAATGGGGTAGAGCTTGTGTCACAATACAAATCTGCTTTTGTAATTTGCCCCCTCTTGAGCCTTTCTGCAGATATCTTACCTTCTAACTAGTTGAAGCTAGCAAAATATGGCTGTGCTTTAATAACTTTACCCTTTTCTTCTGTCAAACTGTGAAATAGAATATACCAGTGCGTATTGTGTTATATAAAATAACTGGGATTGTAAGAGAAAAGCATGCCTCAGCTGTGTCAGACAATATTCCTGCAGTTGTTTTGTGAATTGGGAAAAAAAGCTGGATAGCAACTTCTGCTGCTAATTATTCTCATATCTTTTTATTTGCACCATAATCACATTATACCACTAGAGCAGCTTTTCCTTGTCTGATGGCATCTAGCTATATTGATTTACAATTTCCATCATCTCAGTCAGTAGTTGGAGATGTACTACATATGGAGAGTATGGGAATACACCCTACAGAATCAAGATTCAGAGGACTTGGCCAAAATTAATTGAACACAATTTATGTCCCTTTTTACTTTTATTACTTGGCTCAGCTCAACAGTAATTTAAAGTAAAATTAAAGTAAAAGGCTTGGAATAACTTTGACTTTGAGATTCTTAGATTAAGAGTTTATGCCTTCATCTCAGGCTAATGTATTGAATCTTGTGGATCATTTTCTTCATTTTTAATGTAATCCACTCAGAGTTGCCTAAAATGTGAGTTGGGTAGCAAATTTGATAAATAAGTAAATCCATAAACAAAGAAACATTTGTAGGAACACTGCATGTGAGAATATGTAAACAATGGATTGTAATAATTTTTCTTCCTAAAATATTTTCTTCATTTCATCGTTGTGCGTGTTCGTTAATTTTTTTTAAAAAATTGGAATACATATATAAAATATGTAAGGATTCAAGGGTATAAAAGTAGATTAAAGGCAGGCATTTCTTTTCTGACCTAGGCCTCACTGTGCCCCAGGTCAGGACTGTGACTGGAGTTATGCATAATGTTGCTTTGGTTTATTTGCATAATAAATTATGCATAATACATACTTTGGCTTAATAAGATTTTTTTTCAATCCAATCATTGTGGATTGTAAGCCATGGTTTATGATGTAATGTGATAAGTGAATGTACTGGAACTCATGTGATTGCTGATGAATTTTTAAACTTTTTTAGTCTTCAACAACTGACAGACTCCAGGATCCATGTTTCCACCAAGGATATGTGAGGACACTTAATGTTTTTGATCTGACCACAAATCCCTGCACAGCACGTAACATCACTGCACCGTATTCTCAGATCCAAATCCAAGGCGATGGGAGTTATGAAAAATGCTTAGAAAGCATCCAGAAAATCTTTAATACTGAAGACTGTCTTTACTCCAGCTGCTCATTCAATGGCATTTTCGTGCCTGAGGTGTCTGGAGAATTTGGGGTGAGTCTTTTTAACACATTGACAGCTTGGCAATGAACTAAAAGATTTCTGTGATGGTATTTCTTGTTTTAAAATTATTAACCCTATTATCTTCAGCAGTAGTCTTCAGCCAGGTTTGAACTACAAAAATAGAAGCACTGACAAATCGGTCTAATCAAATTACCAACGTAAATGGCATCTGTAACAAACTAACGATATAAAAATGACCACAGGTGCATGTTGATTACATGTGATTACATACCGCTATCACAAAGGCTGGTGTGAGTTCATAAATCATGGCATTTGTGTGATGGCATCATTACACAAGTATTGTTATTTGCTCCTGCTTGACATTCCCCATTTGCAACCATGTATTTAGTCTAAACAGCTGCCTGTTCATTTAAGGCACTGTTGCTCAGTTTTGGTGACTTGAAGATATGTGGACTTCAACTCCCTGACTGGTTGCGGAATTCTGGGAGTTGAACGACACTTCTTCAAGTTGCCAAAGTTGAGAAATATTGGTTTAAGGGAAATATTCGTTTTAAAAAAGCTTCCTAACTCTTTTTTCCAGAGACCCATTCTTACAAAGGCACCATTTTATAGTAATGACTACATTTCCATAAACATTACTTTAGCAGACACTGTGCAGAGCCTTGTAGATGCAGCGCTATAGGATTTCCACTGGCAGGAAACATCCAAAACAAATTCCCAAAGGGAGGATTCCCACAAGAGTCTATAGAAGGCATATTTGATTTCAGTTCCCAAAAATAAAGAGCTAGAATCAGCTTCTGTCCTGTTGTAGCTTGAGCTAGCAGAGCTTTGGAAGTGGTGGATGATCTATCACTGTATTCTCTTTCATGAAATAGCTGCTGTGCCTCCATTTTTTTATTGTTAACAAGTGATTTCTAGTTGCAAATAAAGTGCTATGTGTAGTTGACATGAAGCAATAGGAGAAGCCCCTGGGTTGTTCTTCTTCTTACATGTAGTATTGAATTGGAGCTCCCAGCCATGAATAGAAGAAGCATAGCTTAGAGGTAGAGTCGCTGCCACTTTGCAGGTGGAAAGTCTCACATTCACTGTCTCTCATCTCTAATAAAAAGGCAGCAGTGATGTGGCTCAAGTCCCTGGAAACTGATGTAAGTCAAAATGATTGGCTAAAATAAAGTTGGATAGTTTGTTGTCCAGCATCTTATTTCTTATGTACACCAGATCCTCACCTATCATAATATGGTTTATTTTTTTTGACCTAACATGTTATATCAATGTAATTGTGTTTTGTTCACCCAGTTCACATTAGTATGCAGTTTCTAACCAATCATCGAGTACAGACAGTTGTGGACTAGATGAATAATTGGAACAGAAAACATCTCCTTTATGCTAAATATTGCTGGTAGCAATATTTTGTTTCCATTTATTTATAACATTTGTAGGGCACCCAATGTATTATGACTGAGTGACTTATAAAAATACAACTATAAAAAAAATAGTTTCTTTTTTTTCTTTCTTGAATAATTTCATATTACTTGATCTTTAGGCATTTTCTGCTTTCTACTATGTAATGAATTTTCTAAATGTGACTGAAAAACCTATGGACCAAGTGATAGAAACAGTGAAGAACTTTTGCTCCAAACCCTGGAATGAGGTATGTCATTTTTTCAAACAAAAAGAGCATGGATCTTGACTCATACAACAAGTGGCCTCCAATTAGTACTAATTGTGTGAGATTAACTCAACTCAAAAATCAAAGCAGGGGAAGGGAAATACCTAAAATCCATTTACCCTACGAATGTAGAGTCCTCATGGCATGCAAAAAGGTTTTTCATTTGAAAACACACAGATGGATTGTGATAGCTCCAAGGATTAACATTTATGTAGAAGACAGAGTGCCTCAGTCTTTATAAAAGAGGAGGAAAGTCAAAGAAATAAACTTGTTTCCTTTCTCTCTGTCTAGGTGAAAGTCGAATTTCCTAAGATAAAAGAGAAGTACTTGAGCGAGTACTGTTTCTCGAGTACATATATTATCTCCCTGCTCGGCCAGAGATACAACTTCACTAAGGAAAAATGGCAGAATATCCATTTCCTGGAGAAGGTATCTTTAACATTCAGAGGTGGAAATTAAGGAGTGGTGGTGGTGGAAATTTATTTTAGAAGCTCCCAAAAACTTTATACTACCATCTAAAATTAATCATTTGGTTAAAAAACTTTTACACTAAGAATATATGGAAGAAACCAAAGACAAGTGGAAATCACAAATAAAAATGTCTTCATAAATCTGCAAAAGACATCCAGAGATAAGGTTATTCACATTTCATAGGACAAGATAATTTACAGTGTTGGTGCAGCAATTGAAAAGCCTTATCCCTTACTGTATCTCACTCAGGTGTGATACAGTTTCTAGTATTTTATGAAGCAGGTAGATCAATATGGAAGGAAGTTAAGTGCAATATCATGAGCACAAAGCATTAAGAACTTTGAAGGTCGGGAGTAACCCTTTGAATGGATTCACACAACATGCTTATCTTGGCTGTTGAATTTTCTGAAAATTTTCTGGATGTTCATAATTATAGAATCATAAGCTAACTAAAAAGGCCAGCTTGGCCCTTCTGTAATTTCACAAAAAAGTAACCAAGCTTAAAACCAACACTCTTAGCAGATAGTGTGAATTCAGCTGCTGAACCTTTCACTGACTTGATTAAACTTATTATGCAAACTTAGTCACTGAATTGTTGGAGAATGTTGCATGTGAGCCAGTTTGTTCTAGTGGTTAAGGCTCCAGGAGACTATGAGTTCCAGTCCCATCTTATGCATGAAAGCTGACTGGGTGACCTTAAGTCGATCATTCGCATCCCAACTCACCTTACAGGGTTGTTGTTCTGGGAAAAATAGGAGGAGCAAGGAGTATTAGATATGTTCATACTTTGAGTTGTTTATAAAAATAATAAAGATGGAATATAAATACTAAATCAATCAATTTTAAAAATGCAGCGTTTGCACCACTTTTCTTGGAGTTGTTTGATATTTCATTGAGTGATTCTTCTTGTCTCCTTCATTTCAGGTTCAAAATAGTGATGCAGGATGGACACTGGGCTATATGCTAAACCTTACCAACATGATCCCAGCAGAGCAGCCCTACACACACCTCTTGTCTCACGCAGGTTTTATCAGCTTCATGGTCTTCTGCTCTGCTCTAGTGATGACTCTGCTCTTAGTAGGCTCAATTATATATCACAAACCAAAGTGCCTGAGAAAGGAAATAATTTAGATGCAGAAGGAAATTTGACACATCTATGGAAACACTGTGGTTAAGATCAGGGGTTGTACTTTCCTACTCTGCTCTGCTGAAATATCTAGTTTATATGAGAGCTTTCTGGACCATTTGCTCTGGCACCAACAGATGCCAAAGCAACAGCATGCTACCATTCTATTCATCTCCCTCAGATTGAAGATTCACTTCTCATCCTACTCTAATTGAGGGTTGATAAATTCTTGCATGTTGTATTAAAACAAACCCCACTTCTCTCAGGAATGCCACTTCAATCATACATTGCTTTGGTCCTGGAAATACAGCACAGGGACATCCAATCAGATGGGCTGAACACTGCAAGGACTAACTTATACCGATAGCTGCAGCTAGTCTTCGATCGTGTGTTTTCTTTCATTCTACTGGAAAAAAACACAAGCATTCAGAAATACCATCTACCACCCAATTGCCGTTTTGAAGTAGTCCTTAATCAGATTTGTGATAGTATTTGTATTATTTCATTGTAGTAGTATTTGTAATAATTCGTCTATGAAAGAGGTTGAAAGTGTAAACCTTTGACAATAGCTTATAAATTTATGGGAGAAGAAGGGAAGAATACTCTCTACTAAAAGCTAAGGAACAAAATGCAGCTTATGAATTTGCAGCTTGACTAGAAAAAGGAGCAGTAAATTATTCCTGATGTGTAACAGTTGGCACCTGAGTAACAGGCCTTGCACTGATGAACTGTTTATGGATTCACTGTCAGCTGCCTTATGTAAGTTATATAGTTCTTGGGCACTGAGGTTTAATTTCACACTGTATATTATCAAAATCCATTGGTGTTATTATTATTATTCAAAAACTATACTGGGGAAGAGGGAAACAACCCCTTCGCAACCGAATTCACATGCTTGCAATGCAAACGTTCTTAAGGTTGGGACCTGTGGAAGGATAATTCCTTCTTACAAGCACCAAAGGAATATTCCTAGGGGGGAAAAACTACCTTGCACTGAGGTTTTACTGTAAATTAGGAATACAGGTAGTCCTCGACTTACAACAGTTCGTTTTTAGTGACTATTCAAACTTACAATGGCATTAAAAAAAAGTAACCTCTGACCATTTTTCACACTTACGACCATTGTAGCATCCCTATGATCACATGATCAAAATTCAGACACTTGGCAACTGGTTCATATTTATGATGGTTCATGCAATCAACATTTGCAACCTTCCGGATGAGCAAAGTCAATGGGGAAGCCAAAGTCACTTAAAAACTGTGTTTCTAACTTAACAACTGCAATGATTCACTTAACAACTGTGGCAAGAAAGTTTGTAAAATTGGCCAAAACTCACTTAACAAATGTCTCACTTAGTAACCTAAATTTTGGGCTCAATCGTAGTCGTAAGTCAAGGACTACCTGTATAGTCAAAACATTTCCAGCATTCCTATAACAAATGAGCCAGTCTGTTAATCTAGTCTGTCTGCTGATTAGCAAATCTAAGTTATCCTCTGGTAACATTATTGATCCAGCAACATTTGAAAAGATCTTCAATCAGCAGCCAACCTGCCTGTACATCTGTGCCGCTCTTGCTATTTGCTTCAGGATAGAAACGTTCCTGCCAATCTCAACTCTTCTGGAGAATCAGACCAATGGAATAAGCCTGTCATCCACCAATAATCATGGCTTTAGTTAGGGAAGAGTCGTGCAGACAAAGCTGATATGCTAGGGAAAAAAAGTAAAAGCCAGTTTGGCTTAGTGGTTAAGACATCAGGCTAGAAAATGGAAGACCATGAGTTTAAGTCTCACCTTAGCCATGAAAGCCAGCTTGGTGACTTTGGGCCAGTCACTCTCTCTCAGCCCAACTTGCCTCACAGGATTATTGTTATATGGAAAATAGGAGGAGGAAGGTGTGTTTAATATGTTCGCCACCTTGAGTTATTTGTAAAAATAATAAAGGTGGGATATTAATTAAATAAATGCATACATATGATCAATCAGATTTTTCACCCACCAGCTTTCCAGTTTTCAGAAGATTAGATTGATCTTGTGTTGCATATTACGGTAGATCAAATCTGAGAGTTTAAATGGTAGAATCACATGGTGGAAATTATGGGGAGCTAATCACAGATCCAGAAGCTGACAGTGGATCTGGTAAGCATCTGATACCAGCATTGAAGGAACTAGGATAGATAAAGGAAATCTTCATGCTGTTTGGCTAATTTAAGGAATCTGCTTTTATTTAATCATAATTATAGAAATATAAAAATAGAATATAGAAACATTGTTTAACATAACGAAGACGTGATTCACGTATGTTAAGCATTGATCCATTTGGCGCACACTTTTCTTAAACTATAGTAGCTTATTTGTTCACTTCTTAATTATAAACCATGTTTATAATCTACAGTGTCTGAGTTGACACATTGTACTAAGTCATAACATGGCACGTTTTGTCTTTGTACAATATATAACTCTAAAATTAGCAAGAATTTTAAAGGCCCTTCTTATTTAACACAGAATGTTTTTCAACAATGTGGTTCCCAGCTCAGGAATTTTATTTCAAACAAGTATACTTTTGACAAATAATGACATGGATTACCCTTTAAAGGAGTTTGCAAAGACATGAAAGAGGATAGTATTTAAAATCTGATGAATAGAAGTAATAGGATGCTTCAATAGAACTTGAATGAGAATTCTGAATCAGAGTATGAAACATACTCATGCCATACTCATATCATATTCAATTCTGACTATATTTATGTGTCAGAATTGTTGGGAATCTTGTCTTAGTGAGAATAAGCATTACAGCATATACTATGCCACATATTCACATGCCAATTACTCAAAATAAGCATTCATTTTGCACTAATTTTTCAAAAGCTTTTTTACTAGTCACCAAATGCATTCATGTTAGTGAAGTGGTTTTCTAGATGAGATGTATTTAAATTCACTCATCTTTGCACATTCAGAACCTTCCTTAGTCCAAATATAGAATAAATGAATAAAAATAAATAACATGTTCTACCTACTTCCCAGCTACTTTGGAATTTTAATAGGGGGAAAAAATCAGTTGACATTCTTTCAGTATTTTTCTGCCTTACTGATTGGAATGAGACAGTCACTAGAACAAGTGACAATCTCTTTAGTCTGCCAGTCTGATACTATTCAGATGTGCTAGGCTACCATCTCCATCATCCCCAGCTAGCATGTCCAATCCTCTTGTTGAAAAGATGGTGGCACTGATAGTCCTACATTCCTGGAAGGCCCCATGATTGGGGAAAGCTTGTCTACCTCTTTATATTGATCCTAGTTAATAGGTGTCTGTTATTCTTTTGTGAGTTAATCTGTCCAAATTACACAATGCATTAGGTCTCTTAACTTGTTACTGGGGTTGCTGCTGAATTCATACTCTTTTAAGAGGCTGATTTGCGAGAATCCCAACTGTAGGCATATGGTGGGAAGGGAATTAAGAGCAAGGAATGTACAGTATATTATTAAACATCTGTGTCTAGTAGCCCCTCTTGGCCTCAGGCTTGGAGGAAGAATAATTCAGGACAGGTGATGCTGGGATGCTGTCACATAATTCCTGAAAATAGTTTAAACCTTGTCTTTCCTGTCCAAATGAAACAAAATATTCACTTTATACATGTGTACATCTCTGTATTTATATGGCATATTAAAAATGCTTTGATTAATGTCATTGGTGTTTGTCCATTATTTCCCAAATGAAGGAAGAGAACAGCATGGCAAAAGAAACAATTTTCTCAACTAACATTCAGCATCTGCCTAGTGAGATAAGGGCCAATGGCACTACTTCTCTTGTGGCTTTGTAGGGATTCTAGGCTGACTCCCCTTTTCACTCCACCTGCAGCAGTGGTGGGTTCCTCCCGGTTTCGCCAAGCTGGTAGCCGTGACGATATGATATCACCGAACCGGTTCTGCCTGCCCCCCACCCACCCCCCACATTATTCTTACCTTTTATTTGGCCCTATCCCCAATCTATTGCTGCCTTCTGAGTCCCAGCTGATGGGCTATAAGGAAAAAACCTGTTTATAAACTCTTCAAAGGGCCGCCCTACAGCTGATCAGTGGTAAAAGACAGTTTGGTGATAGACCGGTGCCTCCAAAAACAAATGAGTAGACCGGTGCCTGCAAAAATACATGAGTAGACCGATGCCTGCAAAAATACATGAGTAGACCAGTGCCTGCCACAATATATGAGTAGACCGATACAGCTCTGCAAGCAGTTAAAAGCCTGGTAGACCGGTACCTCTGCTAAATCCTAAAGAATTGTCACATGACCATCAAGCCACACCCACAAAATAAGCCACACCCACAGACCCGGTAGTAAAAAAAATTAGAACCCACCCCTGACCTGCAGGTTCCCTTCTCCTATACAATTTGACCCAGAAGGTAAGAGCAAAAATGCCCAAATGTGGGATTCTAGCAGTTTCACTGGTTACAGTTTAAAATCTCATTGATGCATTCTAGAAGCTCAAGTTGAATGAGACTGTCTTAGCAAAATTCTTGCTCATTTCTCTGAAACACAAGAACTATGGGAATTGTTCTGCTTAAATAAGGGGGGAATTAGGAGAGATTAAGGATTAGCTCTCATGCAGAAAGGCAGGATTTAGATTATAAAACAAAATATTTCATATTGCAGGTATCAAAAATCAGAGATTTAATACTCTGGAAAGAAAACTTCAAGAAAAAGTTAAATAGAGCAAAGGAGATGAAGGATTTACTAACTCTTTCCAGTAGATTTATTGTTAATAATCTGAGATAAGAGAACAATTGAAAATTCCAGTAATATCTATATTTATTTCTTCAGAATCCTTATGTCTCATTTTCTTGCCATATGTAACTCAAACCTTAACTGTTCATTTATTCTGCATTTTGTTCAACATCAGTGATTCAGCTACGTTCTTTTACTTCTTAGGCAGAAACTTGAGTCAAAATAGGGATGGACCAGAGCTGAACAAATGGATGTTTCAGTTCAAGATTTGGTTAACTCCATTCTTTCAATTGTTTTACAAATTAAATAATATAATTTGGTTCCTTCAAATCTTTGGAATGATTGGAAAGTGATTTAGAAATTTGATGACTGGGTTTGCCAAGTCTTAATATTATTGCTTCTTTCTTCCAAAAGGAAAATAGAAAGAGGGAGATGAAAAATCAGAAGGGGTCTGGTAGCAACTTTTCAGATTAATAATTTTTTAAAAGATGTAAAATTTCATAAACTACAGTTGATCTCATCAGAAGCATGAGGTAGCAAAATTGATGTAAAATTTAAAATGAAATTTGTCAGGGGAAGAGAAAACAGGGTTTTTGAGCCTGATATCAAACTTATATCTTTTAAGTATTTTGCATAAACTCAGACATGTTTGTCCTACACAGAATCCAGAGAAAATTGTTGGCAGATGATGGCATATATAACTTTAGAGGAAGAACATATGAAGATACCTCTACTGTTACGTGAAACTATTGAGGCTTGTGTTGGTGCCGTTGGTGTAAATGGATTTGTTTTAGGGTATGGTTCTTATGTTAGCATCTTTGTTTGTTGTTGCTTGTTTTTTTGTGAGAATTTCCTAAAGCTAAATGATTGGTGGTAGGCAAGTATAGGTCTATCAAGTGCCTAAGAAAGTATGTTATTGTTCAGTAAGGATTGTAGCTTATAAATAATATGCTTGAATGACTTGAGCTATGAGCTGTAGGTAATGACGATTAATATTATCCTGGTTTATCTATGGGATGGTAGTTCCATCTGCTGAATGCCTGGTTTAATTCCATCAGTTGAGCATCTCTGTTAAGTAGGTCAGAACAAATACAATTATAGCATATGGCCTGGCTTATTGAGATCAAATTGGATATCTGTTCTGGGGTGGAACTTGTATAGAGAGAAGAAGGGATGTAATCGATTTTATTACACTGACACATAGTAGCCAATCCATGTAATTTATTACTTCTGCAAACCCTGCCTTTCAGCCTGACCCAGTACTAATCTGCTATTTGCATCTTACCCTTCTCCTAAAAATATATTGTTTGAGCTTTACCTCTTCCCGTAATCCATATCCTATATCTATAATCTCATAATACCTTGTCTGCCATATAGCAGGCTAAAGTGGGACTGGTCTCCTTAATAGTAGGCTGCATAACGCCCTCTATGTTGATTGGGCTGATAAAGCTTCTATAAATGGCACAAAATAAGCCTGAAGAATAAACATTTGAAGCACAATTTATTAAGCAATGTGAGGACACATCTTCAGTATATGTAGTTCGATAGATGCTGAATTTGATATGTTGCAAAATGAATGAACGTGAGAATTATCCTAAATTGTTATTATGTCATTAATAAAGCAAATATATTATAAAGGCTTGTAGTTAGATTAGATCTACATCGACTGAAAATGTGGAACACTTTTGTGAGCATGGGATGGTATGTTGTTAGCTGAGAATATGAATGATTATCTATGAATGTTACAAAATTATATGCTGCAATAAAGAGCAGGGATCTGAAAATTAATCAAGCTAGTTATGTTTCACAGGAAAAATAAGTTATAAAATGCATACATTGTTAAAAACAAAAGCAAATAGATCAGTGGATGTACTTTGGCAATATGTCTAATGAGAAGGAACAATTGATTAGGAGTTTAAAGGAATTTTTAGTTTTTCCTTCAATTCAGGATGGACACCATCTTCATACATCAGGGTCTCCCCATAATTTATTTTATTTAGACAAATTGCACATTCTTTTCAGATGCTAAAACTGAATGCAAACAAAAGACTGCTGCACCTGGCTTAAAACATGACCAATCAAAAACCTTCATTTTTGTCCAGTCTTGATTGTCAAGATAACTGTCAGGCCTTTTATGAACGTTTATGAGTATCATATCTAAGCTGAGACATTTCTGTACCTCTTTGCTGCTATCAAACAATCTTCCAGATTTTTCAGTTCAGATATAATAGGCCTATTTATAATGTAATTTGAAAAAGGAGCCATAGTGAAACTGGGCTTTAGGTCCTGAGCAAAATTGAGCATAGGACTAAGAGCTGAGCCAATTTCATGCCTCACCATTTGCAGTGCCCTTTGTCCCAGATAACATTTACTATGCAACGCATCCCTGTTTATTTTAAAGCATTGATTCTTTTATGGGATACAAACACTTTATGGAAATTTATAGTATAAAAGTATTTTCGGTTCCAATGGCACTTTTTAAAACAGCTGCCAGACCCCAGATCTGTTCTAGAATCAGAGAATATGTTCTGACTATGTCTAACTTCTGAATATAGGGGGACCATAGAAAGGAAGAAGCATGTTGAAGAAGAGATGTTTGCTTTGTTACAGTTGTGTATGCAAGAACTCTGGCATGTGGCTGAAAATGTGCTTCTTGAAATCTAGTGAGTCTCCCTGAATATCTTTTCCTGTCGGAGAGATTTTGATCAGGTCTCTGTCCTGCCATGAAGAGCCAGGAGATTTCAGATGCCTGTTTACCCTTCAGTTAATAAATGAACAGAAATCAACACAACTTTCTAAACGTGCAGAGGTTTTGAATAATTCTGGCTCCAAAAGCTCTGTGTGTACTAGAGCACAAGGGGAAGAACTCAGCATTAAAAATTCTTCCCTCGCTGTAAGGGGCATTCACTGAGATGCTCCTCCCACCACTGTCTCCACCACAGGTGGAGTGGGCTGGCACTTGACTGTAAAACTGGAGAGAACCGGGTTGAGTTTGCATTTTAGTTGCTGTCAAAAAGCAAGCTTGGAGAGCTATCGTCTCCTGCAAAAAGCTGCTTGCCATCCGGAGAAAGATGTATCAGTGGCTTTGGCTCCTTGGAAAAGTTCTGCTCTTGGTGAGAGTGGCTGCCTCAATTAACTATGTCCATCACCGCTATGAGGAATTGGTGCAGGCGCTGTTTGATGTAAGGGGCTCATGCCCCTATGTTACCAGGCTGTACAGCATTGGGCGCAGTGTGCAGGGCCGCAACCTCTATGTGCTGGAATTCAGCGACTCTCCTGGCATCCATGAGCCCAGTAAGTGTGCCCAAGGTATAACTCTTGTATAGTTGAAGAGATGCTTCTTTCTGCTCTGCTTGATCAATGCACAATTGGGTTCAGTGTGGTGCTGGAATCTCTGTGCCTAATGGAATCAAGCCAGGCCCATGGTATTCCTAGCAGAAAGCTTGGTCAAGTCAAGGGGAAGGGGGAAGGCTGTGCAGAACAGAACCAGTGTTTGGATTGACATTGACTTGTTTAATTAATAGCATGGTTTTAAAAATGTATTAAGCCTCATGACACGTTAGTGGGTTTATTCCATTTCATGTGAAGGTCTGAGAGATATGTACTAGCAACCATCTGAGGCTTGTAATTAAGGTAAAATTTAATCCCAAATCCAGAGATTCAACTCCAGCTCTCTTTTTTAATGCTGTACTTTAATTCTACAAAATAATGTAGCTAATTGGACAAAATTAATATCAATCTTGGAAGATGACAAAACCTTTACTTCTCCCTACACTATCTCTCTGCCCTAACACTCATAACTATGTTGTTGCAAATTATAGCTTTGATAGACTACACTTTTGAATAAGTGGGGCAGAGCCTGACAGAGAGGGAAACACAGGCGCCAGACTCATAATTATGCACAAGTATTCTGAGATCAAAGATCATGTGTTGAAGCCCTTGCTATACCTTTAACAGCTAAAGCAAAGAGGTTTTTCATTAGAAGTATTCTGGTTAATGAGTACCTTCCCCAAAGTAGTGTACTTAGGAATTACAGAAGCTGAAGTTCACATATCTGGGGGATACCAGACTGGAAGAGACTAATCTACTGCTACCATTATCCAGTAAATGTCAGGCAAAAATATTTTTATTCAACTAGGCAACGTAAAATTTTTCAGCAGTTACATTAAGCACAAGAGCAGGTAATAAAAATTCTTTAGACAATCCTTTTACTTCTACCTTTTTATTTTTATGACATGCTATGGTCTTTTTTACTTGTACACCCCAAAACCAAATTAAAAGAGCAGTATTTGTGTTTTACTAATTTAGTAAATGTTCATTTCTCTGATATGCAAAGTTCAGCATTTATTCATATGATATCCATCATGTTATGCATTAATCCTACAAGATAGATAACACTAATAAATAACTAGTAAGGTTTCTTACCACCAAGATTAGCAGGTAAGTCATTATAATTCATAAAAAGAAATTCCATAGACCAGCTGGTTCCAAGATTTTTAAGGATACAAGAAGAGGAACACAGAACTGATGAATGGATAGGGAAATGGATAGGGAAAAAGAGGCTGGGATCAGCTGCAAGTTTGGTCAAGGGATGTCTATTATATCTACGTGAACCCCCACCTTATAATCTACACGAACATTTTTATTCTGTTGTGCATAAAGTAGGACTACCTATATTTGCAGATATACTGCCTACAATTCTAGAGCCTTCTTCCTGTAGAATGGCCCTCTCAGAGCCTAATAATTGTTTTTATGCATCCTGCAGGGTACACATAGAGAAAAGGGGGCCATCTATGGGGAAACAGTTTTACATAAATGAATTTGAGACTAAATCATGCTGATTTTATTTTGCAATTTACTTTAACCCCTGTAAAGCTTTAGAAGGCTGGAATGTGACATTCTAGGAGATAAGATGAAGTGGAATGGTGGAAGGGACCTTTAGATGCACTGTATGAAATAAGGAAATAGAGACCCTGATTATGTGGTTGTGATTGTGCCCTACTTTCAATTCTCCACTGCAGGAAAAGATTTGCCCCCAGGATACATACCATTCTCATACAATGCACTGTTTCTTCCCATTTTCTCCAAGCACAGATTCCTGTCCATTGCCCTGTACTTTAAGTTCTGTATGAGAGACAGCAATTGACCTCTCTTTGTTTGACAGTGAACATGTGGCCTGAAGAAGCACATAACCTCACAATGAGCTTCTTTCCACAATACAAAAGGCCACAACTATAGTTTCATCACCACAGAATGCCATTTGGGAATCTATGCTGCTTCCCCCTCCTGCTTGACCTCAATGTTTATGCATCAGCACCCAGTTGTGTTGAATCTATCTACTCTGTTCCAATGTCAGCAAATTTCTCCCTTTCTCAGTGGAGCCAGAATTCAAGTATGTGGCAAACATGCATGGGAATGAGGTACTAGGCCGGGAACTGTTGCTCCAGCTTGCGGATTTCCTGTGTGAAGAGTATCGCCATGGTAATCCGCGCATTACACAGCTCATCCATGAAACACGCATTCACCTCTTACCTTCAATGAATCCTGATGGATATGAAGTGGCAGCTGCCCAGGTACTAGGCAAGCATTCCTTTTTTATTTCAATTGTCATGGTAATAACAAAAGTTTGTTTAAGGCAGCCAAGGGAGAGAGGAATGGCATTACTGAATGTGTTGGAAGTACAATTTTCAGAATGTTTAGTTAGTTCCACCACTTTTGGAGATATCAAATTTGGGAAAGCCAAAGTCACAGATTCTAAATCAAACTTTATGCATTGCAACAGCTGAATTAAACTTCTATGTCAAAAGGCAATACCTCTTAAGAATAGACTCAGGTGACTGCTACAGAATGTTGTATAAACTTATCATGATTGCTTGTTTGTGATCTTCCAGAGACATATAGCTTGCCGCTATTAAAAATTTATAAGTGAGAGAGTTGGATCTTAATCTGATTTAGAAGGCAACATATTGCAATACTATGTAGTAAAAAGTAGAACATATGCTTTGAATGCAGAAAATCTTTTGGTATCTACTGGTAAAAAAAGTAGGGCTTATGCCAGTCAATGTCAACAATACTAGCTAAACAAAGCAATATCTAATTCAAAATAAACTAATTCTCTGTGTTCCCTGTGGTCATTTTCGGTCATGGATGCTGAGCTGTAGCAAAACTCCCCCTATCCACTATGATCTGATGATGTCATAGTTGCAAACCTGTATAAGTGAGACATTTCAATCTTCCCCATATTTTCCAGTGATTGGGAAACAGGCATCACATTGCAATGAATGCCACTGGCCATCTTGCTTTCACTTTCTTGCTCTTCAGAGGATGACTGACGTCACGATGACTTCAGAGGAGGAAAGTCACAGCAATTGGACCTCCAGATAACAGGCTTTCCCCAAACTTTTCAAATTTATAATAGTGTACTTAACACAGTTCCAAACTGTTCTGACCATTTATTGTTTTGGATATTTTGAGCAGTTTATTGTTCTTTCAACAAAAGATCTTTGAGCAGGGCAAGTGACATTGATTAGTAAAGGCAACAGCCAATTTCCCAGCCCAAGGGAAAAATAATTCCTATAATTCAAACTGATTTCTTGGGCCATAAAAATAAAGCATTTCAATTCTGCATTTCATGTTTATGCACTGTGGCTTTAAATACAGTTGTGTTAAGGAAAAAGAGATGTTTCTTAAAATACAATCATCTTTAATTTAGGGTTGTCTGTTGAATTCTGACTATGCTAATCTGTATCAGAAGACCCTGCTCAATGAACATTTGGCAACTATTCTTAGCATCCTGAAATCCAGAAGCTCCTGAACGGCTTTTATTCTCTTTTCTGAAATGCGTATCTCCCTTTTGATGACTCAAGAGATAAGCTAAAATATGGTATTCACTTAAACATATCTACAGATGACACAAAAATTTATTGTTCTCTTTTTAGAACCAAAGTTATTTAGATTATGTCGTTGGGAGAAACAATGTCAATGGAGTCGACCTTAACCGTAATTTTCCTGACCTCAACACCATCATGTATTCCAATGAGAAACAGGGTGGACCCAATCATCACATCCCTTTGCCAGATAATTGGAAAAGCCAGGTAATGCCAATCCAATTAATCCCTTTCAAGTAATGTGTATACTGTATCCACTTATAGTTCATCCACTCATCCATCCTAGCCATGTGGTTGTAGAAACTTGTGATGGCTGTGTAATGCATGTTACTGGACTCTTACAATACTGCATGAATTAAGTTCCCTCTACTTTTTTGCCATTCTCTTCACTTCTCTCTAAGAGCCAAATTACATATGGAGAAAACCCAACTGCTTTAATACTCCTTGGATTACAGTCCTTTGGAACACAGGAAGAAGATTTCGTCTGGGTCTCTGTCTGTGTATCTAGATATGGAAAATTAACATATTAAGAATTGGTTCCTAAGTTCATAAACATCTCTTAGGAACCTAGCAAGGCCATCATTTCTGACATTAGCCATATGAGGTCCTATATGCATTAAATAAGATCAGGATAAGTATAAAGTCTGTACACTTGCTTGAGCCTGTGTATGTGCGTGCCTGGGCATGGATATGCATGCATGTATGCACGTGCATTCACATGTTGCCTTCAAATCAGCATTGTCTCCTGGTGACTTCCTGGGCTAGCCCCTGCAGTTTTCTTGGCAAAATTTCAAAAACAGTTTACTATTGCCTCCTTTCAGCGCTGAGAGACTATGACTGGTCCAAGGTCATCCAGGTAGGTTTTGTGCCTAAGGCAAGACTAGAATTCACAGTCTCCCAGTTTCTAAAATGCAGAATCATGACTAGATTCACATATTGTCCTAAGCCATAAATTGCTTAAGTATGATTTGCTGAATAAGCCACAATAAGCCAGTTGGACATGCTAAAACATAAAGTTTGTGAACCTAAATGGTTATGGGATTCGTGCAACAGATAATCTTAACTACTAAATAGACTTGAATAGTGTGTATTTGTGCTCTGTGTGTGTGTTTGTGTGTATGGGAGTGTGAGGGAGGGAGGGAGGGAGGGAGGGAGGGAAGAAGGAAGATGACAAACAAGAAAGTCAGATTATAATTAGTGTGCCTTTAAAATCTTTCCTCATTGTTTATTATTTAGATACTCGTGTGTTGAGTATTTAATAGATATCTAATACATTTTACAAAACTTTTGTCAGCTTCTTAGAATCACTGAAAGTGAATGGATGGCCATATAAATTATCTAAATAAATAAATAAACTTAGCATTGCAACAGTAAGATAGAAAACATGAGCAAAACAGAGTCAGATAACCCACTCTTCTCCAATAAAGCTAAGTCAGTTTGGCAGATTAAAATTCTGCCAAAATTGTGTTTTAATGGATGGAGTCTGTATCTCATTGCAACCAAGAACATTTCTGTGGTACATGAAAGCAGGAAAAAGATTTCCCGCTTGATCTTAATAACAGGCAAGCAAGGATGGTAGTTGAGAAGGCAATGTCTGAGACATTGCCATTCAGGGTTTTCAAAATAATTATCTATCTATTGAACTGTGTCCAGAAATCAATTAGCAATTGGTGCAAGCAAAAAAGGAAGGATTTTGTAAATGGGCAGTTGGTAACTTCCATAATAATTTCCAAGGCCCGAGAATTCTGAGATTAGAGAACAGTCATGTAGGCAGTATATTTTTACAGTATATCTGCATTCTGGGTATGTTCCCATGAGGGCAGTGTTGCAGGTCTGGAACAAATTAGAAGTATTAAGAATCAGGTTGAGCATCTGGCTTGATATTTTATGTATTTCTGACAGGTAGAATCAGAGACATTGGCTGTAATTCAGTGGATGAAGAGTTACAATTTTATTCTCTCAGCCAATCTTCATGGTGGAGCTGTAGTTGCTAATTATCCCTATGACAAATCCCATGAACAGAGAATTCGTGGCAACTGGCAAGCAAATAGCACTCCCACGCCTGATGACATCCTCTTCAGAAAGGTGAGAAATGTCAGGGATAATAAAAGCAAGATGAAATGGATTCGAATCAATATCTGTATAGAACATAGGCTGTCTTTTAGGGGTCCATTAGATGCTGGCTACCTTCGCATCTAACCTGACCTCAGGTTGGTTCTGCACACCAGCATGACCAGTGTGAAAACCGACAATAAAATATACCAGCTTAAGTGTGACTGCACTTTGGACAAATACCCAGTCTTGGGAATTAAGCTGAATAGGGATTCTATCCAAATTGAGATCCTGGGAGAATGCCTCTTCTCTTCCTGGATAACTTTGGTGCTCTTTTGCATCAGTTCCCAAAGCCCCAGGATAGGGTCAAAGAACTGGCATCAAGTGAGTCATCCTCCCCTATTTCTTCCACCCCCACTTTTTTCCCCCCTTGTCCTCCTGCCACTCATGGCAAGAGAATATTAGGAGAGAAGAGTCCCAGCCCTTCTTTCTTTCCACCCATCCTCCAGATCACTTACCAAGAGGAGGCAGAGGAGGAAAAACGGGTCTTCTTATGTCTATGGAGATTCTCAGTCATCCAGGGCACAGTTGTCCCAAAAATACTTTTTCAAGAGGCAACTGGATTTCTTTTTTTTTTCTTTGAAGAGGTTTCACTTCTCATCCAAGAAGCTTCTTCAGCTCTGACTGGTCATGCTGGTCATCTGCATTCTTTTTCTTCCATTCCCCACCATCCAGTCAGAGCTGAAGAAGCTTCTTGGATGAGAAGCGAAATCTCTTCAAAGAAAAATAGAGAAAAAAAACCTAAGAAAAGAAAGTCCAGTTGCCTCTTGAAAAAGCACCTTTGGATCTTCTTATCCTTTTTGGTGTGAATGAATGCAATAGAACTGCTCTTCCGGGGTGCATGCTGTATACTGTTTAAAACACCCCCCTTTCCCTCAGGGCTTCAATGCTATGGTGCCAAAATCACTGTGAGGAATTTTAAATATTTATCCAGTTGTATTTATGCATATCCAGCAGTCTTACAAAAGATTGCTGGATGTATATAAAACAATCTCTTTGCAGTTTTGGCATTGCTGCACCAATACATGGAGAAACGGACAAGCTGAGATGAGGGGAAGTGCCCCTTCAGCTGGCATCATTGTGGTAAAGCAGAATTTCCATGGTAAGAGTGAATCCAATAATGGTTCCAGAAGAAACTAGCACCAAAAAAACCATTTCTCTCCTTCCCGTGGTGTATGAGAAGAGTGATGAAAGGGAAGAGAGGAAAATGACTCCTTTTCTATAGCGTGACTAGGTGGCTCAGTGGCTCAGACACTGAGCTTGTCGATTAGAAAGGCTGGCAGCTTGAAACCCTAGTACAGGTCTCCTGCATGAGCAGGGGGTTGGTTTGAATGACCTCCAAGGTCCCTTCTAACAATGTTACTGTTACTTTTCTCTGATCCCAGCATAGATCCCCTTTTTACCCTTTCTTAGGGGAAGGGGGTCATTTCAGTGCCTGGAGACCTAGAATCCAAAAAATCCTGCTTTCCTCATCCACTTCCCACTTCCCCTTTCAACCCCCAGGGTTGAAAGAGAAATGGGGGAGATGATTTTTTGGGGGGCATGGTGTGACAGCAAAGCAAACGGCTCTGAAAAACTCAGTGCCCAGCAACAGGGTGGGTTCTAAATTTTTTTACTACCAGTTCTGTGGGCGTGGCTTATTTTGTGGGTGTGGCTTGATGGTCATGTGACAATTATTTAGGATTTAGCAGAGGTACTGGTCTACCAGGCTTTTAACCGCTTGCAGAGCTGTATCGATCTACCCATTTATTTTTGCAGGCATGGTCTATCCATTTATTTTTGCAGACACCGGTCTACTCATGTATTTTTGCAGGCACTGGTCTACCCATTTATTTTTGCAGGCACTGGTCTACTCATTTGTTTTCTTTTAACACTGATCAGCTGTAGGGCGGCCCTTTGAAGCCCCACAGCAAGAGTTTAAACAGTTTTTTATCCCTCTAGCCATCAGCTGGGACTCAGGAGGCAGCAATAGATTGGGGGTGGGGCCAAATAAAAGGTAAGAATAATGCGGGGGTGGGTGGGGAAGGCAGGGGAGGAGAACCAGTTCGGTGACGTCATATCATCACCGCTACCGGCTCGGCAGACCCAGGCCGAACTGGGAGGAACCCACCACTGCCCAGCAATCATATCAAGGCATGCTTGCAATAGCCTAAGATAATCAAAAGCAGCAGGCCAGCCTCCTGTCCTAGATTTACCTCAGAACAATTCATGGCAGACTACTTAGCAAAGCTTAGAAGAAACAGAAAAATGCCACTTCTATGAACTGAACGATGGAAAGATGAACAGAGATCATCTTCGTGGTAGTCTGGAGACAGGTTGAGAACATCATATATTAATATTCTTAATTAACAGTTAATGGCAGTGCTGAAATCCGAACTGGTTTGCTACTGGTTTGCTGGCCGTGCATGCACATTGTGCGCCAAACATGCATTGTGTGTGCATGCACAGTACGCACCAAAAGGAGGCTTGGGAAGGTAAGTGGAACAGCAGGTGGGGGATCAGCTGTGCAGCTCAGTTTAGCAAAGCTAAACCCCGCTGCACAGCTGATCATCGGAAATACCGGTTAGGAGGAAACAGTAGCTAACTACTGGTTCACCCGAACCGGTAGCTTTTAAACTACCAGTTCAACCAAACTGGTAGCTAACTACCGGTTCGCCTCAACCAGTAGCTTTTTTTTATTACCGGTTCACCTGAACCAGTAGTTTTTAAAACTACCGGTTTGCCCGAACCGGAGCAAACCATTAGCATTTCACCCCCTGGTTAATGGATTATCTTTATACTATGGCATGTAGATATGAGGATGAATTTCTAATATTGTAACTGAGGTGTCCAGTTGGATGGTAAAGTTAGAATTGAAAAAAGGATGTGTTCTAAACATGAAGGAGGAACTGTAATAAGATGGAGGGGGGGGGAGCTTAACATGTAAACAGAGTGCAGCTGCTGTGAATACTATGGTACTGTATACATTTTTTATGTCACATCCCAGAGGTGGCTAGTGATCAGTTCTGTATTTTCATTCTGATTCCCCGATTTTTTTTCTGGAATGTGTACGAAGCAACTAGTTCTGTTGTAAATAATCATACTAGAGTCCTTGTATATATTTAGTATTACAAATGTTTGTTCAATTTGCTCTGGAAGCTCTCAACTTGATCCTCGGGCCAAATGACTAGTATTGCAATATATCTTGTGTAATATAGCATGATACTGATAATTTAAAAACTGCAATGAATATTTATGCTTGTTTGTAATAATGACTCATAGCCAGTTATTGGATTCCTTCCAGTCTTGGAGTTGTACCATGAAAAAGACAGAGGAGAAACTTCAAGGGAAAAAATGCAAGGAAGCCAACTCCTACACAGTCAGGAAAAAAAATAACATTTTTTTATAGACAATCTTTTTGAATGTAGTGCTGACTTTTCATTTTGGGAAAGCTTTCAATATATTCTTCCTGATTCTATTAATTGATATTTTTGATGTTTTAAGTATTATTATTCTACTGCTGGGTCTTTTATTTTTATTTGCTATGTAGTACACTACCTCTGTAGATAATAGTGAAATAAAACTGTTTTAAATAAATTATAAACATATTTGATGGGCTCTGAACTGGCAGTGAATAATCCAAAAGCCGCCGAATGGCTGATTTCAAGATGGAGGTGTTAGGCTATTATTAGGAAAGTAAAAATAATCTGGTGGTACAATTCCTCTATACAAAGTTATACATTTGTAAAATTCTATGTAAAGTTGATTTTAAATAATAAATAATAAAACAATAATTGAGAATTGTAGAAGTAGAAAAGTACAACCTAAATTGTGAGTTGTTGGAATAGCCCTCCCACCCAAGTTGAAAAATTACATTAAGGTTTCTTTAAGTTAAGTGGGGTAAAATAGAGTCATATAAAAAATAAAACATTTTTTCCCCTCTATTTCTCAAAATACTGTAACTCAGGTGATTTAATAAATGTGAAGGGCAGAAAGTTTAGAAATACAAATAATACTTTTTTGAATTTACTTTAACAAATATAATAATGACAACCAGCTTAATTTTTTTTTAAAAATTAAGCTAAGAAAAGTTCATGGAAGATAAAGTCATCATTTACTATTAATCACAATGGCTGTTCATTATCTCTAATAAAAGAGACACCATATATATTAATATTACTTTCTGGAACAAAGAGAAAGTCTACTGTAGCTTTCTCAATGATATTTGGTTCATTGCTATAAAATAAAATGGGCTAAATGGGCCTATGGTCTAATTACGCTTTTTAAATGTTCTTATGAGGAGGAGGGGGGGGAGAGGACCTAGAGTCTATTTCCAGCTTCCAATGTGACTGGACAGGTGAAAATATGTGACCAGTTTGACATTTTCTTTCCAGTTGGCCAAGGTTTATTCTTATGCCCATGGATGGATGCATCGGGGTACAAACTGTGGAGACTTCTTTGTTGATGGCATCACTAATGGGGCATCCTGGTACTCACTCAGCAAAGGTAAGGCAAAATGGGGTGATAGCACAAGAGAAAGAGAGTAAGTATATTTTGGAGAGAAGATTTTGAAATGTCCCATCGTGTAAGAGTAATGGCCTTTAGAATGGTTAGAAAAATTCCCTACTTTGGAGCTCTTCTATTGTTTTGATCTTTGGGCCTCATACTCAGATATCAAGTCATCAAGAGATGTCCTTTTTTCCATCCTTTTAGTTGGTGACATTTAGCTCAAAGGGATGCTTAAGACTTTTTATCAGTATGTATCTCCAGCTCTCTCTGTCCTTCAGGGATGCAGGATTTCAATTACCTGCACACCAACTGCTTTGAAATTACCCTTGAACTGAGCTGCAAGAAATTCCCACCACAGGAGGAACTGGAATATGAATGGCTGGCAAATCGGGAGGCCCTTATTGCCTACATAGAGGAGGTAACAAAATTATGAGCAAAATATAATTCTGCTTTTTGGCAAACCTTTTTAAAAAGTTGATCCCCTCTTTCTTTCATGTTTGTAAGATGGTACATTAAATAATGAACCCTTGATTTGACTATTTGGCAGTGGGATACCAAGGGAGGGCAATGGGGCTGGTCTGTCTTAGAAACAGGCAATGAGAGTTGCATTGTCTGCCAACCTGGGTCTGACAAGAAGGCTATCCAGAGTGTTGGTGGTGCGTGTGGAATCAGGTTGGTATTGCTGGTGCATCTATCAGCTGTTTGGCTGTTAACGGTGCAGCACAGTAATGGCAAAGGATGGGGCTCCCATTGTCCAATATGCCAACAATACCACTGTTTTTTGAATAGGGGGATAGCACATCTATTAAACCTGAGCGTCCATTAAACTTGAAAGTGCTTTTGAATATTCATAAAAAAACCTATGTACTACTTTGCACATGCATGCACAAAAGTATGTTTCTTACCATTGCTCATACTTCAATCTTCTCAGTGTTTTCTTGCCACTGCTGCACATCTCCACCAGTCTTCCCAGTGCTTTTCTGTCAGCCCTTACATTGTTCCAAATCTCCCAGTGCCTTCCCACCATTCCTGTCCCAGCATCTCCCACATTTTTTCCTAACTCTTTCTTAGAGACAATACAATTCTGATTAGATATGGGCAGACTCAGTTTTTTTCTTGCTCGTCTAATAAATGAATCTAGAATGCACGACAACTCTGGAACTCTGTCCAGAGTTTCAGATACAGTCAGGCTTTTCTATCTATTCTGAAGCTGCTGATGGATGCACCTGGGACTTTCTGAACACACCACATTTATGTTTTATCATTGAACTTATCATTGTGAACTGGGAAAGGATTTTTTCTCAGACCAGTAAAGAAGCCCTATCGCTGATGAAGCTTCAGACAAAACGAATTGTTGCTGTATTCTTCCTAAGTACCATGGTCTTAGTCCTAAGGCTGTTCAGTATTTCTGTTGTGCAGATTCACCAGGGCATCAAAGGCCTGGTGTCAGATGAGAACAACAACAAACTTGCAGGAGCTGTAATTTCTGTGGAAGGAATTGGCCATGATGTCACTACAGGTTGGTACTCAGCCTAACACAACTGAAGGTTTTTTAAAAAGAATGCTTAAATTGATTTCATAGATTTTTACCAGATTGTAATTTGAATTATAAAAGTTGCTAGAATTGAGTAACAAAGTCAGAAATTAAACAGTAACCCAATGAAAAGCACTTCCAAAACTGGTTCCTGCCAAATTTATTGGAGGACTTATGTACAGTCAGAATTCCCTTTCTGGAGATTTTGAAAGTTGTAATACTATAACAATATAGGGAACACTTAATATTGTAGCATTGCACTATTAGCTTTAGACTATGTAATGTATCTACGGTGTATGTTTGTGTGAAATAGACATGTAGTCAGGCTGGTCTGTGGACAGGATTTCTGGAGTTTGTGATATTTTTATTAACTTTATTAAATTAAGTCAAAAGTTAACCTTAAAAAAATGTGGCTGAAGGATTCTGACTCCCTTAGGTTACATTTCACCATCTAGAAGGACAAGGAAAAACTTACTTTACATCTGGGATTACTTATCTGTTCTTTTCAACCATTCATATATGCTGTATTCAGCTTGAATTTACGAAGGTGCAAATAGCATACATGAATTCCATGTATCTTGAATTGAAGACATTTAGACCTTCATATGATGAAGAATGAATAAGGAATGTGTGCGCACATTTGCGAACCAGTAGGGAAGGTAAGTAAATTTCACCCCTGATCTGAATCTTTTAATATCTTCTTCTCTCATGTAGGTGAACATGGGGACTACTTCAGGTTGCTGTTGCCTGGTAATTATAAAGTTATTGCATCAGCAGATGGTTACCAACCTCAGACTGTGATGGTGACTGTTGGCCCAGCTCAGCCCTCACTGGTGAGTATGGAAGGAAAGAGAAAATACAATTCTCCCACTTCCAGTATGAAGCATAAGTAGACTAGGGAAGGAAAAAGAAAAAAGTATCTTCATGTAACTGCAGCAACTTGATTAGTGAAAATACTATGGAAATGAGAAATTACTTTTCAGCCCAAAAAAATTGTATACCTTTTCCATACTAGAAGGGAAAAAACCAAGAAAATACTCGCTACATTTCCCTTAAGTATAAATTATCCATTAGTCACGCAGTCTATCTTGCAATTAAGTAGGTTTATAAGAGACTGGCTTATATAAGGAGCATCAGTTTATGTTTCTGATAGCCAGAAACAGCTTTGGCTGGGAAAACATTGCAACTAATATGTTTCAGATTATTATCCATCATAACATAATAACAGCATAGGTTATTCTTATATAGTAGCCAGGACTTTATTGCCCCATTATTTATGTATTTATTCATTTAATTTATAGTGCTGCCCATCTCATGAGCAAGTGACTCTGGGCAGCATACAATCCAGCACTAGTTGGACTCCCTTTAAAAAAAAAAAAAGTTAGTCCAGCAGTCACCGGAGGAGAATCAGTTATTGCTGAACTATATGACTCTTATGCAGCCCCAGCCAGCATATCCAAAAGTAAGGGTTGCTGTAATTCAGCAACATCTGAAGGACCATAAATTCCCTACCCAGGCAGTAATGTGAGATGATTCACCGTAGCTAAATGTTAATTTCTCACATTTTCTCCTTCATATCACTGATCTGAAGAATTGTTGGAAATTAATATGACATTTAGCTGCCTGGCACTATCATAGCATTCCTTGGAAATCTCTTGCTTAGAGCCAAGAGCTTGCTGTTTCTCATTGCTAGAATTATGCCCAAATCTGGAGCTAACTTATCATTGCTTGTCCCAAGGATTGAAATGTATCTTATGTCTTTTTATTGGCCTATCTGAGGAAAGACTATACATTTTTTTTAGTTACATCAAAATCTAAATTTTAGCTCTAAGCATACAGTTTTCTAAATAAAATAATATACTATCCATCTAGAGACCATTAACCTCTTCTTTAAAAAAACCCTATATAATAACAGAGATCTATACATAAATGGATGACTTTCCTAGAATGTAGTTCTTCTGATTCACTGATGGAAATTTGGCAAATATATACTCCCTTGTTTTACTGCATAGTTTTGTGTGTGTGTGTTTTTGTTTTTGTTTTTTGTTTGTTTGTTTTTTGTTAATTCATCCACAGGACCTTATCCAATTGAATTCAGTTTCTAAATGGGGAAAAAAAGAATATGATAAGCTTCCATCTGGCAGAGAGAGGGGGTACAGTATGTAATGTAACTTTTCATTGGATGGCATTTCAGTGACTTTTGTCTCTTTCAGGTGGACTTCCAACTCAGACAGGAACCTTTGGACAACCTTCCTGTACCAAAGGCATATAAGAAAAGGTCCCACAATAAACCACAGCAAAAGAAAATTGTCCCACGGGCTGCCCCATGGCAGACACTACGATGAAGATAGTCCTTGATTAGATAAAAGCTGAAGGAGCCATGTCTGACATGTAATGTCAACAATAGTGGCAAATGAACTTTTTAAGAAGCACCCAACCCTCTGATGACCCTTACAATCATGAAACACATCTAAAGCTCTCTGCTTATTAAATATATATTTAACTGCATTGTGGACTGAAAACTCTTTCTGAAGAAGGGCAGGCATTAGGCTATTCTGTTCTATAAAATTCTAATCTGTCCTGTCTTTTAATTTCTCAAGAGCACTACAGTACTGTAGCTCATGAGAGCCTACATTGCCCTCTTCTGGACACTGCAGTGTAATCATGGGGAAAAGTTATAATAGGATGTTTTAAATCAGTTGCTTACATGAATATTGGAAAAGTTTCCAATGCATTGGGGAGGGACGGGACCATATACAAAACAGTAACTGCTAAACATTCATGACACAACTTTATACTGAATTATAGAGGCTGACTTTATGTGCCTGCTCAAGCCAACCTAATATGAGTTTATTCAGATCTGAACTTTTCTACAGATCATTGGGCCTGCAGTGTTAACGCTATTCATCTATCTTTGAATCAGCAGAAATTGTTCCCTCTCCTGACTCTATAGTGACCATTTCAGGTTACTGCCAAATGGTGCTGACCTGATTATTTGTCTGCAATGCATGCTTCTGGCTTTGCATGCTCCCCTTCAGCTTTGCACATCAGATGGTTTTCCATCCTACCACTATGGTAGGATTTTGACTATAATTTCTAGGCTTGTTTTTCTATGTTCCTCTTCCAACAATCCATTTTGTCATTACCCAAATTCAATAAAGTGAAAACCAGAACAGACGGGATCAGATTTACTGAGGGAGTTAAGTTACAAGCAACTTACTCTGGATTTCTCTTCCCTTCATTTCCCCCCCCCTTATATAGACAGATACATGCAGACTTCCAAATTTCTCTGTGTTCTGTTTAGATTGCAATAGGAGTGGAGGTCTAACACTAGCTGAGCCTCCTGTTCCTGGTACACAATTCCACTATTTTGCTATCCACACTTGCATTAAGTGGTAAGAGTCATACTGTAGAGTTAAAGCAGTTACTAGTAGGTAAGTAGTCTAGAATTGTTTTGTAGTTTGATCAATCAGCAGCACAATGTTGCTATATACAGCTGTATGCAGAGATTAACTGCAGAATGACAGCTAGGGACTAGAGGGGAGGGCATATACCCACATCCATTCAAAATGACAGATAAGAACTCCTCTGATTTCATCTCCTATTGATTGCCTGACTCTACCTGCAGGGTAATGGTTGAAGTATACAGTAACAGATTTTACATTTTGGACTACCATTGAAACCTGTTGGTGTAAGGCTTATCTCTATTTCCAGAGGTGGGTGGCACATGAATTAACAACCAGTTCGCCCCAGCACCGAAAATGTGCATGCGCCCCTTTTGCACATGTGCACTGGCATGCATGCACGCGGTTTAAAAAACGCAGCTAAATGAACTGGTCCAAACCGGCTGAATCCCACCCCTGCCTATTTCACACACACAGTGTAGACAAGATGAATGCAACATCATGGTAAAAAAGAAGAAAAAAGATGTTGCCAGTACATGTTGGTGCTACACCAGGGGGGAAATCCAGCAGTTCTGACAGGTTCTGGAGAACCAGTAGCGGAAATTTTGAGTAGTTCGAACCGGCAAATACCACCTCTGGGTGGCCCCAGGGTGGGGTGGGAATGGAGATTTTGCAATATCCTTCCCCTAGGAGTGGGGTGGGAATGGGGATTTTGCAGTATCCTTCCCCTGCCATGCCCACCAAGCCACACCATGCCCACCAAGCCATGCCCATAGAACCGGTAGTAAAAAAAAAAATGGATTTCATCACTGTACTACACCCTGGTGAAAGTGGGAACAAGCCAAAGATTCTTATCACAACTGTTGCTACCATTACCTCAACTTAAATGTCAGTGGTATATGGCAACATATAATTGGTATAAGTGACAGATGCAACCCTTGTAAATTTTTCATATTATTTTTTATGCTTGCTGAGTTTGTAACTGCTTTATCATGTTGGTTCTTATTAGCAGTATTTTTTCTGAAGTGGATCCAAGGCCAAAAGTTGGTAGTATACATATGCAGAGATAGTACCAGTTTTGGAGAAAAACCTCAACTACGATTGTAATTTAATTTTGTGCATGAAGTGTGAGGAAGCACTATATTGTCCCACATTTCTGGCAGCAAAATGCCTTTAACTAGCTTTCAGTGGATTACACTGTTTAACATATATTTCTATTTGACATCTGAATCCATAAACCATATAGGATTTGATTTGAATTTTTGATAGTTCAGAATTTCCAAGCTAATATCTAAATATCCGTGAGAAAATAAAAATCCATATTCCATAGGGTATTTCATATGGAATTAGTTTTTATAAAGTTGGTGCAAGTCTGCAAAGCATTCATCAAAGCTTGTGAACTATTTCATGAACTTTGAATTTGTTAATAAATTTGTCTTCATGGGAATTTATTTTCCTCATGGCAAGTATAGCTGTTTACATTATTTGACTCTAGATGAACACTGCTTTGGAAAATACTATATTTAAGACAAGTACCACTAAATTTAAAAAAATTATGAAATATACATGAGACTGATAAAATTTACCTTTTAGTTCTCTGGCATTTCTCCCAACTATTTTGAAACTTAATTTGAAAAGACTTCTAAACACATTTTGTCAATCAGGCTGATTCTGTCTATTGACAAGAACTAAACTAAAAATACAATAATCTGACAATAAAGTATAGTAGAAGATCCTTGCTTAGCTGAGATTAATACTTCATAAAATAATTAGTGAAAGAAACTGGGTAGTCTTTACAATCTTTCCTAGCATTCTCAATGTATAGCAGTGGAAGAAAACTATTTAAGCTTAGATTCAGAGCAGTGGGAAAGGGAAATCCTCAGAATTACACTTTGTCGCAAGGTGGGCAATCTGTGACCTACTTACTGTCCTCAATCCCTTCCTTTTTCTTTTTCTTCAGCCATGAGTCTCCAGAATTTATGCCACTGAAGTTTAGCAGCAAAGTTTTTTTAAAAAGGAAAGAGCAATTTGGGTTATTATTTTAAGTAACAAAGGCTAAAGACAACTTTGGGAGAACTACATAGTGATGTGGGTAAGCAGGCCTGGCAAAGGACTACCATAAATTATATCTAATTTGTAACAGAAAGAATATCTATTTGAACTCTCTTCTTCTGATTTTACCAGCAAATTTGGGTATTTCAATGAGATGAGAACAGTTTGGGCATTAACTGCTGGAAATTATTTTTATGTAATATCATTTATATACTGTCTTCTCCTAGAACTCTATCAACCTTACAACTAACAAAATAAAACTCATCATCTGCACAAAACTGTCTATTTAGGTTAGCTATTTCCAGCTAAGTTACAGTCTCTACTCTTCATGCTTGTTGGAAAGGAACTGCTTTCTCTGATTTCTGAAAGAAAACAGGAAAGAAGCCATATTCACAAGCTGCTCCATAGCAAAGGACTGAGAATACTGATTCCTTGTCTCCCTTCTCCTTAACCTGTCACAGAAGATGGACTTTCAGCCTCTACTTTCAGGATGGGCAAAATGGACAGGCAGACTTTGCCTGAATCAACCACAATGGATTTTAACAATATCTTGAATTGGAACCAGAAGCTACTGATAACCAGTGCAGTTCCTATTAGATTGGTTTTATTGTGCTGAACCACTTTGGACCAATCACAGGCTGGCAGATGAATTCTGACTAGTTCTAGCTTCCGGGACAAGGCCTTGTAGAGTGAATTGCAATAATCCAAATATGAAATGGCAAGGGCAAGGGTTACTGATGTCAGAACTTGTTGAGCCAAAAATGGTTGTGCCCCTGCCAAGGCTAAGAAAAGGACAGTGATGACTAACCTTTTTGTCGCTGCTTGCCAAAAATGGGGGGGGAACGTGGGAGGGTCACGTGCGTATGTGGATGCCCACACCCATAATTCAATGTGCCCCGCCCCCCTGTGCATGCACACATGACCCCCCTGCACTCCCCCACTTTTGGCACGTGATAGTACGGTGGGCCCGGTAGGTCTGCTTTTTGCCCTCCCCAGGCTCTAGAGGCTTTCTAGGAGCCTGGGGAGGGTCAAAACAGCCTTCCCCAACCCCCCCCCCCCCGAGGCCCTCCAGAGGCTGGAAATGGCCTGTTTCCTGACTTCCAGTTGGCCTAAAAGGCCCAAAAATCAGCTGGCCAGCGCACACATGCGTGCTGGAATGAGCTAGGGCAACATTCGTGTGCCTACAGATATGGGTAGGTGCGCCACCTGTGGCACTCATGCCATAGGTTCACCATCACCAGTCTAGGATCTTCAAATCACAGTTTTAGCAACAGTTCTATCCTACCTATAATTTAAGAAATGAGGAAATCTGCAAGCCAAAATGGGAAATTTAGAAATATTTCTGCTGCGTGACAGAAATTTTTGAAAAATATCTTATCTCTAATTGATGGGTGAGACTCAATTAGCAGGCTTGGGGGCTCTCCTTCACTCCATCTGTCCTGTAAGCATGTAAATCAGTACAAAGATGACTGTAAGATCAGTCACATTTTCTCTCGCCTTCCCTCCACCAATCCCATTGACCAAGCAAGAACTGTGAAAGCTTTTCTGTTTGGGAACTTTATAGTTTTTACATCCTTATTATTGAAGCCCGAAGTGGTTTTTACATAGAAAAGTAGGATTTTTTCCTTAATAACAAGGTATGCCATTTATATATGGCAGCTGAAATAATGACTCAATGCCTTTACTGTTCCCATCTCTACTTTTATGCAACAGCACTCCCATGCTGCCTATTTTTACACAGAGTGATTTCATACATCCCACTAAGCTATAATAAGGTGGCTTTGATTTTGATCTCTAAAAACCAATATGCATCTTGGCCAATTCTTCATGCCACATAGGGTTTGATGGTTTTGCTTTTTTTCCCAAACAGCCGCTCTCTGTGCCAATCCTTTCTGATGTCCAGAAGTTTCAAAAGCAAGCCGAGTATGGCATCGGAAGGGGGGCAGGAGGGGAATCTGCAGATCAAAGAAAATACAGTAGTCCAAATCAAAGGCCCCACTGGGAATGTTTTACTAGATGATTCCAGTCAGTTACATATCTGGACTCTCAGAGAATTATGCTTTTTCTGCGTGCCAAGTTATTTTAAGAAATGTGGTGGAAGTTATCAAAGGTGATACTAAAGGTTGATGCTAATAGTTGAGGCTAATTGGAGGTGATTGGCCATGCACCCCGCGCCGTTAGACAGGAGTCCGGAGAGTCGGAATTAATTTTCAGGGCTTTTGAGCACGTGCTGAGTTCCCTTCCTCCGCCTCTGGAACGAGCCTGGAGGTTAGTCGGGTTTACCCGTTGCAACACGTCCGAGTTAGACTTTGCTTCTGCCGTGCCAACTCGTGGCTGCGACCTGCCGCTTCCAGTCCCGAGTACGCTTGATGGCGGAAAGGGGGCGCTGAGAAAGCAAGCAGGCTGGAGAGGGCGGCGACTCGGGGTGGGCGAGGCTGAGCTCCGGGCCGCGGCTGCTCCCGGGGGCCAAGCGACAGGGAGATCTGCTGGGCTGGAGCGGCCGAAGGACCGCATAACAGGTAGGGACTGCCGGGGACGGAGGAGGAGGAGGAGGAGGAGGGAGGATTCCTGCGGAGATATCCCTTTCCGCGTCCGGTCTCAGGTTTCTCTGGTGGTTTAGTTTCGCTCGCGTCCCAAAGATTCTCGTGTGAAAAGGAAACTCCTTCGACGGGGCCCCAACTCTCACTTCATGGCTTCTGCTGGTCTCATTAAGTGGTGCGGTGCTTCGTCTTCTGTGCGAGACCCCATCTCTCCTCCCCTCCCCATCGCGTCCCGCAGTCTTCAGAGACGACACGTTGGACCCGCTTCCTGTACGATTCGTCCCTCACGAACACACACACACTCGTTCTCCGGACATCATTTTTTCCCACAGTTCCCTGGTGCCAGTTCCCAAGCTGAGAATCATCCCTCTTCCAGGAAGGGTGGGAATACGACTTTCTGTCACTTGGTTTTGGTCCCATCGGCCGGAGATTTTGCTTTGCTGCTCATCTTATGTCACCCCTGCCGGTTACAGGAGTTACTTTAAGAATATAGACGCAGAAGCAGCACTCCAGACAGAGGTGACTGACTTCCCTTTTCCTTCGTGTTGACAGGGTTTGTCAGTATCACTCGTGCCTTAGTTCAGTGTTTCTCAACCTTGGCAACTTGAAAGGTGTGTAGACTTCAACTCCCAGCATGCTAGCTGGGGAATTCTGGGAGCTGAAATCCACACGTCTTCAATTTTGCCAAGATTGAGAAACAGTGCCTTAATGCAAGACGCTGCCTACATCTGACATTCATTCCCCCTTTCGAATAGTCAATTCCAGCATCATAATTATTGACGCTTGCTGATCATTGTAAATTGTGAGACGAGACTCAAAAGTTGTGTCGTAGTTGCCTGCCTTTTCTGACGATTGAACTTGCAAATAAAAATCAGTGATCCTGCTATAGAATTATAATGTAACATGTTGAAAAATGATAAAATATTAGCCCAGAAAGGAACTGGTTATTGACTAAAGGAATGCTAGTTTTATCTGATATTACTAATATAATAGTAATATAATCACTATCATATGCCTTTGTTAGAGATAACTCCTGGGTATGAATAAGGTCAAAGAGCATAATACAATTATATGATTCTTTTTAAAAGATATCTAGTTTCCTTTAAAAAAAAATGCTGCAACAAAAAAGGGGGAAATTCTGCAAAAATTATTGCAATTAGAAATATGGCCTTGTTTGATTTTGGCTTGATACTTCTTGTATTTTTTCTTTTGGTTTAATATCTCAAAAACTAGAATGTATTGAGCTATTTTTTTAAAAAAAAATAAGCTTTCCCTTGAGATAATAGTACCCAGTTAACCTAGATTCATTCAGCATCTTCCCAGATCAGGGATGCATTGAAGTCTTTTGAACCATGTGGTTTCTCTCCCCCTCCTCCCCATACTTCAGGATTTTTGAATACATGTCTTTTAAAAGGATGTTGGAGTTAAGACTTCAGTTCATATTTTCTAGGTTCAATGGTCCAAGCCAGTGAATGTTCAGAAAGTTCTATAAATTATAACATTAGTACAAATATTGTTGTTTCTTAGTGACCCTGTGAGAAGTACTTAAGGCTCCATTATCAAGTTAAAGTACCACCCACTCACCACTGAGTCAGTTGTAAACAATGCCAGCATACAATTTGCTACCGTTACTGTTTATTCCTGTCCTGACTCCCTCCAAACTAATGGGAGATAGTCTCTAATAAATTATACAACTGAAGATGACGTAAGCTTATTTCATTTGTGCTCTGAGGACAAGATAAAGGCAATATTATAAAGGCCAAGCATCAAAAAATGTTGTCAGGGCATATTTATGCTGTGGACATGACTTTAGATATCCATCTTCTTGAAATTGCATCACATATTGTCAAATTCCTCGTCTGGACACACTTAAGCATTTGTCATAATACACATGCTGTACAATGGCTCTCTTGGGCTGATTCCTTTGCAGGTCTCATTTCTGTTTCTCATCATCATTTGGGCCTTGTGGTATAGTTAGTTCTGGAGCAGCTAATTTTTTTTCACATTTGATTTTCAAACTCACGTATGAATGTACCAGAGGATGGCACTTTAATAAGTTTTTATCATCTTCAGTTAAGCCAATTCCTTCACATACTATGATAAATTGCTGTATCCTGTGACAGCAAGTTTATAATGGTGAATGTGCAGCTGGGTAAGCCTGCTTGCTTGGAAGTGTGCATATGAGGGAAAGGGTGTGGTGGGAGCGGTAATAAGATTGCAAGGAGGCCAAAATGCCAGCGGGTGCTGAAGTCCCCACCAATCAGCTCTATAAATGTTAAACTTTGGGCTTTTGCATGTGTATGCCACATGTTAAGTTATGACTTGCAATTTCCATGTAGAAATTTGTTAGACAGTGAACTGATTCTGATTGGCCTAAGTTTTTCACTTTCTCTATTGCTTTTCTGTAGCTATACAAAGCAATTCCTTTGCAAATTTTGGGAAAACTTGTAAAGAGTTCCTAGACCTGAGTTGTTGTTTATTCAGTATTTCTGAATTCATGCTTTATAGGGCTATCTGTGGCATATAGGATGACAAAAAAAGGGAATTACATTTTCTTCAACTTATGTTTTGTAGGCAGGAACCTTTCTGAGGTTATAACTAGGAACAAATATCTCCACAGAGTTTTGTTAAGCATATTTTCTAGAACAATCTTGTGCCTGCTGATTGCTTGTGTGTTTGAATGGTGTCACTGACACCATTTTAAAGGACACCTCTCAATGTTTGCCTCCTTCATCACTGGACTTTTAACAGATAGTGTAACTTTGTATACAGTACATTTATATATTTAATTTGGACAGCCTATTATAATAATACATGATCCTTTCTTCTTTTTTTGAAAAAAAAATAGATGGTTTCTGGTTTTTGAGGGATTTCCCCCCCTTTTTTCCAGATGCTAAGGTTATTCAGTAGTCTTGACAACTTTCTATTATCTCCTGTATCAGAGGCAGTATGCCTCTCTAATTACCTCTGTGTTAATCCAGCAGGACATTTCTTATTTATGGATTGCTTGCCTGCTCTGCTTCTAGTAACTTTGTTTTTAAGTTTGCATTCTTGCTTTACAGTACAAGAAACTAGATCCAGTTGTATAGATCTAACTACCCAGGAAGAAGAAACATATAACTGTTGCTTCACTGTTCATAACCCATGAAACCTTTGACTTTGGCATCTCAATAATTTTATTTTAATACCATACTGGCTGGTATTAATTTTCAGGCCCAGATTTACTGGGAGGCATTCCTGCAATTGAGTTTCTAAGTAAGAAGTGCTCCTAAAGTTTTGTGATGATTCCATGTAGTCTTTGACTCACCATCATTTTGTTTGGTTCAAAGTTATGACAGCCTTGGAAAAAGTGATTTGCAACCTGTATTAGCGCTTTTGACTGTCATATCACCCTCCCCCTGTGGTCATGTGATCGTAATGCAAATGTTTGGCAACCAGTTCACATTTACAACCAGTTGCAGCATCCTGCAGTCACACGATTTGTGACCTTTTTTTTGCTGCTTTGCAAAAAAAAAATGCCCAGTGGGGAAACTTTTATTTATTTAACAACTGCATGATTTGCTTAACAACTGTGGCAGTTCATTTAACAACCATCAAAGATAATGTTGTAAAATTGGGTCTGATTTAATTTAATAACCACAACAACTTTCATTGGCAATTCCAATACCAATTGTGGTTATAAATTAAGGAATACTAGTATTCCTGAGAGAATTAAGGAATACTATGATTCCTGAGAGAAAACTGCTTTTGCTTCTCCAAATGAGAGTTGCTTTGGGTTGCCCTGATGGGGATCAAGCACCTCTCTCACTATTAGTTTTTCCTAACAGAGTGAACCGAGTGGGCTCAACCAGATGCTGCAACCGTCATAAATAAGAGTTAGTAGCAAAGCATCTGAATTTTTATCACATAAGCATGGAGATGCTACAACAGTCATAAATGTGAAAAATGGTCATAAGTCACTTTTTTCAGTGCCATTGTAACTCTGAACAGTCACTAAATGATTGTTGCAAGTTGAGGACTACCTGTACTTTGAGAAGAAACAGTTTCTGCATCTCAAACTTTTTTTAAAATGGAAATAAATGTCGGGGCTGGAAAAAACTTTTCTGTGGTATTGTAAGATGCTCTGTACACCCTGTTCCATACATGCACACCTAACCATTATCAAATATAGAATACTGAGCATAACTTTGGTGTGTTGGTAAATTGAGGTGTCTTTCCTCAACATCAATCCCAAATGCTTAAGTACAATTTCCTTTAGCCCCAGCCAGCCTAACTGATGGTCACGGTGATGGTATTCTCTACTTCAGAGCCTTCTAGATGCATTGGACTTCAGTTGCCAGCTGTTTGAAAGACATCAAGTAGAGAAGGTATTGAATTTGAAAGCATCTGGAAGGCCACACATAAGAAGCATCTTTTTTAGACTGAGAGCATATGCACCAAGACAAATTCCTTGTGTATCCAATCACACTTGGCCAATAAAAAAATTTGATTCTATTGTATTCTATTCTATTTTGCTCATATAAGGAATAGTGTTATTCCTATTTGGGTCAGTAATGAGCAAATCCCAGGTGTTTTACACCTTTGCTGAAAATACATAAGGGATTGTGATAATGGTTTTTGGATTTTTTTTGGTGCAAATGGCTAATATGCTTTACTGAAATTTGCTGATCATTCTTAGTTATTTATTTAATTTCTGTTTAATATGGCAAGCTTTTCTTATCCATCATTCTGTATTTATGCTAATATAATGCTGTTTTCCAAATGGGGAACACATGGAAGGAAAATTGAGAGTTTATCACAACACAATTGGGAGATAGTTTATAGATGCAATATCTGACTAGGAAGTCAGGTTTTTTTCTGTCTCTCATAGTGTTTAAGTTCTGAATGCACATACACATATGGAACTGTGTATATGTACTGATTAATTGAAGGAGACATGGATCTTTTGTCTAGGAAAATAAGTGATTAGACCTTGCTTTAAAACCTTAATTGGTCTAATCCCTGCAGATGTTGCCCACCATGTTATCTCTGCTTTGGGGGAAAATTAATAATCAAACAGCTATTATAGCTTTGGAAATGTTGCTGAAACATGCATGAAGTTGTATTCCAGCTATAATTTGATCAAAAGATTGCCTTATTAGCATGACTGAAGAATAATATTTTTCTGGGGATGGATTGGTTTTTCTGGACGTGCCAACTGTTCATTATGGCATATTAGTGGTTAGGAATAAGTAGCTATTCAATTCCCCGTGTCAAATCAGATTACTATTAATAATTGTCTTGTGCTTGTCAATTTTAGTGTTTGGTAAGTATCCTCATCTGGGAATCAGATTTGTAGTCATATGGCTGGTTCAGCTTGCATTCAGTTTGAGTAGGAGTCTACAGTAGTGTGGGTTTTTTTTCAATTAGGAAGGGCTGATTGAAGTGACAAGGATGGGGACATTGTTAGGCATACACACCCACATTCAGTCTATAATGTTAAACTTCACAAAAGCTGGTCAAGGTTGCTGAGACCTATTACATTATAGTATTTCCTTATACCTAAGAAGAATACCGTAAGGGAACTGGAGCAAGAGTCAGAGAAGGTTATTCTGTGACTAGGCCAAGTTTTCTAAGTGGGAAGGGGATAAAGGACTTATTTTCTATTCTATGCTTTCATTGTGTATTCTCCTGTTTAAACTGATGCAGCCATTCCCTAATTGCAGAATAAGAATTATGGGAAGTTTGGTGAGTGCTAATAGTGATTAAGTCCAAAAGCTATCCAATATTGCCTTTACTGTTGTCCAGCCGACAACTGTGGAAAAAAGATGCTTCCTGTGAATTTCCATAGGTCTTGGAAAATCAAAAGCCACCTTTCCCCCTTAAAAGACTTGCTGAAGTGCCTGAAGCCTGGGTACCTGAATCCCAATGATGCTGGGGTTGCTTACACAAACCTCATAGAGCTGAATGTTTCAAAGATGACTCCCAGGCTTCAGAGGCAGAGAAAAAAACTGACTCAATTCATGTATTAACTGATGTTGTGTGATTGCAGAGGTCTGAAACTGGTTCAAAACGGGCATTGGATTTGTATGGAAATTCTCATAAACTTTGAAATGTAAAGGTTAGTGACATCTGTAGATACTTTTCTCAATCTGGTGCTGTACCAATGTGTTTTATTTATTTTCATTTATTTGTTAGAGTTATAACCTGTTTTTCTTCTGGGAGCTGAAAGTAACTTATACAAGGAAAATCTCTTCATTTTATTTTAGCCTTAGGCTGGATTGACTGGGTCAAATAAATGTCTACCACTAGATAGGTGCCTTGTGTTATTTTCAAAGATGGTTGTGACACTTTTGGCAGAAGAAGCACTGCAAAGGATAATCGAAACCTGTTGTGAGGGTTTAGATTAGTATTGCTGAGGGAACCATGGAAAATTACATTCAATGAAGTCTTGGCTATCAGCGTCTTCTGAAGACCAGAGGAATCCAGTCATCTTGCATATATAATCCACCTCCCTGAACTTATACGGCAGAAGGATGATAGGGATTCTTCTACTATTTCTATTCATTTGTGGATGACCCTGAAATAAGAGGGGAGGAATTACTGGCAGGGAGTTAAAGTTGGTGACTCAGCTGTAGGCCAAGGCTTGGGTACATAACATGCTTCCCCACCTCCTCTCCCCTGGATGGCCTTCTCCTGCAACACACTGGCCTGTTATACTTGGACTGAATATTGCTGGTTAAAGAAGGAAGCTGGAGGCAAAAAATCTGGGAACAGTTTTCTGTTTAGGATAGAAGGCTGGGTTCTCTAATGAGGCAGCCGGATGAAGCTGAGAGATTGTTTCCTCCCTCTAGGCCTTAGCTTGGAAGAAAGATTGGCAAGCAGATGTTCCTGAGGAGACAACAATCTGTTGATGTTTTATCATGGAATAAGCTACGGTTTTTGGAGCCAGCCTAACAAACACAAGGGAGGGTTGGCTGCAGAAGACAATCTTAATACAATGAAAAGGGTCCAAAGGCTTAACCCTCTTGTAACTCGCCAAGTTACAAAATAGGAAAAGTTATAGTGTGCACATATTGTTCTCCTTTTTGTGTGTACCTATTTGCGTAATCAATATAAGATATGGAACTCTTTGAGCAATCTTTTCAATTGCATTTTCTATGTTGCAGTAGATAGAGCAGGGGTCTCCAACCTTGGCAACTTTAAGACTTGTGGACTTCAATTCCCAGAGTTCCTCAGCCAGCTTTGCTGGCCGAGGAACTCTGGGAGTTGAAGTCCACAAGTCTTAAAGTTGCCAAGGTTGGAGACCCCTGAGCTAGAGGGTTGTTCTGCCATTGGCCTTCCTTATAATCATCATTATTTGCTCATTATTCTTATGCAGCTGATTGAATCCTTTTCTTAGCAGGGGCATAATAGTGCAGGGTTTTTTCTTTTATACTTTAGACATGACAGTTTGATTGTTGTCAAAATAGTAAAGTAACACTGGATGTCTATCATGAGTGGTTTAGTTTGGATTCTTGCACAAAGATGGAGTTTGCACAATGGTCACTCTATAATTCTATGCTGCAAGGCCACCTTGACTTGTATTATTATATCTTTGGAAGGCAGTAGCTTCTGTGCTAGCTTATCAATATTTATGAGTTGGGACACTTCCAAATCTATTTGAGCCTTCTTACTCTTCTTCTGGCATCACAAGAATTCCTGCCTTAAGGAAGGTGTAGATCAAGGACAGTTTGCAATAGTAGAGCAACCTTCTGCACAGTCAAATCTAGTTCATTATTGTCTACACTGACTTCCTATTGGTTCGCCAGAGCCTAAAATGGAGCCCAACACTTTCTGGCATTGCCAGGAATTGAATCTAAAGCTTTGCAAGCAAAGCACGCAATCCACCACAGAATTATAGCCCTTCTATATATTGTGCCAGTTTGATATTTCTCCAAAGTGGAGAAAAATGTGCTTCTTTTCTTATCCTCTGTAATCATTTCAAATGTAATACTCGTTATTGGCCTTGTCATTCATGCTAAGATTATTAGATTATTTATAGCTATCAGTGGCTGAGTATTCTATAAGGTTGGGATATAAATAAATAAATATAAATAAACAAATAAAAATTTGCCATGCATTTTAGTCATCTTTCCATCATTAGCTTGTCCACATTGTCACTGTGAATTTGCACCTCTTTCAGTGCTTTTATACTTGCAGGGTAATTGCAATTGTTGCACTCCATTGTGGCTCCTTCACACAAAGAGTAAAAAAAAAAAAAGCTGAATGAGTTGTTAACTTTCAGCTCAAAGCTTCTCCAATAATCCAGCTCTTTCTGATTGACTGTAAATTGTTAGAAGTAGCATGTGGTTGCCTATGAATGACATTATGCCAGTTTATGTGCAGGGATTAAGTGTCTGGGGTGCAAAAGCAGAACTAGCTCAGGAATGCCAACAATGCCAGAGGTCAAAAAGATGGCCAGGTAGGCAGGGAGAAATATGATGTTCAGTGTGTTAGGTGACAATGCCAGAGAAAGCTTCTATTTAACCAGGCTCTCCCAAAAGACCTTAAAAGTGATATCAAGTATTTTACAATTTGAAGAATATTCCACATGATCTTTAAAGAAAGCAGTTGTGTTGTTCTAAGCTAAAATTCTGCAGCTGGTAGTCATCTGGACAGTTCAAGGTCAGTTGAATGCTGCCGGATACAGTTTCTTCTCATTGCTACACACATTGACTGGAAAATCCATTCTTAACCTGCAGATCCTTTCATCTTGGAATCTCTAAAACACGGTTCTCCAAAACGAGACATACAGTATTGACCCCCAAGGATCAATGGGACTATGCAAGGGGTCAGTATTATTGTTAAGAGAATTAGTTAAGTTAAATGTTTATAGAGATTCTCAGTCATCCAGGTCATGATTGTCCCAAAGTTCAAGAGGCAACTGGGGTTAATAACTTAATGTTTCTTAAATTATTTTCGTATAATAAATGTTTGGGAGTCAACAGACAATCTAGAACCTCATGAAAGGGTTGATGAGTTGAAGAGTTTGGGAACCTCTGCTCTATATTCCTCATGCCAGCTGCTTCCTTTCTACCGGAAATAAAAGAGTACCTAGGGTTTTTAATTCATGGATTACTGAAAATAAAAATAAAAATAGCTGTGTTATATATTGCTTCATATACCAAAGCATTTGTAATAAAAACATAATCAATGAATACATTAGATAATACTAAAGAACAATGTAAAAACAATATTCAATAAAACATACTCTTGTATAAGATCAGGAAGGGAAAAGAACATTTTAAAAATACATAACTTTCATAGCAGGTCTTGGTGGAGTATTCAATAGGTGCCAAAAATATCTTCCAATGCAAGGGTTTTCAAACTTTTTCAGGCCATAGAATCAGTTTTTTAAGTGGGGTGGGGTGGAATTCCTAATGAAAAACAAAGCTCTAATGATAGAAAATTGGTTACATTCAAGTGAACCCTTTCTCCCTTATTCTTTTATTGAGTCATTTTCGATCCTTTAAATTCTGTGGAACATAATTTGATCAACTGTAGTCTGGTGGCTGCTTCCTGAATTTGGGGGATGAGCATTCCAAAGTTTGGACAAGACCTGTTGCCTAATGACATTGAGCAGCCCTTGTAACATGATCTTCAGTAACCAACCATAATGGAAAAAACATTTAATCAGAGTCTTGGTCCTAAGCTATTAAAACCAAATCTTTGAATCGTTTTTTAAAAAAATTTGATTTATATGCTGCCCTTCTCCGGAGACTCAGGGCGGCTTACAATGTGTTAAGCAATAGCCTTCATACTTTTGTATATTTTATACAAAGTCAGCTTATTGCCCCCACAATCTGGGCCCTCATTTTACCCACCTTAGAAAGGATGGAAGGCTGAGTCAACCTTGAGCCTGGTGAGATTCGAACTTACAGTAATTGCAGGCAGCTGATCTTAATAATAGTTAATGGCACTGCTTTAGTCTGCTGAGCCACCAGAGCTCCTTGCATCTCATTGCAGATGCTTCAGTACAGTTAGGGGTACCCTGGGCACAAGCAGGTTCCCCATTCGGTAACTTCTCCACTGCATTCTGTGGCTTCCCAGGTCAAGAGCAAGGATGGTCCTGCACAGACTGTATTACGATTATCTCAACATGAGCTTATTTGATACACAAACCTGAACTTGCCTTTTCTGTGTTGTGGTCTTAATAGTCACATATCTATGAAGAGGGCTGATTCACTGTGTCTCACAAAGAAGCAAAATACATCATCTCAAGATCTCTTATGGCTGTGATTTTTTTTTTGTTTCTAAATATATCCATCGAATTCCTCTGCAGTTTTTCATATGTATCAGCAACTGTTTTATTGGATGAAGTTATCTCTTAAAGTTGTTGAGGTTGGAAGTATTTATTTGATGCAATCCAACCATAAGGAAGGATTTGTTTTATATACTGCATGTTGCAGCTGGGGTCAGAGTTGAAAGCCAACTGGTAACATTGTTCTCCATCTATCAGCAGTATAAAAGCTGGGAAGTGCCAAGGCAGCATTTCTGAAAAAGGCAAGCTTCACATTGTTGCCATGTCAAAACCCATGCCTGATAATAAAGCAATGCCATCAAAACAGCATATTGTTCTCTGCAGTCCCTCATTCAAACTTACTGCATCCTGTTTTGTGGGTTTTGATACACACTTGTATCAATACACATCCAGTTATTTCTTTTAAGAACTACACAGCCAGAGTTCCGCATGTGCAAATGGACACTTCCCAGGCACGGCAACATGTTTATCCCCCGGTTGGAAGTGGGGGGACATATAACATATATTTATGGTCTAAGAGGAGGCAAGTGTGTCATCTTATGAAAGCATGTGCTTTATCCCTCTTGATTTCTAATGCTAAAGGCACAGGACTGTGGGGAACTCCCACATAAGTCTCATGGCATACAGCAAAGGCACACAGTCTATATCTTTGGCACTCATACACTCCATAACTCTTCCCCCTTTGTTAAGACTCTTTGGAGACCCCTCTACTCAAAATGGGGTAATGTGCTTTCCTGCCACAGAGGAAAAAATATATACAAAAATGGTAAACTCCAAAATCGGGTTAAAGCAGTAAAAGAGAAAAATCTCCCCCCTCCAAAAAAACAAAAACAAAAACAAAACCCCATCCCAGGAAAAATAACCCTGGAAACCCACCCATGCAATGTAGCCTGTTAATACCAAAACATTGCCATTTCCACCTTTTTCACTATTTAAATCAGGGGTCTCCAAACTTGGCAACTTTAAGACTTGTGGACTGGCTGAGGAATTCTGGGAGCTGAAGTCTACAAGTCTTAAAGTTGCCAAGTTTGAAGACCCCTGATTTAAATGAAGAAGTTACAATGACTAGGATAAAGTTGGGAGATGCTTTCCAGAAAGCTTTTTCTGGAAGAAAGCTTTTTCATAGTGTAGTAAACCTGTTCATATTAGTGGAATAAATGTCATAATTCCAATCTAGTTAGTTAGAGACAAGAACAAAATTATTGGAAAGGTAGAAAAAGTTTGATAGCCAGATCAGTTTTTTCCTTCTTTATGTCTATTCTCACCAATGCACAATCCTGTGCGTCAGGGAAGTTTTAAACTTCCGTGCTTGCTTGCCCTTCTTTCCTGCATGTCATCTGTTTCCTTCCTAAAAGCTCTGTGATTTTTGAAATTGGGGAAATGTCTATTGAGCTGGAACTCACAGTAAAAAAAAACAAAAAACCCCACAATACCTGACTGTATGAACATTTGGAAATTTCCCACATATTGTACACATGACCAGTCACTAGACTTGTTCATTCTCCACATATACTGTGATAGAACTGAGGTAGCCCTGTTACCTTTCTGAGTAAGCTCACAAATAATATTAAGCCATGGTTTGTAACCCATGGTTTATTGAATGGGGGGGGGTATACTTGAAATATGCTAAGCATAAGCCACAATTCACAAATTATAAATGGCTGGCTTCATAAAATATTTTGTTCATTAGAAGTATATTTTTTTAAAAAACCATTTCATTTGAAGAAATGCATTCCTTAACCTGCGAGTGAGCCAGAGAAAGGCATGCCAAGCAAATGATCCTCTTCATAATGGCTTCACCTTTAGATTGGTTTGGTAATGGGAGAGGCAGCTCTTCAGATAGGCAGGACTCAGTCCTTTGGGGGAAAACAATATGAAGTAAATTACAGTATAGCATAGTGCAAAGGAAGAATCCAGTAACTATCTGCTTGGGTCACTCTGTATGCATATCACACTCACTTTTCAATACACGAGCTTCTGTCGTTCCACCCTTTATAGATTATGTTTGAACCCTGCCCATACATTTTTAACAAGATGTAGTCCTAATAGTGCTGTGATTTCTGGATCTAGTGCTTCCTTGAAACCTTCCTAGGTTTCTGTCATCTGAAGCCTTTCAAGGGGTGTTGAGTTTCATTTCATTTCAGGGGTGTTGAATTGATTCCCATAATCCTCAGCCATATAGCCCACACATTTCAACTTGATTCATATTTTGCAGTGCTGCCGTTTTTTAAAATATGGTTTATTGAATAAGCCTCATTAGTTGGGCTCACACAGTGTACTACACTAAATTATGGTTTAGTTCAAGGATGCAGTCCCTGGACTTTTTTGCTTGGCTCCTACAACTTCCTTTGACTGTGAATTTTGAAAATACAAAGTGTGGTTTTTCTACCATCTTTCACCACAGCTGTTGTGCGACCTTTCCACAAACCTTTAAAACTAAAGAAAGACTTGAAAATTTGATTAAAAGCCGGGGGCGGGGTGGGGGGTGGGGGGTGGATGAAAACTTGGTTCTACCCAATTTGAACAATTGCTCTATACACTCTTGATTTTCAGAAGGCAATTCCTTTCTGGCTTAGAATTGTGTGTGAATTAGGAACAATTTATGAATGGGATCTCACAGGGAAACTTCTAGGGACTTCTAGAAACTTCTTCCCCTAGTAGTTTCATGTCAACTTTCCCCCATGACCTTTTTATGCATGAAATACAAGATTGCTTGGGACTGGGCAGAACAGTTTATCCATGGGCATGCTAAGTCTATCATGGGACTCATCGGTCTAACTAATGACATTTACCAATGAGATTTAGACCTAAATTGGTCAGTAATGTATAGTTACTGACCAGGATTTAGGTTACAGTTGTATATGAAAGATTTTCAGAAGTCTACCAATCTTCACTCTCAAAATATTTTGGCTACAACTGCTACTTTTTTCAGAGCTGCTGACCATGAGGCAATTCTAGCCCAACACACCCAGAACTCTAGAGAAGGCTGGTCTAGGTGGGGTTGTGCCAGATTACTCATGTATATGTACTTAATAATTCCTGCCTCATGTCAGGACAGTATTTCTCCATATACTACCATTAGTTTATGGTATATTAAAAAGATACCTTTGTTGTTTTGTTGTTAGTTGCGAAGTCATGTTCAACCCATCACGACCTCCAGGACTTCCTGTCCTCTACCATCCTCTGGAGTCCCTTTAAGCTCATGCCTACTGCTTCAGTGACTCCATCCAGCCACCTCATTCTCTGTCGTCCCTTTCTTCTTTTGCCCTCAATTAGGCTCTTCTCCATAAGTCCTTCCTTCTCATTAGGTGGCCAAAGTATTTGAGTTTCATCTTCAGGATCTGGCCGCCTAAAGAGCAGTCAGGGTTGATCTCCTCTAGGACTGACCAGTTTGATCACCTTGCAGTCCAAGGGACTCGCTGGAGTCTTCTCCAGCACCATAGTTCAAAGGCCTCAATTCTTTGGCATTCAGTCTCTCCTATGATCCAAATTTCACAGCCATACATTGCAACTGGGAAAACCATAGCCTTGACTATAGACACTTTTGTTGGCAGGGTGAGGTCTCTGCTTTTTAGTATGCTGTCTAGATTTGCCATAGCTTTCCTCCCCAGGAGCAACCGTCTTTTAATTTCTTGGCTGCAGTCCCCATCTGTGGTGATCTTGGAGCCCAGGAAAATAAAATCTGTCACTACCTCCATTTCTTCCCCATCTATTGCCAGGAATTGGGGCCGGATACCATAATCTTAGTTTTCTTAATGTTGTGTTTCAAGCCAACTTTTGCACTCTCCTTTTTCACCCGCATCAAGAGGCTCTTTAGTTCCTCTTCACTTTCTGCCACTAAAGTGGTATCATCTGCATATCTGAAGTTGTTGATATTTCTCCCGGCAATCTTAATTCCAACTTTTGATTCATCTAGCCCTGCCTTTCTTATATGTGCTCTGCATATAAGTTAAATAGGCAGGGTGACAGTATACAGCCTTGCTGGACTCCTTTCCCAATTTAGAACCAATCAGTGGTTCCATGTCCAGTTCTCACTGTTGCTTCTTGTTGCAGATATCTTACATATGAATGTTGCTCACTGTTGCAGATATCTTACATATCATTAACTGCAGATGGTAGAGTTTGAATCTCGGATTGATCTCATCCAAAACAAGATATTCTACTAGTGAATTTAGCTCCTTTTCCCTATCCCTGTCCTTGGATGTACATGACTGATGTCGAATCTTCTATGAAATTCATCCAAGTTCAAAGTGAAACAGGAAAGGGCTAGAGGAAGAGCTGATTGAAAATAATAATATCTGAAAGCAAGCTAGGGAACAGAGGAGGTCAGCAGGTCAGCAGGCAGATGACATCAGGAGGAAGTAAAGCAGAAAATAAGGCCAGGATGATAAAGAGCAACATTTTATATGAAAACTTTTATAGAAAATAGGAGTGAGCAACTAACAAAGGGACAATGGTTTGTGGGAAAAGACAGATGAAATGTATTTATCTTTTATTTATTTGACTTAGATTCTGAATGGTATTTACTAGCCTACTAAATCAGGGGCCTCCAACCTTGGCCACTTTAAGACTTGTGAACTTCAACTCCCAGAATTCCTCAGCCAGTAAAACTCTGGGAGTTGAAGTCCACAAGTCTTAAAGTGACCAAGGTTGGAGACCTCTGTACTAAATCCCTCCATGCTGATATGGATCACATAGACTTGAGATGTAACAAAGATACTTTACAACTGTAAGACTATAGACTCAGTATGATAATGTTGTCCTTTAGCTATCAGGAATGTATGCTGAAATAAATTGTATGATTGGACTTGAGAGTGCCTCAAGAGCACTCTGGCTGGCAAGTGGTGCTGTCCTTATAGTTTTAATGCAAGACAATTAAAGGCAGCAATTGGTGAATTCCTCTGGCTGCATTTCCCTTCTTTCTTAACCTCACCTGCCATTAGGAAAAACCACTGCCCATTGCTGTTCTTAAAGGTGGGTTGAATTTGAGTAACAGAGAGCAAGTGCCTAGGATGGAGGCTTTAACTGGTTTTCAAGTTGCTAAATGACTGGCTGTCAGTACAGAGAATTTCTGGATGGTTAACCTGCCCTCAGGCTACAGTATTTCTCAACACAAAACTCTTATTCTTCTGAGCATTTAAACCCATGTACCAAAATAGTCTAACAGGTTATTTGAAGAGTCTGAATATTAAGATTGTTGGGGGTAAGAGGAAGGAATATAAAGATGGTTTATTTGACCAAAATTAAATTATACAGGTATTTGTGGAAATTTTTAACGGTTTTTTTTTTACCAGAACTGGGTGATGACGATATTTTAAGATTTTGTTTGTTTGCTATATTTCAAATTTATTGAAATATCTCTGATCATTTTTCTTGGTTTTTTACTGACTATATTTGGATGATGAAATTTGTGGGATTTGTTTAATGATAAGAAGTGAGATATAAATGTAAAACAAAGGAATAAAATGGACTCATTAGATCAAATTTAAAATACATAGGTTGTTATTTTGGATAACTGAATGGATTTTTTCCTGATTAGAATGGAAGATGAGGTTTTAAAGACTTGTTTGTAGAAAATGGGATGATATCTATCTATCTATCTATCTATCTATCTATCTATCTATCTATCTATCTATCTATCAAAGTTATTGGCCACTTATCTTATCAGGGGGGACTTACAATATTAAAAATAGAACTATATAAATAGAATGCTACAAAACAGTAAAAATATAAAATATGACAGCTAAAAGATGGGAGGGGGGAATTGATGTGAGATGAAGAGGTTGTTTATTTGTATTTTAAGAGATGGTAATAAGTTGTTAGATGATTATACTTTCTGGGATTATAATGGGATTTCTTTTCTTTTAATTTTTTTCTTTCTTTTTTGCACTTCTTTCTTTTTTGTATTATCCATAGATTGTAAACTTTAATAAAATTATTATAAAAAAATTAAAATAGTGAGGAAATATATTTGCGTTCCACAGAGAAGTAGCTGACACAAGTCTTTGCATAATTTCTGGAATGAGCTGATGTTCTTGCGTTTGTGCAACCTGTTACCTGCCTTTTTCAATTTGTAACATGTTGGCATTGCTGTCCTAATCTGGATTTTGTATCTCTTTATTGCAGATTCCAAAGATGGAGACAGGCTCCCTGGTGCGGGCTGTCTTTGATTTCTGCCCCAGTGTATCTGAGGAGCTGCCACTGTTTGTGGGGGATATCACTGAAGTGCTGGCAGTCATAGATGAGTTTTGGCTGTTTGGGAAGAAGGAAGGAGTCACAGGTACATCTAAAAGGTCTTTGGGTCAGTTTATGAAGTTGGTTGCATCAGAACCCAAAGGTGCTTTTCAAAAGCAACTGGGCTTCCTTTGTTTTCTCTTGACAGTGTTTCACTTCTCATCCAAGAAGCTTACTCGGTTCTGACTGAATGGTAGGGAATGAAAGGATTTATGTTCTTTGCAGTCAAAGGATATAAATCCTTTTCTTTCCCATCATTCCGTCAGAACCGAAGAAGTTCTTGGATGAGAATGAAACATTTTCAACAACAATAACAACCAAAGTCCAGTTGCCTTTTGACCTGGATGACTGAGAATCTCCATAGACGGTTGGGCTAGAAGTACTAGAGCTGAACAAGTAAAGCTAAGTAAAGAAAAGGAAATTTCATCCTAAATAAGGATTTTAAAACTCTTAAGCCTTTCTTTACTACTATTTAGCAGTTGAAAGATCAATAACTCTGATGAAAAATTAGAAAAAGATGTGATTGGATGCATATAAGCACCACCCCAATGCCCTTTCTGCCTGGTGGTTAGTGGTAACTTTTCCTGTGGTTTTGGAACTGGAACTGAACTTCCAGTCAAGGAAAGCATCATTTTCTGCCTTTAAAAGTGTCACGTGGTAGACCTCTGCAACCAGCAATGCAGCCCAGCCCCATTCTGGTGTGCCTGAAAGGTATGCTGCACAATTTATGCTGACGTAAAAGTCTTTTTGGTTCCAGGACAAGAGGAAACCTCAGCAAATGGCTATATGGATGAGACCATAGTCTCCGTGGAGCTGTTCAGGAGAGATTTTTATCCCCTTCCTCCCCCTTTTTTGAAGGGGCGTTCTGGTTTCTTTATCTAATACTTTTTGGTATTTCTGTAAATGTTTGGGCTCCCACACACTTCCTGATACCTCTCTGTTGTACTGTTTGGTCTTGCAATTAGAGAAATGAGATAGCTATTAATATATCAGAAGCTTGCTTCCCTTTTTCTTTTTATAATTCTTTGTTTCCTTAACCAGTCAAATGGAATATAATTCTCAATATACTCAGTATATGGTAATAGAATAGAATAACAGAGTTGGAAGGGACTTTGGAGGTCTTCTAGTCCAACCCCCTGCTTAGGCAAGAAACCCTACACCACTTCAGACAAATGGTTATCCAATCTCTGCTTAAAAACTTCCAGTGTTGGAGCATTCACAACTTCTGGAGGCAAGTCATTCTATTGATTAATTGTTCTAACTGTCAGGAAATTTCTCCTAAATTCCTTTCCAACTCTGTTAATCTGTATCTGTAAATTGCTTCTCTCCTTGATTAGTTTCCACCCATTGCCTTGTCCTACCCTCAGGTGCTTTGGAGAATAGCTTGACTCCCACTTTTTTGTGGCAGCCCCTGAGATATTGGAACACTGCTATCATGTCACCCTTAGTCCTTCTTTTCATCAGACTAGACATATGCAGTTCCAACAACCGTTCTTCATATGTTTTAGCCTCCAGTCCCCTAATCATCTTTGTTGCTCTACTCTGCACTCTTTCTAGAGTCTCAACATTTTATGGGATCAGCGTAGCCACAATACCCTGAACAATTTGGGATAGTTTTTAGGGCAGTGCCTGTTTTGAAAATTAGCAATATGACTCAAGACTTCTGACCTCATAAAAGCACAGTGTCTCTCTATCTTTCATTGAAACTGCCCTTTTTTCTCTGTGCAAACCTGAAAGAAAATTGTAATACTCTTGGCCAGATTTATCTTATGGGATCACTAAAGGGCATGGCCACTTATAGAGGTGAGGTATGAGTTCCATCAGAATTTTAAAATATATACATACATTTCTAATAAAGGAGAATATTTGTAGCTTAAGATTGAAATGAGGGGTCCTTGATGCTCTCCGAGCGTGCTTGTTTTCTTGCAGACGTTTCATTAACCTAACTAGGTAACATCATCAGTGCACTGGCCCCCACATATATTTCTGTTAGACTTTTCAGTAACCTTCCTCAACCTGTTGCCTTTCAAATATATTGTTGCTATCAGTTATAGTAACTGAGAAGTCAGGAGGTTGAGGAAGGCTGCCTGAGGCAATGCTCAGACATGAATCTTCATTTGTACTGATCAGTGAGAATATTTGTAGCTTAGAGTTGAAACTTGAATGTACACATATTGTGAGCAGTGTCAGGACACAAGCAATAGTGTAATCTAGTAGAGTAATGATAAATGAGAATATTTGTAGCTTAGGGTTGAAATGAGGGGTTCTTGGTGCTCTCTGAGCTTGGTTGTTTTCTGGCAAACATTTCATTACCCAAACTAGGTAACTTCAGTAGTGCTAGTGAAATTACCTAGTTTGGGTAATGAAATGTCTGCAAGAAAAGAACCAATCTCAGGGAGTACCAAAGCCTCCTCATCTTCATTTGTAGTATATTCTGATGGGATATAGTAAAATATTTGACTTGCCCATTTTAGCTTCTTTTTTAACCTACCCTGCTGTTAACTTCATGAAATAGTGAAACACAGATACAGGAACAATACTCATTAATGCATGCATACATTTTTACCTATATAAGAATTCTAAAATGTCAGCATCCTTTTTTGAGTTCTTTTTCTTTTAATGTCAGTATTCCTGTTAGGCCCCAAGAACCAAGAAAGACAAGGAGTTACGGTACTTCTGAATAGTTTCCTTTATTGTTCTTCACCTATAGACGCAATCTTCCCAGGCTGTACATTGTGATGCAAGCTTATTGTATTTGCATCATGATGTTACAAGAAAAGAAGTTAGTAACAGAGTTGTCCTTGTGACACCACAAGACATATTTTATTAATTTGATGAAATCACAGCTTGCTGCAGATGGCTCTGTCTTATTGCTTTCAAAAGATGGACGAATCAAATTATGGAAATTAGTCCTTAAATATGGAGGTGATCCTAAAATGGTAATGTTGTATTGTTTTGATTTTTGATGTATAACAATTGTTTTATTATAAAATTTAAATTATAAAAATTATTTACAAAAAGATGGGTGTCCAGGTATTTATGTTATAAAACAGCAATTCACAATAATTGTTGTTGTTCAGGAACTTGAACAACTTCAAGGTTGACTCAGCCTTCCATCCTTTCTAAGGTAGGTTAAATGAGGACCCAGTTTGTGGGGGCAATAAGCTGACTTTGTATAAATATACAAAAGTATGAAGGCTATTGCTTAACGCATTGTAAGCCGCCCTGAGTCTCCGGAGAAGGGCGGCATATAAATCAAATTTTTAAAAAAACAAAACTTAATACTAGAAAAGCAGGACAGAGCAAAACTTTGTGGAACTTTCTGCCAACAATGATTATTCCCTGTGTGTGTGTGTGTGTGTGTGTGTCCATGTGCATATGTCTGAAAGAGAGAAAGAACAGATGAAAAAAAGTTGAACAAGTGCTAATTACTAAATAAAAATGTTAACATATGCATTTCACGTTAATTTGCTGTAATAAACTGCGCCCATAAGAAGGCCGTTTTGAAAAAGCTTTCTGATCTCAAGTAGCTGTATAGCAGCTGTCTTTTGAGAACATAAGAAAGAAAACTTGAAACAACCAGGAGAGGGAGCCCTTCCCAACTCTCTGCATTCATCCATTGCTCAATCTTGTGGCTCATCACAGAACCAAAAAATATTTAAGCTATATCTTAACTTCTCCACTAAGAGATAGGGAGAGTTAACCATCAACTGAACCACTTGATTTAATACATATATTCCAGGACCTGTTTTTAAATGTATTAGAATTAATACAATCATTAGAGATATTGACAAGTACAGCATTATAGTTGATGTCCTGGTGGTCTAGACAGAAAATATCAATGCTTCTTCATGGACAAAAGCTCTAGATACGCTTATTATTTAGATGAATAATGACAATCGCATTTCCAGTAAAAAGAACAACCTGATATGGATGGAGGGAAGAGATTGTCCCATACAAAGGAAAAGCAACACACCTCTCTTGGGTGACAACCATTCCTTTGATCCTAGAAGAAAGTGCTTGGAATTTTCTGTAAGAATATTAGGAATCAAATCCTTTGTTTAGTTATATTTCAATCCTTCCATGGCTCATTTTGATCATCTTGTTTTATGCCAGACTGGATCTGACATGAATTTGACTCCCATTTTGTTGAAAGATGCTGGGAAATAGTTCCGTCATGAAGGATGGATTAAATCTTAGCAAAATAAAATCCATGCTAAACATTTCTGAATTGTCATCCAGCTACAAATGTTTGCTATTCTTAAAAAAAAAAAAAGAGGTTTAATGTAGAGACTCACTTGATGTTTCTGTGGAATTTTCTATTTCAATTAAGAAATTTTAATTTTCTTTAAGGGTACAATTGTGATAGTAGACAATACTAAGTAAGGTGGACCAATGACCTGGTAAACCATAACACATTTTCCTTACATTTTCATATTGTTGGTGTTACCAATGTTAGTTATCAAAGTTTGTCAATTCTCATGTAGCAAAACTCAATTCACGTTTGCGGTTTCCAACAATGTACACTGCAGAATTTCTTTATCTTAGCAAGTGTACAGTATATTAAATGAGGAAAGCAGTGTACAAATCCCTCAATTTTATGGAACTGACAACAGAATAATTAGCACTAAAGACAGTTTTTTACACTGCTCACTTCCCACCATATTTTCAGTGTGAAAGGCTGGGAGAATCCTGATGAAAAGGATGGCGGCAGGAGAAAACTTTGTGGTGCTTTTATGCCATGGTGAAGAATGAAATAGATAGATGTCAGGGGACAGAACCATAACTATCATTTCTACTATTTAGATTTTTTTTCCCCTGTTCTATTGAAAATGTTCTTTGCTCTTACCCATTTTAGGCCAGTTCCCCAGCAGCTTTGTAGAACTTGTGGATGTTCCTGTTATGAAGCAAGGAGAGAAGCTGTTTGTTTGTATCAGCAACTTCACTTCCCAAGAGCCTGGCAGCTTGGCCCTGCAGAGAGGTACTGATGATTTCCATGCATTCCTTACTTGGGCAGGAGTTCCTTAATGCTCTGCTCTTCTGTAGATCTCTGTCAGTCCATCAAAAGGAATTCTTTTCGGCGTCCTTTCTCCCTTACAGTTCTAATCATAGCGGTCCAGGGCTTTCTCATTCTGTACCTTAGTAGTCTTGCTATATTTGGAACAGAAGTCTGATAATCTCTACAGTCACTAGGATAATTGCCATTTTCCAGCACGTTTGGTCTAGTGGTTAAGGCAGTAAGCTAGAAATTATGAGACTCTGAGTTCTAGTCCTGCCTTAGGCATGAAAGCCGGCTGGGTGACTTTGGGCTTGTCACTCTCTCTCAGTCCAATCCACCTCACAGAGTTGTTGTTGTGGAGAAATAGGAGGAGGAGGAGGGAGTATTGGATTTGTTTGCCACCTTGAGTTATTCATCAAAATAATAAAGGCGGAATAAATATAAATAAATAAATATAGTTGTTTGTCAGATGCAATTGAGAACAATCTTTGTGACTGGCTGCTTTGAATTGAAATCATAAGTTGGACTACAGATAGTTCTCAACTTAGAACCATTCGTTTAGTGACAATTCGAAGTTACAGCAGCACTAAAAAAAAGTGACATGCAACCAGTCCTCACACTTACAACTGTTGCAGCATCCCTATGGTCATGTGATCAGAGTTTGGTCCCTTGGCAACCAGCATGTAGTTATGATGACTGCACCATCCCAGGGTCATAGGATCACCATTTGCAACCTTTCCAAATGGCTTCCAACAAGTAAAATCAGGGGTGAAATGCTCCCAGTTCGGACCGGATCGCCTGATCCGGCAGCGATGGCGGCGGGTGGTTCGGAGAACTGGTAGCAAAAATTCCTGGGCCCCCCCCTCCCCATGCCCAACTGAGCCGCACGATCATTAGAGCCTTTTTTTTAACTTTTCAAAGCATTTTTTCTATATTTTCCGACGAAAAAATGCTTTTAAAAGTTTTTTAAAAAAGCCTCTGATGATTGCGCAGCTCAGCTGGGATTGTCAGAGGCTTTTCAAAGCATTTTTTTCTGCAACCCCTTGGCTGAAGAGGTGGTAAAAATGCTTTGAAAAGTCTCTGACGATCCCAGCTGAGTTGCCTGATCGGCAGAGGCTTTTCAAAGCATTAGAAAAAATGCTTTGAAAAGTTAAAAAAAAAAAAGTTGGCCACGCCCACCCCAGTCACATTAACACCACCACCACCACCCCGCACCAAGCCATGCCTACAGAACTGGTAGTAACAAATTTTACATTTCACCCCTGAGTAAAATCCATGGGGAAAGCCAGATTTACTTAACAACTGTGTGATTCACTTAACTGCAGTGATTTGCTAAACAACCATAGCAAACAAGGTCAACATTCACTCACTTAATAATCACCTTGCTTAGTAACAGAAATTCTGGTCCCAATTGTAGTTGTAAGTTGAGGACTGCCTGTATAAGGGGAGGTGAAGAGGGAATGCTTGAGCTATTTTTTTTTTTTGGAATGACTACTGGCAGGAGTAAATTGGGGGTAATCCTGGCTCTTTTTGACCCCTTGGCAGCTTTCAGTATCCTCAACCGTGGTATCCTTTTGGGGCAGCCTCAGGAGCTGGGATTGGTGGACAGTTTACCTCCTTCCTCCAAGACTTGTCCCAATTGGTGTTGAATGTTGATAGGAAGCGAGAGGTAGAGGCTGGAACCCCTGCTTTGTAGAGTGCTGCAGAGCTCAGTCTCCGCTCTGCTGGGGGAGATCATTTGTCACTGACGTATCATCAGTCTGTGAATGATTCCCAGGTGAAATAAACAATGTTATGGGTACCCTTTCATGGTGCTTGGAGATTCTGGGGGTCTGGATGGGGAACAACAGGTTTCAACTGAAGACTGGTAAGACTGGATGTAGGAAGGAGGCTTTCCTGTATCTGGGGATTATCATTTTCAGTCTTGGATGAGGTTTGCCCTTCCCCAGATAGACTCAGAGCTAGTATGCAGATGCTCTCGGATTCATGATCCCTGCTTGAGGGCAAGGTGGCAGTCATGGCGAAGAGGTTTTTGCTCAACTTCCTGTTTTGCACTAGTTATGCCCTTTCCTGGATCAGAAAGCCTTTCTTTCTGTCATTCATGCCCTGGTCATCTCACATACAGACTACTGCAATGCACTTTATATGGGGCTATCCTTGAAGAGTATCTGGGAATGTAGAACAACCAGTTCTGGGTGCCTCTATGGTAACACTTTGGCTATGTGAAATGCATTGGGTGTCAGTTTACTTCTGGGTCCAAATCAAGGTGTTGACTGGTTGGTGTAGAAATTTGATAAATAAAATAAAATAAAAATGTGTTCCTTATCCCTGCAGGAGACCTGGTGATTTTGAATGATTCTATAGCATCTCCTTGGCTGAAAGGCCGGAGCAGCTGGGGAACCAGTGGTTTCTTCCCATCATCCTGTGTTCGAGAACTCAGCCTCTCAGGTTTTGGTCCCCGGTTCCTACATGGCGCAACACTGGAAATGCCATCCTATGCTCTGGGTCAGGCCCGAGCACTGATGAATCTTTCAGCCCAGATGGAGGAGGAACTTGATTTCCGGGAAGGGGATGTGATTATCATTGTTGGCATTCCAGAACCTGGATGGTTTGAAGGGGAGATTCAAGGTCGCCGAGGCATCTTCCCAGAGGGATTTGTGGAGCTTTTGGGTCCCCTAAAAACCAACAATAACCCAGATGACCCAACTTCATCAGAGATTCCAAAGATAAATGGAATGAAAGATACATATCCCCAGGAAGAGGAGAAGCCGTGGAGTGATGAAGTGGCATTGCCAGGACCTTATGGGATTGCTCTCTATCAGTTCCAAGCCCTGGAATCAGCAGAACTAGACTTTGAGGTGGGGGAACGGATCCGAATTCTGGAAGTTCTGGAAGATGGCTGGCTAGAGGGAGAACTTCGAGGAAAACGTGGCATCTTTCCTCACCGGTTTGTGAAGTTGGAGGAGAACTGCCTACAGCCTAGAAAGCAATGGAAATCTGGATATTTGCCAAAGGGGGTGGATTCTGTTATAGCCAGTCTTCACAAAGCAGGTTCCCCTGGCATGTCAGAGGAGCCTGGATGGAGTTCAGACTATACTGAGGAAAAGACTTGTCAACTTCCTTTGATGCAAAGGAATTCTTTGGACTCTGAAGTAAAACAGAACCAAATACCAAATCACCAGAAGGAAAGCTGCCTTGGCTCTGTTCCTTTAGAAGTGTCAGGCACTTCCCCCCTAGATTCTAATAAAACTGTCAATGGAGTTTCTTCCATACCTCATTCTCCACTTCAGGTAAAAACCCAACACTATGACCATTCGGATAAACCAGAGGCCATTCAAACCCCCAAAACTTCATGGGACCGTTTGAAAGGCTGCAAGCGCTTAGAGCAGGATGGAGAGGCTCATAGTCTGATCCGCCACAACATTCTTTGTGAGGACTTAGTTGCTTGCATGGATGGTCAGCAGCAGAAACCTAAATCTCATTCTTCCAGCTTCAGTGGAACTCAGGAGAGCTCGGACATTTGGCCTGTCTGTCAAGGTACTCAGAATGAACTCCCACAAGGTGTGGCCCATGGGGAGATCTGTGGGGACCTTGACTCAAAACTGACGGAGCAGCTGGCTCAGTTTGAACAGAGCCTGACAAATCCTATAGGCCATGGTGGCTATGACACTTTTGAGCAGGATAATGTTGCTCGGCATTTTTCCATTCTGGATTTCAATTGTGAGAGAGATATTGTATGTGGTACAGTAGAGAATACTTCACAGAGAAGAAAGGTGCTACGGCCACCCCCTCCTCGACCTGGTATTCCTGTCTCTGCCTCACCACATGTGCCAGTAAGGCTCAGCCCCAGCATTGCATCAGTCTCACAGAGTATTCCACCTACTATGCGGCCCTCCAGGCCAGCACCACTTCCACCTCCAGGGAGCCAAAGGAAAAGCCCAGCCACAGTTAAGCAGCAGCTGGGGAGCAGAGAGAGACAAGGAAACACTATTGAGTCTGGAAGAACATCTCCATGTCCTTTCTTATTGAATCGTATTCAAGAATTAGAGCAAGAACTTGATTTTTACAGGAAGACTCACACAGAGCTCAGTGCAACACTGGAACAGCCACAGGACGAGGCTGGAGAAGCTGAGACATTAGAGAACGTGGACCTCTGTGACTGTAAAATATCATCTCTGTGCCTGGAGCTACAGGAGCTGAAGGGTGAGTACTGTCAGTCTCGGTGAGGGTGGATAGAGAGGACAGACCCTACCGCACATCTACCTTTTGTGTAGGTGGAAATGAAAAAGGAGAAAAGAATATATGTAGTTCAGGGTTGAAATTTTGAGTCCTTGATACTCTCTTGAGCTTGGCTGTTTGCTTGCAGACATTTCATTACCTAAACAGGTAACATGATCTGTATGGTGAAATGTATACAAGCAAACAACCAAACCTAGATGTCTATGGAGATTCTCAGTCATCCAGGTTATGGTTGTCCCAAAGATGCTTTTTTTCAAGAGGCAACTGGACTTTCTGGTTTTTCTTTGAAGATGTTTCGCTTCTCATCCAAGAACCAAACCTAGAGAGCACCAAGGACTCCACAAAGAAAGAGGAAGTAATAGGAGACTATGTTAAATTCAGTCCTATTCTCTCACAACATATTTCTGGTTTTTAAGGTGCACAATAATCTAAACTGCCTCTTGCTCTTCCAGGATCTTTGACTGGGGCAAGTATTTACAGAAAAGGTTTTTGTGTTAAATATCTCATACTGTCTTTCCAAAAGAGGCCTGAGGCTGGGAAGAATGTGCCATATTGGGTCTTGTACTGGGATACTTGTGGGGAAAATCATTCTAGATATCCACTTTTCTTGCTTACAACTGTAATCAGATCAAACTGTAACTTCAGCAGTGATATTGTGTAATGCATTAGTTACAAAAAAAATTGCCTTAGCTTTTCAACATGTTGCTTACTCACTGGCTGTTTCTGTGCAACAACCATGGCGTGACAATGTTATTACCACAGAGCCACTTAACTTGTTTCAGGTGTTAAAAAATAAATATGTAACAGTATAAATATGTAACAGTAATGGGGAAGCAAATTCCTTTTACTCCTCATCCCTTTTACTCTGATTCTGTCTGTTAACAGTGAAACCCTGCAAAAAGAATGCAAACAGGTAAAGAACATGCAAGTAGCCCTCCAAAATGAATACTGTATTTAGGCCAAATGCCCAAACAAATTCTTGTATATATCCTACAACCCAGTATAAAGCAGAATGGAATAGCATTAGCAATAGCACCTAGACTTACATACCGCCTCATAATGCTTTACAGCATTCTCTGGGCGGGTTAAATGTCAGTATATTACCCCCAAACAATCTGGGTCCTCATTTTACTGACTTCAGAAGGATGGAAGGCTGAGTCAACCTTGAGCTAGTTAGGATCGAATTTCAGGCTATGGGCAGAGTTAGCTTGCAATACTGCATTCTAACCAGGAGGATCAATATCAATTAACTAGAAATTGAGAGGGGTTAGGATTGGGGAAAGAATGAAAATAATAAAGCTGCTCTAAATCTTAGGAGAATAACTTGCTGCCAATCACCGTGTGCATAAATTATGATGTACAAATGTTTTCTTTCCATTTTTATTGACTAGAAAGCTATTAGCACTTGGGAAGATATACTTAAAAATGCCTGCTGTCTCAAATCCACTGAATAAATAAGCAGTTTGGCTTCTTTGCAGGGCATCATAATTGTTTCTTGGTGCTTTTCTCTTCTTCCTGCCTCCTCCCCAATAATGATTATGTAATTTTGTTCATTTTTATGAGGCACAGAGACTTGAGAAAAATAGACTTGGGCAAATAGAAGAATTAGTGATCATAAAAAAGACAGAAAACATCTTCTTCCTGTTATTTTCTTAGAAAATCTGCCAAGTAATTTTTTGTGTGTGTGTTTTTCTTTGAAACTGTGAAATTAGTTGGCTCTCTATATAAATTGCTTTATTCTGCACTACATTCCACAGCTTTATTTTCTGAGGTTTAATCATTCCCATGCTAATTATCAGGGACTTAATGTCTGTCTAGGATTTTGTAAGCTTGAGACAATGAATTAACTGAACTCTGAGATATGAAAAGCATTCAGGCCCAGTGCTGTACTATTTGCTATATATTTGGGCTTCTTGGATGAAATAGAATCGGTCACTGGGAAACAAGTTGATGCAGGATATCTTAATAGTCAAGATTATCAATGTTTCTACTACAAGAAGACCAGAGACGTCTAAGAATCCAGAGTTTGGCAATTTTCCAAAGCTGCGTGCTTTTCAGAAATGTATTACCACACCCAGAGAAGTCCTTGGGTGATATAAACACATAAACCACATGCTTAGTTTCCCTGAACCTACGAGCCCTAAAGAGAGGTCACTTACTCCTGCCTTTAGCATTATAAAGCAGAGAAGCCGGTTTGGGCAGGGCACTGGTCCAATCCAAACTCTGGTATTCTTGTTACTCATTACCTGCCAGCAGCAGGGAGAGGCTGTCTGAACTGGCTGCCTATTGGGTACGAAGGTTACACAGCTTCTCTGTTGTAGGCAGTTAGTCAGCACCGTCTGAGGGGTGAGGTGCAGGGAAAGGGTAGTTATGAAGGAATGGTGAACTTCTGAGAAAGGAAAGGGGGTGGGGTGGGATAGGAACATACCAGGAAGAATATGAGCATTTATTCTGAGTCCAGAAATCAGATAAACTCTCCAGGACAACAGATCTGCCTGTCACAATTCCCCAACCGTGAGTACAAAGACTACAGCTCTGTAAGAAGACGAAAGATTTATAAGGAAGGTGGGCAAGATGGTGGTAGCGAAAACTGGAAGAGCGAGTGTAGAAACAGGGACCTGTATGGCACCACCAGACCTGTGAAGAGAGCCTGTGAACATTTCAAAAATGGAGATAGTAGATACAGGGACGGCAGTGTGACCAGAAACTGCAAGGACTATGTGGAGGAGGGTAAACAATCCGTGGACCAGAGGAAGATGAATCTGTGTGAGGAGCATGAGACAGGAAGCAATGGTTATCTGGAAGAAGACGGCTACTATACAGACTTTGAAAATAACACCCAAGTAGTTCACAAGAAATCTGTCGTGCATAAGGGCGGCCAGGATGCCGATTTTAGATTCTCCAGGAAGGCAGAACATTTGGATACAAACTGTTGTAAGGGAAATTGGAATTTCTGTGACCGTGCAACAGAGGGTTGGAACACAGGTGGCCATACCTTGGATAGGAATGATAAGAAGAAAAATGACAGGGATGTGGACTATAGCAAGGACTGGAAATACTCTGGGAAACCAGAAAGCTTATTTATGTTGTGTGAAGTCTCCCACAATGCCCAACATTCAGGAGCAAGTTCTGGGAGCTGTACCACGGATGTTATAAAACACTCTGCCCTAGAAGATCCACTACCTTGCTCCCTGAGAAATGAGAATGGCAATCGGGAATTAGAACCTGGGTGTGAAATTGCCAAATCGCAGTATGCGCCAGATACCAAAAGGATTGAAGCTGCAGCAGGTGCGCACATCTGGAAGGGTGGGTGTCCCAGAACACGTGCAGGACGTTCAGACTGGAGTCTGGACTGGGAGGATGAAGCTGGAAGGGCAGGTAGCTCAGAAGCCTGGCAACGGAACAGCTGTTACCGGCGTACTGCTCCCAGCATCCTCAGGCACCATATAAAAGGAAAACAAGGTAAGTTATGGGAAATCATCGAAGGATTGTGGGGCAAACTCTACAGTTCTTTGGATGTCCATACCTTCCCCAGACAACCAGCCCTAAAACAAACACCTGCATTTACCACAGCATTGGAAAATGAAGAACCGCCTGTCATTCATCAGCTATTTTGTAGAAATTAAATAATTGTTTCTCATACTCTAAATAATCTTTATACATTAGAGTTGGTTTCTTTTGTGCTTGCCTTTTCTCTTTCCTGGATAGGATAAATAGCTATTACTACAGCATTTGTAAAGTGGCCTCATCCTTTCTCTGTATGGACTAGCTTCCAAAAGAATCTTTGAGCTCAGGACTGGATCCTGTGCAATTCTTTGAAACTAACTTTGTGTCTCCTTTATTGGTTTATTGTTAAGGTGCTGAACAAAGACCCCTCATCCATGCCCCTCCCTGAGATACTTGGGCCATTCCTTTTCATTTCCATCTACCTCTCGGGGCAGTTGTTGAGGGGACTAAGAAAAAAGTGATCTGTATATAAAATTTCATAAATTTCAGAGTTCTAAATCTAAGCCAGGTGTGGATAATTAATTTTCCCAAGGGACCACATTGAGAAAATAGGACTGCTGTGAAGGGCTGAACCAATAAGGCTGTGAAATGTGTAGGCATGCACGCAGGCACATACATAAATTGGGGAGAAAAAAAAGTAATCGCCTTCAAAATAAAAGCAATGTAGTGTGTGCATGGTATACACTTATATACATTTAAGTTCTAATTTCTCATTCATCTCACATGGGCCAGATAGGAACAGCTTAAGGGCCAGATGTGGCCCAGGGGCCATAAAATGCCCAGGTTTCGTCAAAGCCAGTGGTCATCAACTGGTGGTCCGTGGACCACCGGTGGTCCGTGAGAAAATTTTTGTGGTCCGCAGAAAAATTATTTGCATTTTTTATATTGCACTAAATTGAGGTCCTCAAAATACGGCCCCTGGGCCGGATACGTGCAATGAACATTTATTTTGCTGCAGAGTCTCCCCCTTCGGGGTCGTTTTGTGTGGGTCGGAGGGGGGCAGAAATTCTGACTCGGGGTCTGTTTCAGCCTCCTGGTGGGGGCTTTGGGCAAAGGCTGGAGGGAAGCGCCGCTGGTGACGAAGAGCCGGAGGGCCTCATTCCAGTGGGACTGCATCATGGTCTGGAACTGGCTGACCATTTCAGCCTGCTGAGCCGCCAGGCGCCGGTACCTGGCCTTGCACTCCCACAGGTCTTCGCTCTGCTTGGAAAGCCTATGCTCCTAGTCCTCAGTGAGGTGCTTCTGCTGAGGCTCCTTCTCGGCCAGATCCAATTTGAACTGAGCCAGCTGTTTCGCCAACTCTTTCTCATAGTGACTGCTTAGCTCCAACAACTGCTTCCTGTTGGGGCACTAAGGAGCCTGGGTGGGCAAGTGAGGAGGGGCTGGGAGGGGAGAGGTGAGTAGTGGCTGGCAAGGTGCCCCTCAACATGAGTGACATCAAGTTGACCACACCCACCCAGTCACATGACCACCTAGCCACCCCACCTACCCAGCCGGTCATTAGGCAGATCATGTTAGTGGTCCGCAGGATTTAAAATTATGAATTTAGTGGTCCCTGAGGTCCGAAAGATTGGTGACCCCTGGTCTTAGCAATACATACGGTACCGTAAACATCCCACAAAACCTCTTGGAAATCTTGGGCTTTGAGATTCTTTTTTTTTTTCTTAATGAGCAGAATTGAGAGGCTGACCAACTCCCAGACAATCATGGAGAAGTCTCCAACTGTCATGGAGAAAATGTGTTTATGTGGTCACTAGGAGTCAAAAACAACTTTATGGCACTTTTCGTCGGGCCCTTAAAACTCATTTCTTTCAGGTGGCTGGGCTGGCCTGACCCCATGCTGGTTTTAAAGTTTTGATATTGATTTTAATTCAAAATGTTTTTGTAATTTTGGGCCAAACTTTATTTAAATCATTTTAAATCATTTTAACTTTTGTATACTATGTTTTTAGTTGGCTGTTTACCGCCCTGAGTCCGAAAGGGCGGTATAAAAATTTAATTAATAAATAATAATAAATAATAATAATAATTAATTAATCAAATCTCAAACTGTTCTGGGCAGCTTATATTTTAAAATAGAAAATTAGCACTAAAGAAATGTTAGATAAGTCATTATGTAGAACAACTACCCTGTTCATACATGATGTTTTGCCAACATTTTGTTAACCAGGACTTCTTATTCAATTACAGCATGTTAACAGAGTATGCTAAACTACAAATATATAATATTTTAACACCAAGTGTAAGCCAGACAATATCTCTTTGGGCTGCAATCTTACCTTAGTTTATAGTTCTCCAAACTGGCATGTTTTTGATATCTTGCTTTGCAACCTTCATAATTTTAAGCCGATTTATTTGAGAAAATTAATTTAGCTGGGTTTCTCATCTACTGGTGAAGTGTTTAATTTTCCTTAATATGAAGCTTGCTTTGCCTGCTGCTTTGAGCTTATTCTTTGCAGCAGTAGCACTTGCATACCTGTCTTACAGCATGCCCATTCACTTTGGTGCAGTTCGCTTGGATTAGCTATAAGGAAGTTATCTGTACTTGCATTGAGAAATGTAGGTGAGAAATGCACTGAGTCTTGTTTTGTTTTCGGTGCTACAAACCAGCCCAGTTTTTATATTCGGCCATTGTGCTAGATGCATAATGCTGTAAGCAACTGTTATTGTTCCTTTATTGCCATCAGTGTGCATAGACATTTACAAAGTGATTCAAGCAAAAGATCTTATGCTCTGGTCTTGTTTATCTTAAATCCTCCCTTATGGGTTCCCTTGGAATATGAGTGTAACAAGGCATGGTGGGCTCAGATTTGAAGGCAGTGTTGTACACTAAGAATCTGATAAAGCCTTTCAGTATTATCAATCAAATCTTAGATTACAAAAGGAGAAGCAGAGCTTATGTGTGATTAAAATTTGGGCATTTGGCACCTGGCATTTATTTGTAGCATCCTGAGTTCTTGGGATTTGATCTTCCCAAAAAGCTTCTGAGAAGCAAAGGCAATGAGAGAAGCTGAATTTGCTTAACAGCTGTGATGATTTGCAGAAAAATAAGGTTGTAAAATTGGGCACAAATTACTAAATGGCCACATCACTTAGCAACAGAAGATCTGGACCCAATTATAGTCATAAGTCAAGAACTACCTGTAACACAGTTTTCATCATTTGCCACCTCCCAAACAGATACTTATGTGTCCAACCCAGTAGTGAAATGCACTTACCTTCGCTACTGGTTTGGGAATGTGAGCGCGTGCACCTCTCCTGCTCATGCGCAGAGCCTTCTGTTCATGCACAGAGGGTCAAAAATGGGACATAATAACGTCCTGGCAGGTAGGCAGAGTCTCCTGCCACCGGCGCTACCAGTTCGCGCGAGCCGGATAGATTTGGCCGGTTTTCACTGCTGGTCCAACCTATACATCTTATTAATCTGTGTGTTCTGGGTGTAACACTTAAGTTGCTTATGTTCATCTGCTACTGTAACACACACACACACATACACCACACACACACACACACACACACAGCATGCACTTCTATATACCAACATTCCACAATGTGATAGGTTATTATCTACTTCATCTCTTATTACTCATCTTTTGCTTCTGCCTTTATTATCAGTTATACAATGTTCAGTAGACAGTGGCCTTAGTATTTCCTTCAGGCTACAAAAAATTGCTTACCTTTCAATAAAGGGAACATATTGGACCCACCTTCTTTTTATAGTGAAACCCACCTTCGCCCAGAGTGAAATTTGTAGCCAATGACCAGAAACGGTGATTTCTCCCAGTCTGAAACAGTAGAATAACTGCTTTTCTTTCCCTACCGTTCATTATTATGCTTATAATTATGGTTATTATGCCTTTAACCTGCCTTTCGTTTAACATTTCTTTGTCATGCATTCCTTGGCTTTCTTTAGTCCAAGAAATAGGTAGCTAGGCAGTGGTGAAATGTAAAATTTGTTACTACCGTGGGCATGAGTGTGGCTTGGTGGGGGGTAATGTGACTGGTTGGGCATGGCCAACTTTTTTTTTTTTAACTTTTAAAACCATTTTTTCTACAACCTCTTTGGCCGAAGAGGTTGCAGAAAAAATGCTTTTAAAAGCCTCTGACGATCCCAGCTGAGCCGCGTGATCATCAAAGGCTTTTTTTTTTAACTTTTAAAAGCATTTTTTCGGCCAAAGAGGTTGTAGAAAAAATGCTTTTAAAAATAAAATAAAAAGCCTCTGGTGATTGCGTGGCTCAGCTGGGCATGGGGGGGAGGGATTTTTGCTACCGATTCTCCGAACTACCCGCTGCCATCACTATGGGATCGGGTGATCCGGTCCGAACTGGGAGCATTTCACCCCTGTAGCTAGAGCTTGAAGTACTCTTGTGGCCCTTCTAATGAGTTAGATTGCAAAATGTTTGGTCATTCCTTAGTCATCCCTTATCTGAGCACAAAAAAGGAACTGTGTTTGATTTTCTTTATGAGCAAATGAATATTACTGTTACAGGTTCCTTTCTAGACAACCTGGTGGAGGTTATTGGCCTTAATCTTTTCTCAAACTGGCATTTAATCCTCCTATAGCTGTTTGTCCATCTGCCTCTATGCTGTTTAAACCTTTCTCAGATTTCCATAGTTTACAGCAGCTAAAAGGCTGAGAATGACTAATGAACCTCCCTACTTCCCCCCATACAGCATTCCAGAGACTTCATAGTTCAGTTTCCACTGGAATAATATAGAACATTGACATTTATGTTGTATTTGTAATTAAATTCTAATTAGAGCAAAAAACACTAAGTTAGTCTCAAAAGGATAGAATATATATATTGTGCAATAAATCCTTTATTCAAAATTCTGGTCCAAGATACCCTAAGACAAATAGACACCTACTTGACTTCATAAATAGCAAACAACTGAATTATGTGACTGATATTAATGATACAAGTAAAGCTAACATATTGATTAGGTGCTAATTTCTCACATTTCTATTTTCTCTAAAGATTATAAAATAAGTCAACTCCTGAATTACTTTATTCAATCCTACAATCTTAACAAGAAACCTGACATTTGAAAATAAATTTAAATATATGTACTGATTAGTATGAGTACTAATCGCATATCAGATGTTAAGAATAAATATGCAGATCTCTGAAGATTCCCTCCAGCTAAACGACTATTCTTTTTTTTTTACTGTTTCTCAGAAATTCAAATATTTTCTCCCTTGCTGTCTGAAAGGTTTCCCTTCCAAAGTTCAGGGAGAGACTTCCAACATCAAGAAATGTTATTCTTTCCAACCCAAAGCATTTGTCTCAGGATTCTCTGTGTTTACCTATCACTGTGATAACCCTTTGAAAACAGAATAGTACAGAATCAAAGATGTCATAGGAAGAGACAGCAGTAAAAGAAAAATCTAGCCCCTTATAAAAAGTTTGATTTAGGGCTAAATCAAACTAGGACTGTAAAGGAAAGCAGTATCCTGAAAAATATCTCAGCCCCTATGGGAGATGCAACTGGACAGTGGTTTGAAATGTGAGCGACAATCCATTCCAATTTCTCTCCTTGTCATGTGACCCAGAGCACATGCACACCTTCAAGGGGTTGGAAAAAATCCAAAACCATGTTCTGCATGTTTTACGCACTTTGTTTTTTTAATACAGTTTTTGACTAACCATTAGTTACCAGCACATTCACAGTATTCGAGACAGTCATATTCATACCAGTACAAACAATTTTGCAAGGAACATCCATGTTTGTCAAATGTGTCATGTTGTTTGTCTGGATTAGTTTCGGATAATATAAACTGAAGAATTGGGACATAGCCAGCTAACTTGCGTGACAATTGTGTGAGTGTTTGAGACTTGCCAGTTATCACTGCTTGCAAGATCTGGCTAACTTTGGGTTAGGATGCAAAGAATTATCTGATGGAAGCAAACACTACTTTTAGAAGAAGGTGTTTCATACCTTCTTTGGTAAAGAACAATGTTTCCATATCTCAGTATAAAAAAATTCTGAGCAAATCAGTTTTCTGTATTGCCAGCTCATACACTATGCAGAACTTAAATGCCCATAACATGCTATATGAAGCCAATCACTGTAGTTTATAAGTCAGTTTTCAGCATGACCAGTTAATTCTAGCCATTGTAATTTATTCAATAACCATGATTAAACAAACCGTAACTTGTTCTTTAAGATTGATTTGTATTTTATTTTAATATGTTGTAAACCATTCTGCAGGGTTTTTTAAAAAAGGCATAGGATATGTAAATTAAAACTTAAATATAAATACTGAATTATGGAACAATTCACCCAACGAAATATTTAAGATTTACAATCTACTAATGGCATATTGATGCTTTGTGAGAAATTACCATAAGCATGTCTGGCATGTCTGCCTTGTTTCTACATCCTTCTAAAGATGATTTGCTGTGTTGGACAAAGATTCCTACTGACAGGCTGTGAAAAATACACCTGTGTATGCTTTACCTGTGAATAAGAGGATGTGGTGCAAGATAATTTCTAATAATTTCAACGGGTGAAAGATTTTCTAGGAAAACGTGCTCCTATAATTACTGAACCTGCATCATAACTATGCATGATCTAAGCCAGTGATGGCTAACTTTTTTGCCATCGTGTGCCAAAAGCGGGGGGAGCATAGGGGGTCGTGGGTGCGTGTGCCCACATCCATAATTCAATGCGCCCCGCCCTGCTGCGCATGCGCACGTGACCCCCCCCCACACACACACAAGTTCAGAAAATCTTGTTGCAGCTCTGCTCACTAAGAGCTTTGGCCCCTTCCCCCTGCTTGAGTGGGAAATCCCGACAGATTTCTAAGGGAAAATGTCTCTTGGCAGGAAAAAAAAAATTCCTGTCATGGCAACTGGAGGAAAGCAAACTCAGTGCCTAGATTCATAGGTTACACTTAGCTTAGCTTACCCAAGCTTGTGCCCTTCAGGTATGTGATGCAACATAGAGCAGAACTGCACTTGTCCAAAAAGGGGGGGGTTTCATTAATCATAATTATAGAATAAACTGTGGTTTATTCAGCTAACCACAAGTGGTACATTTGTGGATCACATTCATGCAATATACAAGGCTATAACCTGTGGCTTTGTAAACAGTTATGGTTATCTTTGTACAACTCAGCAAGCCAAAACCAAACCATGGTATGTATGAGCCCAGCCAGTCTGTAAGCAGGATTTTTTCTATGGCTGAAGGAATACCCCAAAGAAGGGTATCAACAGGTGTGAAGGAACCCAGAGTTTTGCAGAAGTAGAAAAACAGGCTAGGAAGGGGAAATCCTAAGAATGAATCAATAGGGTGGGAAATTGGAGGAGAGGAGAGAGAGGAGGAATAAAATACAATATCTTGGAAGGATATATGGTGGACTAACTTGGCAATATTTTGTTGCAGATCCCAGTTTTAGAAGCCCAGAATTACATACTGAGCGTTACAATCTATTGATTCTTCCGGGTGCCCCCCCCCCACTTCTCCAGCAGAGATTCTTCTCTCCCACACCCTCTGGTGCCTGTGCCTCAGCTCAGTGGAAGCTGGTTCTTTGTCTCCTTGTTTGCTCTGCTGCTTTTTAGGCAAAAAGCAATGAAGCCTGAAATAGAAACTTGCTTTCAGTTAGATATTGTGGCCGTGTACATGTCAGACACATGGAATTTTCTCTCTGGTTGTAGTTTTCTGGTTGCACTGGGCAGAAATCCTGGAATTTTTTTCTTCTACTGCAGATGTAGGAGTTACTCTACTTCAAAGGGTCCTTGGCACTCTCTGAGCTTGACAGACATTTCATTACCAAACCAGGTAACAACATCATTGCATCGATGATGTTACCTAGTTTGTGTAAGGAAACCTATGGAAGAAAACAAACAAGCTCAAAGAGCACCAAGGACCCCTCATTTCAACCCTGAACTGCAAATATTCTCCTTTATCGTTACTCTGCTAGGTTGCACCATTGTTTGTTTCCTGACGCTGCTCACAGTGTGTGTACATTCAAGTGCGAACCACACCTTCTTGGAATTTCTTATACATCATACTTGCTATCGACTCCCTTAGAAGGCGAGGAATATGCAAAAAACAGCAAATCCTAGCTGTCTGTTGCTTGAAAGACAATGCAGAAGGCTGCTTTCATTTGGCCTTCCAAGTTCACATACCGAGCTGGATGTTTCAGTCTTGTTCTTAATTGATGGAATCGTTCCCAGGCTTTTTCATTAAAGAAGCCCTACAACGGGTGTGGAGTCTACACTCAAGAGGACCTTCAGTAACTGCTGCCAGATTACAATGTTGCTGCAGAACATTTCTAACACAGCAACCTTCTTTCCCCAGTAGTTTCTGCCCATCTGATCAGATCTAATAGGAGTCCCATCAGGGGTGGGTTCTAAACTTTTTTACTACCGGTTCTGTGGGCGTGGCTTATTATGTGGGTGTGGCTTGATGGTCATGTGACAATTATTTAGGATTTAGCAGAGGTACTGGTCTACCAGGCTTTTAACTGCTTGCCGAGCTGTACCAATCTACCCATTTATTTTTGCAGGCATCGGTCTACTCATGTATTTTTGCAGGCACCGGTCTACTCATTTGTTTTCTTTTACCACTGATCAGCTGTAGGGCGGCCCTTTGAAGCCCGGTGGCAAGAGTTTAAATAGTTTTTTTCCCTCTAGCCATCAGCTGGGACTCAGGAGGCAGCAATAGATTGGGGGTGGGGCCAAATAAAAGGTAAGAATAATGCAGGGGGGCGAGGGGGATAGAACCGGTTTGGTGACATCATATCGTCATCGCTACCGGCTCGGGAGAACCGGGCCGAACCGGGAGGAACCCACCACTGAGTCCCATCCTTCAGGAACCATAGGAGTGGTTCTTCTATACCTGTGCCTCTCCTTTAAAACGGCTTTCCACTTAAAAGTCAGGTCAGTACCAAACTGTTGACATTCAGGATTATTAGTACTGAGAAATCAATGATTGCACTTTTTAATGATCTGTGGTAGGATCAGGATGGTGGTGAAGCATCTATCCTGGCTTTCCTGGTTTTCTCAGTGGCTTTCGGTGCCATTGATCATAGTGTCCTTCTATACTGGCCTAAGAACTTAAGACTCGGGACATGGTGTTGTAGTGATAGTCCTTCCTCCAAGACTGATTTCATTTGATGTTGATGGGGGCCTTGGGGTTCTGTTCTCTCTCTGGCCCTGTTCAATATGTACATACAACTTTTGATTGGGACTTTCAGCATGGGTTGAAGTACCATTAGTATAATGATATCAGTCACTATACATCTCTAACCGTGGCTGATGAAGTAATGCGGTCAAGATTCTTTGCCAAGCTTAGAAGGCTATGGGATCTGGGGGAGATCCAGTTTAACCCTAGCAAAGCCAAGTGGCTTTGAGTTTTAGAGGTTCCCAGATCTGGGTACTTCCTATTATTAATTATGGTTGGGTTAATACTCCACCAGATAGAACCAGTATGCAATTTTTGAGTCTTTCTGGACTTTTGTTTAAGGAGTAGGTAATAACATTAGCCAGGAGGGCCTGTGCACAAATCCATTTTGTGCACTAATTTCATATCTTGGTCCCCTCCCATTTGGACTCTTGCAACATGCACTACACGTGGCTATCCTTGAAGATCACTTAGAAGTTACAGTTGGCTCAGAATTTAGCAGTGTGGGTAATTATGGGAACATCACAGTATGTCCACATCACAGCTCATTGATTCCCAGTCAGCATCCAAGTACAATTCAAAGTGCTTATTATCATTATAAAGTCCTTCTTAGTACAGGGCTGGGTTATTGCAAGATTACCTGCCTTTGATTATTCTACACATTCCATATGACCTGATATGGTAGAAGTTAGGATGGCCCTGCCTTGTATAAGGCATTGAAAACAGGCAGGAAGAGGACACTTCAGAAACAGGGATTTGGGAGGTACAAGTGGAAGGGCAGATATAAGGGATGCTCAGAGTCCAAACATGGAAATATCTCTCCCTGTCTAGTTTAAGAAGAATTTTAACTAATATTGACAGAATTGAGATAACCGGAGAAGTTGAGTTACTGAAACCCCCTCTCCACTTAAAACAGTTGCTTAATCAAAGTCTTTGTCAATCAAGTGTCTATGGTATCCTTTATCTTCCTTATATTCTACCAAGTTATCATAATTTAGACAATAAAGGATAATTCTAAACCTTCAAAGAGGTTTAGTAGCAGCAAAGAAAAAAGATAATGAAGGAAAAGGTTCCATCCAATAATGGGCTATGCAAAAAGTATTTGGCATCCTACGGCAGTTGGAGTTGATATGCAGTAAGAATTCAGGGTTGTCACAGTATTACATCTTGATCTAATGTGAAACCTCCCTAGCAAGACACAAGATATTTTGACTTTTATAAAACAGCTATATACCAAAGCTGTTGGCCATTGCAATTGCCAAGTCTGAGTGAAGTATTACATTGGGGCAAGAAAGTTGTTGATGAAAAGACAAATAGCACTGAGCAAAGGTCGGGCCTACGTGAATTCACACAAATTGTGGTGTTCTCATTGCCCTATAAATGTTGCCTTCCCAATGGCTTGCTTTCAGCCATTAGGATTGTCTGCCTCTTCTCATACAGCAAATTCTTGACTGAAACAATGCATCTATACGCATGTGTCTCTGCATTGGTCACTGAGGGTAGGCGTGAGATACAAACTGCATGCCCGTAAACTTCCAGTCATGGAAAACAAGAGGGTAGCAGCTGCCAACCTCATTGAAATTCAGCCCACTTGATCAGAAGAGTAAAATCTGGTACCAAGAATACAAACCTGCTGTTGTGCCAACTAATGCAGTGACCTCTACCCATTGGGTCTACTTTTTTTATGGCCTTTGAAAATAATAGCATTTATTGTAAAATGCCGTTGGTAGGTTTCCAAAGAGAGAGGCCGCTGTTTTCCAAGTATCATTTGGAGAACTCTAGAAGAGGGATGGCAGAGTTTGCTTTGATTTAGTTATCGGTACATTTTTCTAACGCATGTAAAATGAGGGAATCACTGTTAGAATTCCTGGAAGTGTTTGATTGCTATCATGCCTGGGGGAGCAATTTCTTCCTTTCATTTTATACAACTGTATGTATGGGATGGAGTTATGGGAAGGAGCCTCGGGAGGGACCCGCAGGAATGCTGCTGGGAAGAGCACGTGACTTTTTCTTTTCCTTTTTAAAAGACTCAATGCCGAGGATTTGCCGGGCGGGGAGGGGCGGTGGGTGTTGTTCTGGGACCCAGGAATCTCCATGTAACCCGGGGGGGGGGGGGGGGGGGCTGGCTTGAATTAGACAACAGCAGGTGCAGTAGAAAACCAGGAATCGTTTCAGGATGAACTACCAAGGAGCCAACCCGGATCGCACATCTGCTGCCTGCAACCTCTTTTCCATGTTGTCAAAGTCCAGGCAAAAGTAACTTTGCTTCTTATTAACATTAATTGATTCACTGGACTGCAAAACACGATCCTGGGTCAGGAGAAAACTCTCCTGTTGTTTTGGTTTAGCCGGCCGCGCCCCAGCTGTATTAAGTTGTGCAATTTAATGCAGGTGGGGCGCGGCTGGCCAAATGTGGCCCTCAACTCTTTCCTGTTAAGATCTGCATTCGTCCAGCGCTGCCCATCGGGTATCAAAACTGATTATCCGACAATCCCCGAGGCCTTGTTTCAGAGGAGAGGGGCATCGGATCTGAAGAACCGGGGTGGTCGTGTCCACGGCCGGAGATTCCCAGCTCCGGGCTTTGATGTTGCTCCTGATCTAGATAGCCTCTCCCTCCCCGGGGCCATTGAGATGCTAATAAGCGAAGAGCGAAGAGCTACGGCTCTGGGGGTCTGCTTTGTTCTGGCTACCCTCCGTTTCTTATCAGAGACAGGCTCCCGTTTGGAACCGCCGGTGAGGACAGGGATGGCCTCTGCATTCGGCTGGGCGAAAAGCGTAGGGAGGTGATGGCAGGTAGGATCGCGGGAAGCGTCCGGCTGGGTTAGGGCTCTGCGCTCGGGGGCTGAAGTTGCTTCGAACCTGCTGCGCGCTCCTCTTGGGCGAGGCCACGCCTTCCTTTCTCCCCTCTTCCCAGCCGGCCCGGGAAGAATTCTGGGCTGCAGCCTTAGTGGGCGCGTACTGGAAGGCGCAAATCCACCGCTCGTGTTTGTTGCGCTCCCCGTAGGAGGGAAACCCAGTGATGGGAGGCCAGAAGCCCCGGAGTCGTTGGAGGGAGAGGAATGCCTCGTAGTTTTTGTTCGTGGCCGCGCCACTGGGTGCCAGTCATGTCCTGATACAAGCTCAAGGCGCCCCACGTTCGTCTCCAAATGGGCTGCGTCCTGCGAAAGTTCATTTGCTCTGGGCGCGTTGGCAGACGCTGTGTTTTACTTCTTTGTTTCTTCAAAGAAGCCAAGTCGAGCATACTCAAAAATCCCTTGACATTCACTTCCTTACGGTTATAGGTGGCCTCTGATTCACTGATTCACATTCAAAGGTGGTCTCTGATTCACTGTAATCTTCCTTAAATTCGGCTTCTATTCATCCACACACACACACACACACACACACACACACGGAAAATCTTGACCTTTATATAAAGAAGAATAGTGCTGTTGGAACACTTTTTGCGTATTTGCATTAATCTGTTATTACAGTATTTCCTTTTTTGAGACTTTTAATATTGCTTTCTTTGTCTTTCCCCAATTTATATGCTGAGGATTTCCCATGTTTCTTCGCAAATTCAGAATTTATTTGTTTTCCATAATTATTTGCATCTCTTTCACTGTTAACATAGAAATAGAAGCTGCCCTATAAAAACTTAATTTGGCGGGTAATAGTTGTCATCCTTGGGGATTTTTCTAATTTTTCATTTATCTCATCCAAAATCAATTGTATTTTTTCCTGCCTCGTCTTTTGGAGTTCACTATTATATAAAGCATCCTCTTAAAAGCTTCACTTTCACCAACTCATTCTTACTTATGTGTCTTTATTAAGATTATTCTCAAGCAATTCTTTTAACTTTTTTTGTAATCCTCCACTATCTTTATTAATAGTATCTGATTCAATCTCCATGTAAAAGAGCCATTTTTTTCTTATAAAATTAAAGACACTTGTTTGTGATCTGAGAAAACCTGTGTCCACCTTATGAACAATAGTAGCCAAATCTTTGAAATCCAACCCATATCCTTGAAAAAGTTCTATGTCTTTCAGTAAAATAAATACATTCCTTTGACTCATCATTTTTAATCTTCATCTATCAACAAGTTCCAAATTATCCATTAAATAAAAAACATATTTGATAGTATACCTAGCGTAGGGGAAGTGTATGAAACTATTAAAAAAATTAAAACAGGGAAGGCACCTGTTCCATATTCAGGGCCAGCTTATTACTATAAATATTTTGAGGATGAGCTTTTACAATAAACAATATTATTTTACAGAATGAATAGCTGATAGCTGGGAGGAGGCTAATAAGCATTAATACTTGATGTCTAACACTTGACTTTAGCAATAAATTATTGGCCAATATCTTTATTGAATAATAACTATAAATTGTTTACCATGGTTGAAAAGTTATAGTAATTTTACAAAACTTTATATTCATGAAGATCAATGTGTGTTTTTATCTAAAAGACAAATTACAAGATAATATTAGAAATATTTTGGATATGCTGAAGTATTTGGAGCAACATTAAAAAAATAAGCTGCATTGATATTCTTAAATGCAGAGAAGGCCTTTGACAATTTGAATTAGATTGGGGGTTTTTTTTGTTAAAGAGTTCTGGAATGAATAATTTTATTAAATGGGTAAAGTTTACCTATTTAATCAGAAATAATTGTAATGAAGAACTAACAAAACCTTTTGAGATTCAAAAAGGGACAAGACAAGGATGCCATTGTCTCTAGTCTTGTTCATTTTAGTTCCTGACTAGTTTTGATTAGAGACATAGGACAAGATCAAAGAATCTAGGGAATTAAGAAGCGTATAAGTTAAGGGTGTTTGTGGATAAACTGGTATTAGTTTTGGAAGAACTACCTAGAGAGAGTAAAAACACTAATGGGAAAACTAAAGGACTTTTGTTTGCTAACAAGTTTTAAGATTAGCAATCATAATCAAAAATTATGAAATTAGAAAGTCAAATAGAACTGATGGGAAAAAATTGGTATTAAAATTGAGAAAAATGTACTTACCGGTAGGTATTTTTATAACAAATATGAATTGTATATTATTTCAAACTAACTGTTAAGACATGGAATTAAGAAGGATATGTTAAGATGAGAGAAATGTCATTATTAGGGAGAATTTCTGTGCTAAAAATCAATGTACCATAAAAAATGAAAAAAACATACTTAACATACAACTTTAGATATACCATATATACTCGAATATAAGCCGGGTTTTTCAGCCCGTTTTTCAGGCTGAAAAACGCCCCCTCGGCTTATATTCAGGTCATGAAAAAAATGACTTTTTCCCTGCAACTGGCTCCCAAGGCTTGCTAGGGGCATGAGGGGGGTGCCTAGCAAAACTCTCTGCAGCCCCCTGGAAGCAAAAACGGGCTGGGGGCGGGCTTAAAGGGAGAAAGAAACAAAGAAATCCTCACGTTTAGGGAGATCCCATGTGCACTGAGCTTGAGTTGAGAGCTGATTGTAATTGGCTGCTAGCTAGCCTTCTTGTAATTGGCTGCTAGCTAGTGGGTTCTCCCAGCTTGGCTGCCTCAGGAATTCTGGGAGTTGAAGTCCACAGGTTGTAAAAGGGCCACATTTGCCCAGCCCTGGTATCTCTTAACAGAGGCTTCAACTTGCCTGAAATTAGATCAAGCCAGTGACTGGGTGGGCGTGGCTAGCTGGTCATGTGATATATGTGTATAGGGACTACTCAGAGGGCTGAAAAAAGTCATTTCTGACAGGTCCTCACACTTCCGACTGGTCCTCACACTTATGACCATCCTCACATTTATGCCCGTGCAGCATTCTTAAAACCATGTCACTCATTTCACAACTGCTTCTCTTCACCATGGCAAAATAGACAAGATAGGGCAAAAACGTAAAATGTGAGGACAGTCGTAAGTTCGAGGACTGGTCACAAGTGCGAGGACCAGTCAAAAATTATTTTTTCAGCCCTCTGAGTAGTCCATATGCACAAAAGGACTACCCAGAGGGCTGAAAAAAGTGATTTCTGACAGGTCCTCCACTTTTGACCAGTCTTTTTTTATTTTGAAATTTACCAGTAGCCGCTGCATTTCCCACCCCCGGCTTATACTCAAGTCAATGAGTTTTCCCAGTTTTGGGGGGTAAAATTGGGGGGGTCGGCTTATATTCGGGTCGGCTTATACTCGAGTATATACGCTAAGTTGAATATAAGCTGTTACAAGATGCAAAGCAAAGAGGAGCAGTGGGGTTACTGGATTGGAAAATGTATCTTGCAGCTTGTTGTTTGGTCTGGTGAAGGAATGGATGTTGCTGTGAAACAAGTGACTTTTAGAGTTACAAGATCATAACCTGGAGTTGGATGGTATGGATACTTATGGCATGATAAAAGTAATGTGGATTTTAAAAATAATTTTTTTAGATGTGCCATATTGAGAATATGGAATAGATATAGACCCTGGTTGCATCTGAAACACCTCTTGGATCTCAGCACAAGAACCATTTCACAGAAGCAGGCAAAGACAAATGGGTGATACCATGGGAATTATTGGAAAATTCAGGGAAATATAAGATTAAATCAAGAGAACAACTATAGCAGGAAAATACAGTTATCAATGGTTTTCCCATTTATAGTTATCAGAAAGATTCAAAATGGATAAAAAAGACTTATTATGGTATGGAGCAAAGTAAGGCAGAATTTGAAATATAATTTGAGTCAACCCATTACGGTCAAATGTTAGGACATGACCAACCTGATTTTATGACTGTTTTTATGGCGATTATTAAGCATTGTGGTCATTAAGTAGACCCATTATCAGTTTTGCCTAAAACCAGAAGTAACCAGTCATAAATGTAGCTGTATTGCCAAATGTCTGAAGTGTGGTCATGTGACCATGGGGGTGGGTGACCATCAGAACTTCAGGACTGGGTCACAACTCCCATTTTCCATAACATTTTGTAATGTTAAATGGTCTCTTAATGACAGGTCCTAAGTCAAAATACCACATGCAGAGAGAGATAAAAAGATTGGATGCTATCCACCATGGTGGAATAATGAAATTGACAAAACTTGCTATGACAGACTGAAAATATAAAATATTTAAAGGATAACAATAACATACCATTAATTAAAATATAATTGTATTTGTAACTGCGCTGAAGAATATCAGAAGCCACTTCTTTGTAACTTTATAATCTTTAATTTTTTTCTGCTTTTTTATTTTCTTATTGCACTTTTCACTTTTTCTAGTTCTCTTTTTTGCTCTCTGTTCTAATTTGGTTTGAATTAGTTCCTGTTATTGTTCTTTAAAGATTTAATTAAAATTATTTTTTTAAATCCCTTAACATTAATTTCTGCACTCAAGCCTTACAATGACAACTAACCATTGTTCTCAGGATGGTAATGGGATAGTTTTGCATTCTTTTAATGCCAATTGCCCACAGATTGCTGAAAAATTAAACAAGCAGTTTCAGAGCTGAGGTGGTATTCCTCTTTAGTGTGTTGCTACGAAGAGAGTATTCATGTCTACACTTTCCCATTCTCTCGAATCTCCCAGACAACAACAGGGTTTCTTTAAGTCTAGACAAGCAGCACAAGTCAGCACAATAGTGATCCATCTGTTCCATTCTAGGATAGTAATAAATAAGGATTGCATTGCTTCCATTGATAAAAATGTATGATACTGTTACAGTGCCTGATTTCATTTTTGGAATGAACAAATAAGGACCATTGAAGGAAGAATTGAACACCCCTAATATTTTTTGATCCTTTCTCATTTTTATGATTTGTTGTTGTTGTTACAATGGATCCATAGCCCAGTTCCATTTAATATGAATTGAAAAATAACTCCTACGGAGTTAAGAATAAATACATCTATTGTATCATATCCTTTCCTCAATTTCCTTTTCTTTTAAAAATTATCATATACAGCACTTAGCCGTGTTTCCCCGAAAATAAGACCCTGTCTTATATTTTTCTGAACCCTGAAATAAGCGCTTGGTCTTATTGCCATGTGCTCAAAAGCCCGATTGGGCTGCTTATCAGGGGATGTCTTATTTTGGGGAAAACAGAGTAAAATATTTACAGTGTTGCATGGAATGAACAAAATATGGATAGGTGGATATGTTGTTTTTAAAATTCATTACATTCTACTTACATTTCAGTAACTGTCAGTCATTAAACTACAATTTTAATTAAAATTAAGGTCAATTATATCTAGGTATATTTTTAAAAAATAGAGAGAGATACAGTACTTAGACTGGTGCTACCTATTTATTTATTATTAGATCTTCATTCCATCTTTATTGCCTTATAAGTAACACAAGGCGATGAACATACGAAATACTCTTTCTTCGTGTTTTACCCACAAGATGAGGTGCATTGGGCTGAGAGAGAGTGACTGGGCCAAAGTCACCTAGCTGGCTTTCATAGCCAAGGTAGGACTAGAACTTACAGCCTCCTGGTTTCTAGGCCAGCTCCTTAACTAGTACACCAAAGTGGCTCTGCTCAGACTCCATCTATCCAGAGGATTTTAAAGCGATTAAAGAGACATTTCTCTTACTTTCCAGATGAATCTGTATTTTCTATGGTAAATAAGATCAGTGTAAATTTGTGCTTTGCAACGATTCTCCTCCCTTATGGCAAGTTCTAGTCAGCGTTGTTAGGGGAGCCTAATAACAACTACGGGATTAGGTCCATCGCCTCTCCTTTTTAACTTCTACCTAAAACTCCCTGGGGGAGGTCATCTGATGGCCTGGGATGCAGTATCATCAATACACTGATGAGATCCATACCTCTTCACCCCTTGCCAGACAGGTGATGCTCTTGCAATGCTGGCTGAGTGCCAGGAGGCTGTAAGGGTCTGGGTGTGGAGGAACTGGCTTTGACTCAACCCTGGCAAGATTCAATGGTTATAGGGTTTTGACCCTCTAGGCTCAAGTGATAATCTATCTTCGATGCTGGAAGGGGTGCCATTCCTCTGGACTGAGCTGGTGCACAGTTTGGAGATTTTAGATTCACAGCTCTTGCTCAAGGAACAAGTGCCAGCTGTGACAGGGAAGGCCTTTGCACATCTTATATCCCACTTGCACCTTTTTTTTTGGACTATGAGGTCTTGCTCATAGTCATTCAAGCCTTGGTCACTTCATATTTGGATTATTTCAACGTACTCTGCATGGGGTTTCCTGTGAAGACTACGCGGAAGTTACAGCTGGTTCAAAATGTGGTGGAATGTGCAGTGATGGTTACTTCTAGGTTTATCCGCATTACAATCCGTATTAAAGCCCTGGCTCCCAGTTTTATTCTGAGTGCAGTTCAACATGAATTTTAATGGTTGTTTTAGTTTTTTAATAATATTGGGGCCAAATTATTTAATATGTTTTAACCTGTTTTTAAATTTTATGGATATGTGTGTTTTATTGTTGGCTGTACACCGCCCGAGTCCTTCGGGAGAAGGGCGGTATAAAAATTTAAATAATAAATCAATAAAATAAAATATGCTGGTCATTACCTTTAACACCATATATGGCATGGGACCAGGTTTTCTACCTCTCCCTAAGAACCTTGGCTATCCTTCCAGATGAGACAGGGTGGGGATGCTCCTACTTCCCTTCCTTAAATATTGCCATCTTATGGAACTTAGGAAACAAGCTTTTTCCATGACAGTCCCTGCCTTATGGAACATCTTCCCCCTGAAGTTTGGCAGGTTCATCCTTCTGACCTTCTAAGAAGCACTTAAGAGCTGGCTTTTCCCTAAAGCCAACTAGATAGAGTGAAATTGATTAGATGAACTTGTGGGCTGCATGTGAAAGTTTAGCTATAGGTGTCAGGTTTTAATTTTTTATTTGTTTCAATATTTTTATTGTAAATGTATGGGTTTTTTTGATGTGAGCTGTCCAGAGTTTTTGGGCAGCTATATAAATATTTTAAATACATACATAAAAAACTCTTGATTTAAAATATATTTGTTACCTATTGACCTTAGATGAAAAACCTTGTACAAACTTCCCAGTGTAAATCTTGTCAAACTGACTCTGATACTTGGCTCTTGCCAATCTCAAGGACTAGAGGACACAATTTTCATTCTCTATCCTAATTAATTGTTTCTACTAACACAATCATCACTTACTGAAATCCTCAGACTAATCACAAGTGGGAAAAGGCAGGAAATATGTGGGTAGTGCAGCTTATGCAAAGAGGCAGTTCAAGACTAAAAGACCCTTTTATCTGCTAAATGCCAGCTGATGGTCTTGTGTAAGTTGGATTTGGCAGAGAGCCTTCCAGTTACCTTTTGCTGCTTTATATTGAGCTGCTGGTTCCGAGTTTCTGTCCTGATTGCTCTGCCCTCTTTCAGAAATGACTCTGCTAACATCCCAGCCAACATCACTGGAGTCAGCACCTCCCGCAGCCACCACACCAAACCCAGAACAAAGAATGCTGGAGAAGAGAGCAAAAGTCATTGCCGAACTGTTGCAGACTGAACAGGATTATATCCGGGATCTTGAAATGTGTGTCCAGAAGGTCCTGGTACCATTACAGGAGGCACAGGTGAGAGTATAATGTGTAGCTTTTCACCAGAAACAGAACATAATTGAATCATACTGAGCCATTGAGGATAGTGGTTAGAGCACTGGATAGAATTTTTGGAGATAATACAAGAAATTAAACTATTTCTCTTTCCTTCTTTCTTTCCTTCCTTCCTTCCTTCCCTCCCTCCCTCCCTCCCTCCCTCCTTTCTTTCTTTCTTTCTTTCTTTCTTCTGTCATTATATCTACCATATTTATATAGTTGCCTGTCTCATGGATGTGACTAGGCAATATACAATAGAAAACATGTCATAAAAAGACACAAACATTAAAAACTTTAAATCAAAGCTTATTAGGTAATCCTGAACCAGATCACTTGCAGATTTCAGGAAGAGACAAAAGGTATCAGCATGCTCACTTGAGCTGAATTAACTGTATTTGTATAATTTTGTAGAGAAGCAGAGGTCCTTACAGTGGTACTTTTCTGGAATTTGCAGAGGAAATACTTGCTCCAGAGTTGAAAGGGCCATTTTCAGCTGTTCTTAGTATCAATACCAACAAGGATGATGCTAGTCTGTGTATTTACAGGGTGTTATTCTCGGTGCTCAAACAGTATTTATTATTGTTTTATAGCACTGCTTTATGTTCATGGGGAAAAGGTCACAAGATGAATTTCCATATGAAAACAGAGTGCCCTGGAACAAATTGCCCTTTGCTTCCTCCTAGATGCCACATGTAGATTGTGAACTGCTGTTTGGGAACATCTGTGGGGTAATTGTTTTCTCAAAGAAGTTGTTGAGCTCCCTGGAAGCCGCAGATGCTGTTGGTATGTGTTTTACCTATTGGTACTTGTGATAACAGTGTTCCGTGATAACCCCTTCATGGTAACCATGTTCCATGCACCTCAGCATACAGTCATGCTCCCTCAGCTAAGAAACAGAGATGAGCACCATCCTCTAGTGTCAGGCACAACTGGACAGGGGAAACCTTTACCTTTACTTGTGGGATATCTGAGCACTAGACTGGAAGGAAGGAGAATGATTAGAGGAGGCAAAGATAGGTCTTGCTTAGGGGATGCGTAAGCCAGCCTTCCTCAGCCTTGTATCCTCCAGATGTGCGGCCTGCAATTACCAGAATATCAACTGCAAAAGGCTACTGCTAAGAGTTCTGGAGTTCATACTGACACCTCAGGATGGCATCCATATTGGAGAAGGCTGATCCAACCTCCTGATATCAGCATAATTTTGCTAATTCGAATTCATTTATCAAGTGGTGCTTTTTTCCCAAAAATTATATTGATTTTTTATAGTATTCTGAATTGGAGGGATTACTTTCATCCAATAGAGCTTTTTTTTTATGTCAGTGGTTGGTTTCCCCCTCCATTAATTTGAATTAGAAATTGGATGACAGAGCAAATAATAGATACTGAACTTGTCTCTTTTTATAACGAACTGAGTGTGAGCTGGGTAACTTGAGAAAATAAATCTAACTGGAATAATTTGTGACTTTATATATGGCAGTAGTCCAAGTTTCAGATGAGTTGTATTTTGTCATGTCCAAGATGAAGAGGGGAAAGCAGCATATTTTCTGATAGAAGCAACCACACCTGGAGTCCCATGCTGATTCTGGTGGCCCACAGTTAAAGAAGATGTTGTCTGGTACAATGTTCTTAGATAATATTAATAGATAATATTAATATTAATATTAGATAATATTAAGAGTTTGACTTTGTGACTCCGGATGACGTGGACAGGATTTTTGGGAGACTTAATGCGACCACATGTTTATTGGACCCGTGTCCCTCCTGGTTAGTACTGGCTTCCCGGGAGGTTACACGAGGTTGGCTCCAGGGAATTATTAATGCTTCGTTGAGTGAGGGTCACTTCCCCACCGCCTTGAAAGAGGCGGTGGTGAGGCCTCTCCTCAAGAAGCCCTCCCTGGACCCGGCAGTATTGGCTAACTATCGTCCTGTCTCCAACCTTCGCTTTGTGGCGGAGGTTGTTGAGAGTGTGGTCGCACGACAGTTCCCACAATTCCTGGAGGAAACGTCCTATCTGGATCCATTCCAGTCGGGTTTCAGGCCTGGTCACAGCACGGAAACGGCATTGGTCGCGTTGGTTGATGATCTCTGGAGGGCTCGGGACAGGGGTTGTTCCTCTGTTCTGGTCCTATTAGATCTCTCAGCGGCTTTTGATACCATCGACCATGGTATCATGCTGCACCGGTTGGAAGAGTTGGGGATGGGGGGCACCGTTTTACGGTAGTTCTCCTCCTTTCTCTCCGACTGGTCGCAGTTTGTGTTGACGGGGGGGCAGAGGTCGACCTCGAGGCCTCTCATCTGTGGAGTGCCACAAGGGTCGGTCCTCTCTCCCCTTCTGTTCAACATTTATGTGAAGCCACTGGGGGAGATCATCCGTGGTTTTGGGGTGAGATACCATCAATACGCTGATGACACCCAGCTGTACATCTCCACCCCAGACCACCCCAACGATGCCCTTGAAGTGATGTCCCAGTGCCTGGAGGCTGTACGGATCTGGATGGGGAGGAACAAGCTCAAGCTCAACCCTTCCAAGACTGAGTGGCTGTGGTTCCCGGCATCCCGATATAGTCAGCTGACTCCATCGCTGACTATCGGGGGCGAGTCTTTGGCCCCCGTGGAGAGGGTGCGCAATCTGGGAGTCCTCCTGGATATGCAGCTGTCCTTAGAGGAACATCTGACAGTTGTAGCCAGGGGGACCTTTTGTCAGGTTCACCTGATTCGCCAGTTGCGCCCCTTTCTTGATCGGGATTCCGTGTGCACAGTCACTCATGCCCTTGTCACCTCTCGCCTGGACTACTGTAACGCTCTACATGGAGCTCCCCTTGAGGAGCACCCGGAGGCTCCAACTGGTCCAGAATGCGGCCGCGCGGGTAATTACGGGAGTTACATGGCGCTCCCGCATAACACCGCTCCTGCGTGAGCTGCACTGGCTCCCAGTGGTCTTCTGGGTGCGCTTCAAGGTGTTGGTTACCACCTTTAAAGCGCTCCATGGCATAGGGCCTAGTTATCTTCGAGATCGCCTTCTGCCACCGACGACCTCCCATCGACCCGTGCGCTCCCACAGAGAGGGCCTCCTCGGGGTGCCATCAGCCAAGCAATGCAGGCTGGTGACCCCCAGGGGGAGGGCCTTCTCTGTGGGGGCCCCTACCCTCTGGAATCAGTTGCCCCCAGAGATAAGGAAAATCCATGACCTCCGTGCCTTCCGCCGTGCCCTTAAAACATTTTTTTTCCAACAAGCCGGGCTGGCCTAAGCAAAGCCTTTTAAATGATTTTAAATTGGGGTGTTTTTTAAATTTGGGCCAATTTAGATATTCTTTTTAATTTGTTCTTAATGTTTATATTGTGTGTTTTTTACTTGGCTGTACACCGCCCTGAGTCCCCAGGGAGAAGGGCAGAATAGAAATCAATCAATCAATCAATCAATCAATCAATAACTAACTAACTAACTAACTAACTAACTAACTTCATTGAACTTTGGGGTTGTTTCCTACCATATCTGTTACATCAAGAAATAAAAAGATTGGCTATTTTTGTTTTTCTTTCAGAGATATCAGCATTAATATTTTCAAATAATTCATAGGCACCAACATTCTTAAAATATGATTTCATACGGTACAATGGGGGCACTAAAAATAGAAAAAGGAGGCCATCAGGAGTACATTTTTCTTATTGGAAAATCAATATGAAGAAAAATACTAAAATAATGCTTCTTAACATTTTTGTAGAAATTGTTTACAAATCAGTGTAGCCTGGAATATATTTTACAACTGAGATTCTGTGTGATGAAGAATTTCATGCAAGAATCTTTTTTGTAACAGGAACAATCTCAAAACAAACTTATTTGAGATACTTATTTGTTAAATTTTGATGTTACCCAGTATCCAAAGTGACTGAGTGACTTATGTTGCCATAAAATCATAACTATAAAAACATTACAATTAACAATGAAGAAGACTAGAATCAATTGTCACAAGACTCATAATGTTTCACAATGTCCTGAATTACTGGATTTATATTGATCTGATATTTATATTGGCTTGCATATCGGTTTACAGTATATATTTCACTATTTTATTTTATTATTATTCAAAGCAAATCATTGTTTTATCACAGAATTTAATGCTTGATGTTTTTTACATGTTTTATAAATATATTTATAAAATAAATAATTTAGTTCTTTAATCTAAGCAATATGATACTGCCTGTGTGCCACCACATTAACAATTTACTTCTGTTCCTAAGGGCCAGTCTTTCTGGAGCTGCGGGCTGAGCTGGAGGCTGTGTATAAGGTATATTGCCAGAATCACGATGAAGCTATTGCTCTTCTAGAGGCCTATGAAAAGGATGAAAGGGTGCAGAAGCTTCTGCTTGAATCTCTGGAGATCCTCAGGTAAAAGACAATATGGACTTCTAAACTGCTTAGATAACTGCTGATTTGTGCTTGTGTGGTAGTGCCTCAAGTGTATCTCTTATCCTAGCATAATTGTGACCTTATGAATTAAAGTAGAAGGGGATGCATACAGTGGCTGCTTGACATGTCCATCTGCAATTTAGTAGCTACAAGGCAATAAAATAAAACATGCTCATCATCTACTCTTTCTTGTATGTTTTTCTTCCTGCTGTGGAACTGCCAGGAGTCTGTACACTGAATGGTAAGCATCTTTATATACTATTGACTTACTTGTTTAGGTGTCTACAACAGGAGAAAAGGATTTGGAAATATAATGGGGGATGAGCCATTTGTAGGAGACAACTGCAGAAATCATTTGCACAGTCAGGATTCAAAGAAGCTGACGGCTTACAACCACGTTAGCCTGCTTAGACTGAGGATAGGGAGATAGGATTGGGAGTGGCAAGATGAATAGCGTAGATATCGAGCAGGTGCAGCTAGTCAGCAAGTGAGTATTGTTAACATTAGCCAGAGAAGGATGCATGTAAAAATTTGTGGAATTTAGTGGCTGGGATCACTGGTGCCATGTTGTTTAGCTGTGAAGGGCTGGGGTTTCTGGCAAGAAAATGGCTTGATAGATGTGGAATTACTTGGATGCAATAGTTTAGGATATAGAGAGAAGTCAGTTTTGAAGGTGAGTGGTTACTAGACTGCCTGTAAATGTTTATATATATATATATATATATATATATATATATATATATATATATATATATATATATATAGCTAGTCCATGTATAATTTGCCATACGCCAAATAAATACTAGAGTGCAGTACTTTTAGTAGTAGAGTCTGGATGTCACTTGATTCCAAGTGCCCCTTTGTGTTCTGACACCGTCAGGGGTTGCACCAACTATATTGACCTGGGGTCCTTCCTGATCAAGCCTGTTCAACGTGTGATGCGCTATCCGTTGCTCCTGATGGAACTCCTGAGTGCTACTCCCGAGTCGCACCCTGATCGTGCTCCTTTGGCAGCTGCTGTCTTAGCTGTCAAGGAGATCAATGGTAACCTCAACGAGTACAAGCGCCGGAAAGATCTAGGTGAGCTTCAGGTCAACCAACACAGGAATAATACAGTCAATATGGATAAGTGGGAAGGGGCTGTGCAATGTTGCATTTGAGGATTGTCTGTACCAGGTGGGCTGCTGTGGGGGGAAAAACTTGCTTTCTCCACAACACTTCTCAGCCAGTAGAGAACTGTATTCGTTGAGTTCTAATTTTAGTAGATATGAAGTATAGACCAAGTTGGGAAGATTGGGTCCATCTGGGAGTTGTGTGAATTGAAGTCCACACATCTAAAGTGTACCTGGGTTGGGAAAAGCTATTTCTGTGGGTGTTGGGAATAAGAACAAAAAACCTTAAACATTAAACTTTAATATAACTATGCTGTGGTCTCTAGCTTTGATGGTGTTCTTCCAGTTTAAAAGTAACACTCAGGTGGCGTTAGAATGAGATAATGAGGATGGGATCTGTAACAAAAGACACAGAGAAGCTGGTCAGCTAACCACTCCCCAGTATGGGGCTAATTCTGTCTCCTTTTCAGTGTTGAAGTACAGGAAGACTGATGACGATAGCCTGATTGAGAAGATCTCCAAACTTAATTTCCACTCTATAATCAAGAAATCCAATCGGGTCAGCAGTCACCTGAAACATCTCACAGGTTTTGCTCCCCAGGTGAATAAGAATTGTTTCTGCTCACATGTTTTAAGGTTGTTACAAGGATTTGGCACTGCAGGAACCTTCAAAGGGTTCACAGCCTCTCTCCCTTCCTCCCACCCTCTCTCTGGCAGCTCAAAGATGAGGCTTTTGAGGAGACTGAAAAGAATTTCAGGATGCAGCAGCGTCTGATTAAATCTTTTATCCGGGATCTTTCCCTTTACCTTCAACATGTCAGGGTAAATAAGTTTTGTGTGTCTATGTGTCTGGGTAAAGGGGGAAGGGTAGGTTGAGAAAGATTGTGATATCAGTCTCTGATAAGGCTGAGGAGTGTCAAAGGAATGGATTAGAAGACTCTCCGATGGCTAGGCTTGTATAATGCCAGGCCCACAATTCAAGACTATGCCTGCCTCTGGAGCTGGTTGGTGTAAGAGCATACTTCAAGCCAACTTATGCTTATGAGGTGGTTGTTTTTTTGGCCTTCAGGAATCAGCTAGCGTTAAAGTGACAGCAGCATTGAGTATGTGGGAGCTGTGCATGGAGAAGGGTAGTGCTGAGTTGGAGCAATTCCAGAAGATTCATGGTTTCATCAGTGATCAGCTGTTCTCTGATTTCGTGAGTGAGACCTTTATTCTTTTCTTTCATTTGAAAGCTTAGGTAAAAGTATCTACTACCAGAAACATTGGGAAGACAACTCTGCTTAGAAGAGATTAAAGAGCCTTTCACTAAGCAGTAGATCTAACTGGCTTTTGGCTATAATAAAGTGTTATCTAAGCATCCTTCTCTGCCTGTTGCTCCCTCCCAAAGGTTTTTGATGAGAGGTCCCCTTTCCCCAGTTCATTGGTCATTTTGACTAGGATTGATGGAAGTTATAATCTAAATCATCAGGAAGACATTAAATTATTACTACTACTACTGCTACCTCTACCACCATCACTACAGGCACAGAATTACAGAATTCCTAGAAATATGGAAATGTTGTTGAAAAAACACGAAAGCTCTAAAACACTATAGACAGTAGCTGGCATGTAAGTTTGCTGGACAAATAATACTATAGAAATGGAGAGGAGAAAATATTTGATGGCTTCAAAATTTCTGGTAAATGTGGGAGATCTTACATTATGAGCCACAGTGGCACAGTGGTTAGAGTGCAGTACTGCAGGCTACTTCTGCTGCCTGCTGCCTGCCTGCAGTTTGACAGTTTGAATCTCACTAGGCTCAAGGTTGGCTCAGCCTCCCATCCTTCCGAGGAGGGTAAAATGAGGACCCAGTTTGTTGGGGGCAATATGCTGACTCTGTAAACCGCTTAGAGAGGGCTGTAAAGCAGTGTGAAGCGGTATATAAGTGCTATTGCTATTCAGGGATAAAGGATAGAAAGAAAGAAAGAAAGAAAAGAAAGAAAGAAAGAAAGGAAAGAAAGAGAAAGAAAGAAAGAAAGAAAGAAAGAAAGAAAAAGAAAGAAACTAGATAGCCATTTCTTCGCTGCTCAAATGGGATTGAACTAGAACCGTGATGGCGAACCTATGGCACATGTGCCACAGGTGGCACGCAGAGCCATATCGGTGGGCACGTGAGCTCAGTTCTGGTGCACATGTGTGCGCCGGCCAGCTAATTTTCAGGCTTTCTGGAAAGGCTCTGGAGCCTGGGGAGAGCAAAAAACGGGCCTTCCATTCCCACCAGAAGTTGGCAAATGGGCTGTTTCCGGCCTCTGGAGGGCCTCCGGGGGGGGGAGGCCATTTTTGCCCTCCCTAGGCTCCTGGGGAGCCTGGGGAGGGTGAAAAATGGGACTACGGGGCCCACTGTGCCATCATATGCTAAAAGCGGGGGGGAGCATAGGAGGTCACGAGCACATGCGCGGGGGGTGGGGCACATAGAATTATGGGTGTGTGCATGTGTGTGACCCCCCCGCGACCCCCATTTTTGGCATGCGATGGCAAAAAGGTTAGCCATCACTGAACTAGAAGATCTTCAAGGTCCCTTCCAATCCTATCATTTTATGTTCTATTTTGCATTAAAACATATACGGCAAACCAATAAAACCTATTTGATCATAATGATAGTATGATCGTTAATGGAAGAATTTTTCTTCTTCAATTTCTACTGAATCCATCAAAGTAATTTGGCAGAGTGGGCAAAGCTGCAGTCTGATTGTTGCTCTCTGCTTTGCAGAAGAAGCGCACTGAGCGTCTGGTGATCACCCCTCTGAATCAGCTGCTGAGCATGTTTGCCGGGCCTCACAAACTGGTGCAGAAACGCTTTGATAAGCTCCTGGATTTCCACACGTGCACCGAGCGGGCCGAGAGGTTGAAGGACAAGCGGACCTTGGAAGAATTACAGTCAGCACGCAACAATTACGAGGCCTTGAACACTCAGCTGCTGGATGAACTGCCCAAATTTCAGTGCTGTGCCAAGGAGCTTTTCACTAGCTGTCTGCGCAGCTACGCCGAGGCTCACTGTGACTTCGTACGCCTGGCACTGCAGGAACTTCAGCCTTTGCTCTCAGTAAGTACAGAAGCTGCGAATGGCTGTCGCTTTCCATGAGAACGGAAGGAAAGAACACGGCACTTCCCGGTTTTCTTCTCCCTCTTTTTCACTTTTAAGGCATGTTTTCACTGAGCATACAGACCTCTAAATGAAATGTTCCTTGGAGGAGATCCATGGTAGAATTATTAATACTGATTACCTCTCCACTAACATGGAAGTGAGGAAGTAATCCTCACTGTTTTGGAACCATCAAATTATCATCGTGGTTACTCTGAATATAGTGGGTTATTATTGAGAAGAATTTACCTAAAATTGTCCTTTTCTGACTCAAGCCTAATATTGCTTTCCTCTATCTCAGCTGCTGCAAGTGGTTGGCAGGGAAGGGAATCTTATTGCCATCTTCCAGGAAGAGCATAGTAGAGTCCTCCAGCAACTGCAGGTCTTTACCTTCTTTCCGGAGAGCATTGCTACCATTAAAAAGCCCTTTGAAAGAAAAAGCCTGGAGCGCCAGTCGGTGCGAAAACAGCCCCTTCTGGGCATGGTGAGTTCTATGCAAGTAACAAGAGGTGGAAGGCTGCCCTCTAGAGGTGGAATTATGACATTAATGTCAGTATGGTCACGGTGAAGAGTATTTGGGGGCTTAACGTATTCTTCCTGATATTGAAAAGAGTGAACAGAGAATCTGTGGAATTCATTGCCATCAGATACGCTAATAGTCACCAAAGTAGAAGGTTTTAAAAGAGGGTTGGATAATTTCATGGAAGTTCATGCTATCAGTGATTACTGGTCACTGGCTGTACATTACTTTTTGAATCTTATAATATACTTTAATATAAATTACTTATAATATACTTTAGAAGCCTATTGTTGGGAGCAACAACAGAAAGTTCTGTCATCCCAGCCCTTAAGCCATGTTTGTGAGCTTCTAAAATGTAATGCTTCAACTTGATTACTATACTACATGAAGCTCTTTGGCTGATCTAATATGGTACTCACCAGTGGTGGGTTTCCTCCCAGTTTTACTACCGGTTCGCTGATCGTGCGCTTCGAGTGTGCACTTCATGCGCACGCACAATTTGCAAAAACTTTCCACTTCCCTGTTTCTACTGGGGGGAGTACAGCTGATTTCCGCGGCTATCCACTCTGCCGCGCTAATCAGCTGAGAAAATAAAGGTTAAAAAAAGGAGCCCAGATGGGTGGGTGGGACAATCTGAACATTGGGAGGAACTGGTTCGCTATCAGGTGGTAATTGGTGCTACCAGTTCGCCCAAACCACTGTGTACCGGTAGCAACCCACCACTTGTATTCACTGTTTTAAAGATGAGTCTGAGTGAAGGACTATAGATACCTGGATTATTCACTGGAGTTGTTGTTTCCCTTATAGCCCAGTTACATGTTACAGTCAGATGAACTGCGAGCAGCCCTCCTGGCCCGCTATCCTCCTGAGAAGTTATTTCAGGCTGAGCGTAACTTCAATGCAGCTCAAGAGCTGGATGTATCTTTATTGGAGGGGGATCTTGTGGGTGTTCTCAAGAAAAAGGATCCTATGGGCAGTCAGAACCGTTGGCTTATTGACAATGGAGGTGAGTGGAAATGTTTCTGAACCTCAGCCCTAGGTCCTGTTCCCAGCTTTATTATGCTTAGCATTAGTGATTATTTTCTTCCTTGTCCCATCTCTACAGTGACAAAGGGCTTTGTGTACAGTTCCTTTCTGAAACCTTACAATCCACGCTGTAGCCACTCAGATGTCTCTCTGGGCAGTCATTCGTCTGGTGAATCTGAACTCAGTGGTTCTTCCTCATCCCATGGAATCAGTACACCAAACAACATTTTGAGCATCACATCTGTTAACAGCCCGCACAAGCCTGCACAGGACTCTGGCATCCCAGGCAACCTGATTCATTCTGTTCAGACTCTCACAGAGCTGGATGCTGTTTGCCAGCTCCAGATGGGTCCCACTGTGGAATCTGCACAGCCATCCCGCAATCCTCCATCCTCTCGGCGACACAGTAATCCAGATGCACGAAACGGGCACCAAGCCCGGTACAAAGCAAGGCCAACCCCATCAGTGGACAACTTAAGGCTGAAGAGCAGTGAGTGCATGGGAAATCAGGTGAGTGGGACAGAAGCATATGTAGACACATACACGTTGCTTTTAATGGCCTGATTCATATATTTTAAATTTCATTTGATCATGGCTTACCAAAACCCAGAATTCATACCTTGGACAAAGCCAAAATGGGTCAAACCAAATTCTGCTTCACGGATTGAACAAGACTAGTATATCGATTCTAAATTGGCTAGCTAGTTTTTATAACTAACATCTTCTTAGTAATGCAGTATTTCGGATGACTAGAAAGAATTTAACATTAGCCTAACACTTTGCTGAAAGAAATGCAAATTTATGTAGATTTACTCTGGAAACAGGTTTCCTACTTATAAGAGAGAGAGAATCCCCAAAGTATTATGTAGCAAAATAAAAAGAACAATTTGGGAGGGTTTCTGGTTGGCCCAAAATGAAGATAGCAATTGGTTTTGTCCTGTGTTCTTTCTCACCTCCTGCTATATTTTTTGCTTTCAGGTCTATTATGCCCTTTATACCTTTAAGGGCCGCAATTCAAATGAACTGAGTGTAACAGCCAATCAAAGACTAAAGATTCTACAATTTGAAGACATAACTGGCAACCAGGAATGGTGGCTGGCAGAGGCACATGGGAAACGGGGCTATGTACCATCCAGTTACATTCGCAAGACTGAATACACGTGAGCTGCTGGAATAGGAGATGTCACAAACTGGTGCCTTTATAACTACCATGCAAGGGCATACTCTTGCATCCACGTCATTCCTCTGAAAGTTTGGATTTCAGTATATTTATGTGGGGAGTTGGACCTGGTTTCCATCAAAGTTGGATGCAATGCTCTTACTGTGCAGCCTGAGACAGCCCTGTCTTCCTCTTAGCGGTGCTGTGTGGAGCTCATATTTCCAATTGAGGTAGACATTCAGTCCACTAACTGGATTGTAAACTGGCTGGAAATCATGCAGCCAAGAGAGATATCTGACTATTGGTGCATGAGCATGAGAAGGGAGCCAGTTAAGATAAAAGGAGGACTCAAGATTGTTGGGGGCAATATGCCGACTCTATAAACTGCTTAGAGAGGGCTGTAAAGCACTGTGAAGTGGTATATAAGTCTAAGTGCAATTGCTTTAAGTCCAGTATTTCAGAAGAGTCACCAAAGGAGTATTAGGTATATTTGCTGCCTTGAATTATTTATAAAAATAATAAAGGCAAGATATAAAGAAACAAACAAATAGAGTCGCCTCTTAAGGCCCAATCTTACTGTTGTCCTCCAGCAGCTGGTGGTCAAAGGTGTAGCTGAACCTACTAATAGTTATGGCAAATAGCTGTTGGTATTTTTGCCCTTTGTGAAACCACGTATCTTCAGCCCTGTAAGGAGTGAGCCTAAAAGAAAGACGGGGGTTCAGAGAGGTTGCTGAGTGTTACCACCAAGAAGCATGTATTCCATGTGTCCTTTCCCTGTCTCAGTATTAGTTAACATTGTTTGCTGTTGGGCAAAATAATTCTTTGGTTCAACTTTAGACAGGTTTGGTGCTCATCTTGCATGCTGCAGTATCTGTGACAGGGCAAGGCTGCAATTCTTTTGTCCCTGACTCAGGTCAGAGCTGGAGCGGGAGCATTTATGCTCTGGGGGAAACAGCAGAATGTAAAAGCTGTGTTTTGCTTCCTGAGTAACTTGCTTGAGTTGCTGTTGTGTAAATAAAATATATTTCTCAAATTATTTGTATTTATTTTGGACAGAAACAATGCTCTTTCTAGTGTACAAATTTATTTTCTATACTCGGGAAATCTTAACCAGAGGCTATTGAGAATTATTATATATGCTGCCCAGAGTCTTCCTTTGGAGGAGATGGGTGGCTATATAAATTTGATAAATACTTTTTTAAACTCCAGTGATAACTGGTAAAAGTTTATATCAAAAACTAAATAAGAGAGATTTATCTTACAAAAACTCTTAAGCATTTTGATAAGTCCAAAATACTTCCGGAATCTTTTTTTATGATCTTTTTAATAAAGACCAAAAGTTTGAAAAATAATCTGCTAGTAGCCTGCTTCACTATGCTATCTCTCACTGTTGGCTTGCATCTCCTAGAATCTTCAGCCAGCATAGAGGACAATAACTCAGCCTATGTTGAAGATACCAGATTGGGGAAGAAGACTAGTATAAAAGCCAACCTTCAAAAAACTATATACAACATACATGCAAGAAGGGTATGAAATCTGGATTGCTCAGAATGGTTTCCCACATTTTATTCCTTGATTTCACGTAGGGACCCTGTGGTAACATTTTAGCATGATGCCTAACCTCAAGTTCTTTCCAGGTAAGCAAACACATGCAGATGCTGAACCCAAAATAATAAAGCTGCCTTAAAGTCTCAGGAAATGCTCTGTAAACTATTATGTTTTAAGGATAAGTGACACTAGCAGCGCTGGTAACATTTTTCATTCAGTGCCAGTGGCAGATCAAGGAAAATCGCAATGCCGGTGATTCTTCTGCCTTGAGCTCCCGTGCCTCTAAAGTGCAGTGTCCTGACTTCTTGTTATGCCAGCTTCCCTGGCCAACCCTGCAAAGATGCCTTGCTGTTGAAGCAGCTCTTCAGGGCTGTCAAATTCTACAATCTTTCCTTCCTGAAGTACCATCACCCTAGAAGAGAAAGAGCAATATGAATTTGGGAATGTTTCAATACAGGTAGTCCTCAAGTTACAGTAGTACGTTTAGTGACCATTTTGACGTTACAGCGGCACTGAAAAAAGGGATTTATCACCATTTTTCACATTTATGACCATTGCAGCATCCCCATAGTCACATGATTTATATTTGGATGCTTGACAGCTGACTCACCTTTATGAAGGTTGCAGTGTCCCTGGGTCATGTGATTCCCTTTTGCGACCTCACGACCAAAGTCAATGGGGAAACCAGATTCGCTTACTGTGTAAGCGAAGTAACAACCGTGTTACTCATTTAACAACTGTAGTGATTCAGTTAACAAATGTGGTGAGAAAAGTTGTAAAAGGGGGTAATATTCACTTAACAAATTTCTCACATAGCAACATAAAGTTTGGGCTCAATTGTGGTCATACGTCGAGAACTACCTGTACTTGCATGGATCGCCTATTATATAATTTTGAAAGGGTGAACAGAGGAAAAGAGTTGATTAGATATTATCAATCCAGTTTTAGCAAGAAAGTATAGATTTAGGAATCAAAATGATAAAAGGGAAACCAAGTGAATAGTGCAACAAGATTTGAGGGTGTTTATAAAAATTATATAAACAAAAAAAAGAGTGTTATACAAAATACAATAAAAAAAGAGAGAGAGAAAAAAATGTCAATTAAAAAAACCTTAAACAATAGATTCCCCTCCTTTCTTCATTTCCTAGTTCTGGCTCTTAAAACCATGGTCTGGCCTCCCTCCCCCTCCCGGGCCGCAACAGCTCCGTCCACCTCCGCTCCTTGATCATCTAATACTTCCCCCTCTTCGGCTCCTGTATCTTCTCCACCTAGGAAGGATTTATGTTGGTCAAAAAAAGCCTTAGCTTCCGTTACATTATTAATTTTCTTCTTACTGTCCTCCCAAAAAATCATCAAACCCTCCGGAATCAGCCACCTAAAACCTACTCCCTTGAGGTACAGCTTATTTGATAAAAAATAATATTTTCTTCTTAATTCTCGTACCTGTCTGGGAATCTGCTTCAGGATGGTGATCTCCTTGCCCCTGTACACCAGCGCCCCCAGTCTTTGTTTTCTCAATATCTCATCTCTCAGTTCCCTTCTCACAAATTTAATATGAATCTCTCTTGGTAGATTATGTAAAATTGCAAATTGTGAGTTTACTCTGTACACCAAGTCCACATCCCTTCCAATAGACTCCAAATCTCTTTCTAAAAATTCACCCAACATTTTAACCATCACTTCTCTCAAATTTTCCTGGTCAAGTTGTTCCACGTTTTGGAACCTGAGAAAATAAGACATCTTATCCAATTGTAAGGTTAACATTGCATTTCCTCTCCCATCCTCCACCTTCTGGAGTGCCCGTACCTCCCCCTCCAGACCCCCCATCTTCTTCTTGTTTTGCTCTGCCAGCTGTTGAACATCATTTAAATCTTTTTTCATAAGTGTCATTTCAGATTTAATTTCAGATAATCCTTTTTGGACGTCATCTAACTTGTCCAACTTCTGGTCCAATATCGCCAGTCTTTCCAAAATTTTCCCCATGTCAGTTGCTGCTGATTTGTGGCCCTTAGCCATCTTAGATCAGTAGAAGATGAGAAATCAAAGGGCAAACCTCCAGAGAAGAAAGAGGGATTAGCAATCAAAGTAATTTTTCAACTGTCCACCAGTGGGCGCTCACAGGAGCAACGAGTCCGAAGTATAGAGTAGGTCAAACAGGAAGCCAGAGGAGAATGTTGTCTTCAATCATAAATAAAGAAGCAGGAAGTCAGACCGCCGCCATTGCCTGCCGGGGGGAGGGGCCACCAGACCTCTCCAAGAAACTCTGCCACAGCCATCCTCCAAGGAAAAGTCAGAAAGGTAAGGGGTTTCACCCCATCTCCTTCCCCCTAGTTCTCTGCCACGGCACCTTTCCAGCTACAAGGGGGGGGGAAACTCCAACCCCCCCCTCTCGCCTCCAGGATGCCTGCTCCACTCTGCAATCAGTCAGTACAGTCCGTTGTGCCTTCTTAGGTAGCACCGGTCCCCTTAGGCGCTGTGGCGCCTCCGCGGCCTCGAAAAAAAGCCGCCGATCGCCTCCCACCCCCTCTGGAGCCTCGGGCGCGCCAGCATCGGCCTCCCGGCCCCTGGAAGTGAGGCAGGGGACCCCTGGCGAGCCGCCCTCAAACGGCAAACGCCCCAATAATGGGGCGCTTGGCCCAAAGGGCCTCCAGATGGGGGGATCAGACTCTGGGGCCAGAGCTAGCCCGATCAGAGTCTGTCGCCAGCGGAACCGGAAGCGGAAGTCTTTGTTTTTGTTTATATAATTTTTATATAACCTGGTTGTTTGTTTTGATTTAAGATAATAATGTCTGTTGTGTGAGAAATTAAAAAAAGAAAATAATAATTGAAGATTTGAGGGTGTTTTCTAACCCTCTATTTTTTGGAGTGCTCCACACAATCCTCTTGTGGCAGAACTTGGATCCCTGTAGTGTAATATTCTCTATCATGGATTCCTTTGCTGCCTCCCATGGCTATTCTGCATGGTCTTTTGGGTGCATGATAGAAATACTCCATTCCCAGCTGTGTACCTTTTCGTTCACTGACACAGACACACACACATTAATGTAAATAATTACCTATGGCTGTCCATGATGGTGTGTAACCGATGGGCAATGGTGATTACGGTGCAGTTGGCAAATTCGCTTCGGATTGTCTCTTGGATCAAGTGATCAGTTTCCATATCTACAGCAGCTGTAGCTTCATCCAAAATCAAGATTTTGGATTTGCGAAGCAGGGCTCGTGCCAGGCATACAAGCTGCCTCTGCCCCACACTGGAAGGTGGGAAGGAAGAGGGACACACAAATAAAAATTGATCATTGAAGTTATTATAAAAATTAATGCAAATAATTGCAGGAAACTGAAATGGACATCAGTCCAGATAATACTCTCCATCAATCAAGCCAGGCTGTGAAACACAACTAGAGAATAATGCCAAATAGGAGGTACTTGAATAGCTCAAGCACATATGGTATCTTAAGATGACACCAGCTCTTGGCCATTTTCACTAATTTCCTATACCTCAAGTTCTCTCCTCCTTCACTCACTGGAGAAGACACCCCTTCAGGTAGAGCTTGTACATAGGACTTCAGGTGTGCCAATTCTAGAGCATGCCAGATGTCTTCATCTGAATACTGATCAAATGGATCCAGATTCATACGCAAGCTCCCCGAAAAGAGTATAGGGTCCTGAAAAAGTAGATACAAGGCACTTTAATCAAGGCTAGTTTGATTAAGAACTATGGCTAAGATAAATTGAGGTGAGAGAGTAGAAGCAGATACAGATACAGTTTAATAGAGTTGGAAGGGAACTATCAGGTCATCTAGTCAAACCCCAGCCCAAGCAGATCCTACACCATTTTTGACAGATGGCAGTCCAGTCTCTTCCTGAAAGCTCCCAGTGAGGAACTCCCACAATTTCTGAAGGCAAGCTGTTGCAGTGGTTGATTGTTCTCACTTCAGAAAATTTTTCCTTATTTGCAGGTTGACTCTCTCCTTGTTCAGTTTCCATCCATTATTCCTTGTCTGGTCTTCAGGTGCTTTGGAAAATAGCTTGACCCCTTCCTCTCTGTGGTAGCCCCTCAAATATTGGAACACTGCTATCATGTGTCCCCTGGTCCTTCTCGTCACTAGATTAGCCATGCCCAGTTCCTTCAACTGTTCATCGTATGTTTTAGCCTCCAGTCCCCTAATCATCTTGGTTGTTCTCTCTGCATTCTTTCTTAGAGTCTCAACATCTTTTTTATAGTGTAGTGACCAAAACTGGATGCAGTACTCTAGGTGTGGTCTTACTAAGGCTTTATAGAGTGGTATTAGTACCACCCTTGATCTTGATTGTATCCCTCTGTTAATGCCACTTATGATTGCAATGGCTTTTTTGGCTGCCGCCACACACTGCTATTTAACTGTTTGTCCACTAAGACTCCAAGATCCCTCTCACAATTACTGCTATTAAGCTTGGTTTCACCCAATCTATATGTGTACTTTTGGTTTTTCTTGCCTAAGTGTAAGATTTTACTTTTCTCTACATTGAATTTCATTTTCTGAGATAGAAAGTGTTCACATTTGTATTTAACCATCTGAAATTGCTTTCCGCTACTGTAATGATATTGGGAATGACATTGGGAGAGAGAAAGGAGATCTACAGGCTAGGCTATGGTCAGATAAGAGGCAGCTGAGCCCACCAAAAAAAACAGGTAGGTTACAAACATCTCAAAAGTGACTCTCCCTAGTTCTTGGATTGTAAAGGTTCGGGAGTTAATGTAATTTACTATAAAGATAGAGCTATTACTCTTAGGTTTGCTTCTTGTTTGGACTACCTTTCAAGGCTCACAACTACTGTACACCCAGAGCAGATAATACGCTTTATGTAGTAGCTGAACTAGCCCATTGTGTTATTCCTTTCATAATACAGTGTATCATCAGTTAACCAAATGGTGTGGGTTTACAGAACAAACTAATCTATCGCATACACACATCTCAGCTCTTTAACTGATAAGCCATGTTGTGTAAACCCAGCCTATATGTAGAAGAGGTAGCTATAGTATTAACTACCTCTTTGAATAATTGAATTAAGTTGAATTGAATAATAAAATTAATACGTTTCTTCAGCTCTTCAGCTGCCTTAACTCCTGGAATTCAAAAGGGTAGTTTAAATTGCGGAGTTCCTCTGTCAGCACCTACTCCAAAGGAAGTAGTAATTGCAAGCTGGTAAAAAAAGAACACCTTCCTTATCCCTTTTGCCACTTACTGTATTACTGTAATGTGCAGATGGAGTTTGGTAGAGTATTCATGCAACCAACTGTGGGCCAGATGTGTCACGCGCAGGCCACACCCAGCCCAGCTCCACAAAGGGGGGAAACACCACGAAACTTCACATGACGGCAACGTGACACCTCAAGTTTGACACCCATGCTCTTGGGTTTCTTTTACCTGTGGGATGATAGTGAGTTTCTCACGTAGATCATGAAGGCCAAGTGTTGCTATATCAAGTCCATCGATTAAGATCTTTCCTCCAGCTGCTTCCAAGATGCGGAAGAGGCAATTTGTGAGAGAGGATTTTCCAGCTCCTGTTCGGCCCACCACACCAATCTGAGAAGGCAAAATTCCAGGAATCAGATGTCTGATAAAGCTTTAATTTTCCTCTTCTTGTGGCCTGTTTCTGTGATCCAACTGTGTTTACATCCTCCATTCCTGCTATTGCCAAATAAGTCCATGACATGTTGCTCAGTAACTGTTACTTTGCTTTCGGCAAAAAAAGTCATTCTTGATATCCGAGCAATTTAGCATAAATTAGAATATGGAATCAGGGGTGAAATCTACTTACCTTCCTTCCCAGTTTGGAAGTGCATACACCACCGCACAGACCCTCTGCGCATATGCAAAACCTGCACATGCTCAGAGGATAAAAAACACATCACTTTCTGGTTAAAACCAGGAAGTAACTACACCCGGGTGGGTGGGTGGAGCCTTGTGCCGCCATCGCTACCGGTTCTCCAAACCACCTGCCTACAATCGCTACCGGATTGCCCGATCCGGTCCAAACCGGGAGCATTTCACCCCTGTATGGAAAGTAGGAAGGCCAAGTCTTTCCCCATTTTATCTCCACTTGATTTCACTCTTCTTTCTCCTTGACCATACTCATTCTCAATAAAACCCTGAAAGCTCAATTGATGTCTTTTCCCAAGATAACTCACCTTCTCAGTACCCTTGATATCACAGGTGATCCCATCTAGAACTAGCTCTAGGTCTGGCCGATACCGAACCTTGTAGTCTATGAAAGTGATCTCTCCATTGTTGGGCCATTGAGAAGGTGGTCTCTCTGCTGTCACCCATGGTGCCTACACAAGGGAAGATGGCCATTAGAAGAACATGCTTAGAACAATTTCACACATCTCTTCATCTCACACATGTACACAAGTATATATTATTTGCACAGCTCCATTTTCTGTACCTCATTTGCAATTTCTGTGTATTCATACAATCTCTCTATAGCCACAATGTTTGTCTCCAGCTCCGACGTCATTCGCACCAACCAGTTCAGAGTTTGAGTTACCTAAATGAATTAATGGAGGTATCACTATTGTCATTCTGCTTCTTCAATTCCCTCTCTGATCAAATAATTACACTGAATATATTCCGTTTGGATATAATTTACAACAAGATTGTCATTTCCATATTCACTTATTTTACTAGAAACATCATAGTTTCTTCTAAGGCTCCAGAGCAGGGGTGTCAAAATTGTGGCCCCGGGGCTGGATGCATCACGTGCTGGCTCCACCCCCACCCGGTTTAGCAAAGGGGAAAAAAGTCCAGATACACCACGTGAAGCCGCCATGATGCCGCGAGTTTGACACCCCTGCTCCAGAGGAATAACTTCAACATTTTGGGGCAATGCAAAGTTGGGGAACTTGAAATTTTCCAAATGTTCTTGAACTAGAATTCTCAGCATTTTCGCTATTCAGTATTTAGGTTAGATTGGGCTACTGGGAATTCAAAGGCAGGGGATCTGGAGGGCCTCAGTTGTATATGGTCTGGATTAGTTACTAAGTTTACAATAAAATATTATTTCATTCCACTTTCTTCTCAACACAATAATTATGAACTAAATCCACTGATTTCATCCGAGAATGTATAATTTCTAATATATGACTTTCACCATCAGAATTAATCACGTGGTTAATTGAGCAACACATTTAAAGTTTATTTGCTTGATGTTTTTCTTATTGTTAGCAGTACTATACTACCACAATGGACTTGCAGTTAAAAACAGTGCCAGATGTCCAGGATTAGAGGATTGCAGCCAGGTAGATTTACAATCAGAACTGATACATCGGACATGTCAGTATACATACACAGCAAGCCCCCATTCAGCTATCTCTTTGTCTTAGAATATGAGTCTCCGTACTCACATTCAGAGCCGAGGAGATGGAGAGTCCCACGATGCCACTGTTCAAGGAATCTTTAACAAAGACTGCTAGAAGTGCTGCAAAGAAAACTGTCAGATTCCCCACCAATTCTAGTCGCACAGCCAGCCACCTTTAGAAAGAGAGAGAGAATAGGAGTCTATGACATCTCATAAGCAATCTTTACTGCTTTATAAAAGAGAGATTGTTCTGGAATAACCTCAAATTAATCTTCTCTTACTGGCTTGCAACAGAAATGCCTCCTGTATACCTTCTCCTGGCCTCCTAAATACCTGGTTCATACCACAGATAGTCCTCGACTTATAATAGTTCATTTAATGACTGTTCAAAGTTACAATGGCACTGAAAACAGTGACATGACCATTTTTTCAAATGTATGACTATCCCAGCAGCCCCATAGTCACATGATCAACATTTGGCTGCTCAGTAATTGGTTCATGTTTATGGCGGTTGCCCTGTCCTGGGGTCATGCAATCCCCTTTTGCAACCTTCTGACAACCAAAGTTAATGGGGAAGCTAGAGTCCCTTAACAACCGTGTTAAGGGACTTTAGCTTCTGTGATTTAACAACTGCAGTTATTCATTTTGTGGCCAGAAAGGTCTTAAATTGAGCAAAACTCACTTAACAAATAACTCAGCAGCAAAATTTTGGCCTCAATTGTGGTCATAAGCCGAGGACTACCTACCGTATATATCAGTCAATCACTCAAGAGGAAAAGAAATTTACTTTTAAATTTCAGATTTATTATTGCTAAATAGCCAACAGAAAGTGTCTACTGTTTCAATCTTTGCAATAATACTAAAGCCAATCTTCCCAATTTCATGTCTCCCAAATGTTAACTGAGAATTCAAGAAGTTGGTTGAATTCATCAGGAAGAAACCAAACTGAGAAGTACTAATTTAAGTTCTCTCTAATGTGTATCCATAGAGTGTGACCGCAGTATTATTTATCCATTTATTACATATTATTTCTCTCTTCTACTGGTTACAGGTTTTTAGTAGTAGTAGTAGTAGTAGTAGTAGTAGTAGTAGTAGTATCTCTGTTGTTTTACAAGTAATTCTCTACTCCACTCCACTCCATTCTTTAGAAGGCTAACCTTAGGAGGATTATCTAATGATGCTACTTGAGGATGAATGGCCCACATTAGAGTAAAGGCCAGTACCTGGCTAGATGTACCTATCAGATCATGCTCTCACAGAGGCTAGAATATTGCAAAATGTCGTATTAGCTGGGGAAAATTCAGCAGTTGAGGATGGGAGACCAACTGTCTTTCATGATGGTAGTGGACAAAAAAACCTGGCAACCTATATTATAGATTTGTATCTTCTACAGGAGAGACTTGCCTGTTGGAAACACCCCAAGAGTAAACAGACTTCTGATTCACATCCACAATCTTCTCATTGTGTTGCAGGAAGCGCTCCTGATGCCCAAAAGCCCTGATGACAGAGAGACCTGATACTGTCTCACCAAAATGGGAATAAATTGGAGACCGGGTGACAGAGTCCAAACGTCGTAGCTGGCGGGATGTAGCCACATAGAATTGCTAGGAAGAAAGAGATAGCTCAGCAAGATCCATGAAACTATATTACAACACATCATATTGGAGTTTGCTTTTCTCAGTTTTGACTAACATAAAACAAAGTTGTGGCATCCTATCATTTCAAGTGTACATTATTCTGCACATAATTCTTGTATTTGAGCAAATTGTTTCTAATTAATGTTCTTAAAACAAAGGTCTACTTCTCCACAGTATAGGGTTTGTGTGGGTTTACATACAATTCACCTCAGAGTCTGGCCATGTTCTTTTAACATGTTCTTTGCTATCTTATCACTGTCATAGCTACATTTTAGAAATGAAGAAAGCAAACACTGGGACAGATCTGCGTTATGAGTGGAAAAGAGGACTATTCAATTTTAGGAATATGTGATTTAATTAATTTCTTGTTTTATATACCCAAGGTTCAAACAATTTTTCAATCTATGGCATTTCTATTATCATCAAGACTCACCAGAAAATCCATAACAGTGTTAGGGTTATTTTATAGAAAGATGTGTGTGGAGTCAACATTTTCTGACAGAGATCCAAAAGAGTCAAGTATACTTAAGAATATTAGAATGCAATATTATTGAGTATTGAGAGTACAATAAGATATTAAGTATTCCTGAATCTGCCTTCTTTTGAAACATACAGGACTTTCACTGTCTTTTGTTTCACATTCTACAAAGCATCACAGATTTGGATCTAAAGAGGCAGCAGCAGCTGTCTTTAGAAATGAATTTCTGAGTAAGAATTCTGAAGGTTTTATTCCAAGAATATGCACTCCCAACCCTATTGACAACTCACTAGAATGAAGTAGTACAGCATCCCCAAAGGCAGGGTGATAATTGCAAAATAAGGCGTAGCTAAGCAAATTATCACTAAAGTACTGAGAATCATAAAGAAGCAGTTCATCCAGGAGCGAAGTGATATTGGAATAGTCTCATCCACAGTGAAAATATCCTGTAAAAAAGAAGGTGAGAATAAAAATAAAACTAGTAAAATAAGAATACTCAACAGAAGTCCATGTAATAATTTTCTGCATTCAAGGATTTCAATGCAAAATGTTAATGGTAGTATTTGGGCATCAGTGATGGTTGATAGGCTTACAAGAAGTAAGTAACTTAAAGTTCCTCCATGTAAAAGATACAGAAAATACATCCATGACCAGTTTTCTGTTTATTAATGGCTTTATTCTTTTGTTTATTCAGATGTGCAAAAATCCCATGTTCACATGTTAGCAAAGGTTGGCTAACTAAGTTATGGACGGTTCATTACTACACTGTCTGTAGTAGATGGAGCAACTGTGTGTGAAAACAGCGTAGCATGGTCCAAATTGGTCCAGAATGGAGAATATTAGAAAGCCAGTATTTAAATGACTGAGCAAAGAGTATGTGTGAAAATATCAATATAATCAAGAATTAAATTCTTGACTGGTTATAGGGAATAGATCAAAGGAAGTAAGGAAAAATCTCTAGCCTAAGAGAAAAAAAAATATCTAGGAAAGACTCTTTTGAAACACAGGAGGAAAGGTGGAGATTAGATCTCTTCAGTGGGTGAGTCCCAAAGCCTAAGGGCCTATCTGATTTGATCAGACAAGCAGATGACTATGGAGAAGGCAGTCCTAAAGATAACTAAAGATAAAGATAACTAGGTAATAGCTATGAAGGACCTGGAAGGTAACAAGCGGCACCTTGCATCGTATCCAGAAGCCAACCAGCAACCGATGCAGCTCCTGAAGCAATGGAGTCACATAAGCATAATAGGAAACACCCATCAGCACTTGGCCACTCTATTTACTACTAGCTGTAGTTTACAAATACTTTTTGAGACCTCCATTACACATGACAGATGACTAGAGGATGACAGATTTTGAGCAGTTTTCTAATCCAGAAATTACTATAATTAGCACACTAGAAATAGCTGTATTATAACTCTCCTGAACACAACTGCCGCCTCCTTCTCAAGCAGGAGTTGCGTCCAGGAGGACCCCCAGATTCAAGCCCACTCCTCATGATTAGTACTTAGGCTGTATCAATTATAAGGTCCTCACAAAGCCAGAGTTTTGACCTTGGCAAATCTGTTCACGATACGACCAGTTGGTGTTGAATCAAAGAAACTCATAGGCACCCGCAGGATATTACTGAGGAGCTGTTCATGCAGGACCCGGGAAGCTCGGATACTCCCAAAGGAACAAAGAGCAACTGAAATCATCAGGAAGAGACCTAGAAGAAACACAAGCACTGTTCAGACCCCGATGCAGGTGGGGACGTTGATAAGGTACTCTGCATAAAATACATTTGGCTTCTGTTATCTTTGTGTTGCATCTTGATGACATCATAAACATGCCACTCAATCCTCTGCTATGTTGTCTCAATTCATTCTGTTCTGACATACAGAATTCAAGCCTCCAAAAAGAATTTACCAATATGTTTGTATAGCATAAATTATCCGACTGATGATGAGAGCTAGAGGGGCTTTTTATGCCGTTTATGATGATTCTCTATCCCTCCAGAGATAGAATTAAGATTTTTTTCCCCACAGTCTAAGGAGGGGGTAAGGGAAGCAGATAATATACCAAGTGGTCTGACTTTGGGGAAACTTACTGTTGCTTCCACCCAGTGCTCCATAGATTCCAATACGCATATCACGTTGCGTGACCGGATAGGTCATATTCTGATAGCGTAGAGCATCGTTCGTCCAGTCACTAAGCCAGAGGTTGAAACCAATGAAGGATGCAGCTTGCCCAATATAACCGATGAGGATGCTTATTGAGAGGCCCCAACCGATAGCACGAAGGTATTGCAGATATGTAAATAGCTTCACCTGCGTGAATGAATCATACACTGCACAATTGTTTTGCACTTTCCTTGCAGACTCCTTACATTCCAATAAATCTAGATCTCACAAATATATTGACATGGATATAATAGAAACAGCTTAGAACAGTGGTGGCGAACCTATGGCATGCGTGCCAGAGGTGGCACACAGGGCACTCTCTGTGGGCACGCACACCATCGCCCCAGCTCTGTTTTGGGTCTTTGCCATGCATGCGCACAGGTCTCCCACCAGCCAGCTGGTCTTTGGATCTCTGCTGCGCATGCACGGGCACGTGCTTGCACGGGCGCGCCCATGCATGGACAAGCACACATGCGCCCACGTCTTTCAGTTTGGGTGCGCATGCACATTTTGGGCACTCAGTGCCTAAAAGGTTTGCCATCACTGGCTTAAAATGTCATAACTAAGCTACTCTCAGGAAGGCTGTAATGGAAATCCAAAAATTCTTATACTAAGCATCAGATAATGGCAAAAAAAAGAGTACAAACAGACGCAAACAAGAATCAAGACCTCAAAACTAGAATGTCATCACACTTTCTTAGGGATAAAGCTGAAACTGTGGTCTGCCCTTGGGAACAGCAATGCTGAAAACATGGGTTGGAATGGCTGCTACTAGGCAAAGCCAAAAGCCTTCCTAAAGCTAGTTTCAGCCTAACCCCTTAATGGGACATGATTGTTTTACAATCCTGGCTCTGCCAAGAAACCTGACTGGGAAGCAGTCAATTGGGGAACCTGCATAGAAAAAGGCAGACTGACCAATATGGCCACACTATTGGACTGATATAATGATGTCCACAGCTGGCTACTTTAGCCTCAGCTTGGCCTTTTCAGGGCCATGCGGAAGACCATAGCCTGCTAGGTTAGCATACCCCACCTCAGCCTGAGGAAATGGAAAATGATGTTCAGGTAAGTGCAACAACTAACGGCAAGACATAAGGTCAGCTGCCAGGACCACAAGCCACAGTAAGCAGCCAATCTTGGCTTGATCCTGCCTGGAGCTTAGGAGCTTAGGAGCTTTGGTTGCTTAACAGCAGCGTTGCTTACAGTAGAGTTGGAACCTGCCTTGGAGCTTAGCAACAACTTTGTTATACAATTTAGGCATATAAGGAGCATCCACCTTGAGGCAGCACATAATCTCCAATGAATGCAAGAATTTTTGAAGAGAGACAAGGACTATATTTCACTTTAATAACAATAAGGACTAAGCACTAAAGCACTGAGTGAAAAGGAATGGTCTTGGGGCACATATAAATATATATAATTTAATTAAGGTATATAATTATACTACATAATGTTAAAAGTTCATGATTTTTTATGTTCATATGCACTAGGAGGATGGAGTTAGCCCTGCTTAGCCAATGCAACAGCCTTTCATTGAGGAAGCTGTGTGATCTAATAAGGTATTGTGTAAAGTTATCATAGTGTGTCTAGTCATAGCAAAAAGAAACCCCCACAAAGCTTTACTGATTCCTTCATTATCCTCCATAAATAATCTCTATCTAGTTCTTTGAGAAGGGTGTAACATTCCCTTGTCTTTATCTCTTACCTTGCCAGTTTCCATTGCTTCCTTATCAATCAATCTCTGTCCTTTAAACTCTGTCAATGTTTTCTTCTCATTCAAATGCCCTTGATGACCCTTCCTGATAGATACGTTACTGCTGGTACTGCGGCTAAAACAGAAATGGTAATGGTAAAAGGCAGAATTTCTAGAACTTGGCTGCTCTGGCACTATATTGCCTTGCTTTTTAAAAACATATCTGAAAAAGAAAAATCTTCCAAAGGGTTCATAATATCTATGCAGTATGCACCTTTGCCTAAAACAGCTCGGAAAGGAACCCAGTGATGAAATTCTAGGCTGGCTAATACTGTAGAAGTTCAGAGAAGCAGGTTGTTTGATGGCTCTTTCCCATTGGTTCTGCCCAGCCAGTATAACCTAATGGAGTTGGTATGTTCAGAGTTCATTAAATTAAACAGTGCCATCTATCAGGACACATACCTTCTCTATTGCAGCACCTGCCCTCTGGAATGAGATCCCCCATGGCTCCCACCCTGATGCCATCCTGGAATCTCTAAAAGAATATTCTCCCAAGTTAGGTTAGATGGAGCCCCTTATTGGATGTTTTATACAGTACATGTTTTGTGTGTGTGTATGTGTGCTTGTGTGTGTGTTCAGATTCCCATCCTTATTTATCTATTTTATATTATGTTTTTATTTAGTTTTTGTTATATTGTGAACTGCCAAGAGATAGGCTGTGGGAAGGAAGGAGGGAGGGAGGGAGGGAGGGAGGGAAGGAAGGAAGGAAGGAAGGAAGGAAGGAAGGAAGGAAGGAAGGAAGGAAGGAAGGAAGGAAGGAAGGAAAACATTTTATTGTGTAGATATAGAGAGACTATAACTCAAAATTCCTTGTCAGAATGTTGGAGGTAATACAAACTATAATATTGTATGGGCAACCCTACTTCTTTGATTGTCTTCTTCAAATTCTACCTAGACCAAAAGCAGGGCATATATGCAAGGATAATAAAAGTCTTACGAAGGCAGGTGTTGAGAAATTGATTTTTAATGTTGTTGCAGTAATAATATAAGCTCAGAGAATGACATGAATAACCTTATTCCAAGTCTTGGATCAAGCTCCAAGAAATAAGTTACCACCATAAAGTTTTAATATGATATATTGGGAATTAATATGGGAGAAAGTTGAGAGGATTATATTAATAGAATGTAATTAAGTTAATTTCAATTAAATTAAATCAAATACCATTTTATGACTGGCTTCATACATTTTTTTGTCTTGTTTCTATCCAATTTTGCAAATGCATCTATCCACATCATTTTTCTTCATAAATTTGGTTAATGGTATATACCTTTGCAAATGAGTACTTTTCATCATCTTATCCTGGAGCTTTCCCACTTGACTTTGCTTAGCAATTGATGTACCTGAGATGAACTAAGCTATGTAGTGTTCCATAGTGAAATGATGGTCCACAATAGAACAAGGAAAGCACCAGAGCAAAGGTGATAGAGAAGATTAGCTTTGCAAAATGGGTCAGGCGAGAAAGATGTTCTGAGCTCTAAAAGCATCCAAGCAAGTTGATAGAGAAACTGTCAGCCTCATGATGCTTGCTTGTTTTTAGCTGCCATCGTAACAGGAGGGGGGAGGCATTGCTGGTATTTGGGAGGGGAGGAAAGTGAGCTGGTAGAGATGTCTTGGAAAAGGGAGGAAAATTCTCACTGTCTTCTTAACAGCTGCAGAGAGAGCTGATAGCTGTCAAGGTCAACTGTTCCAGCATACCAGATAGAGGGGGCCGTCTGAAGAAGTACCCCACATGACACCTTGGAAAGATGTAGATTGGACACTCAACCTGGGTCCTTGGGGGGAGGGATTTGGGGATGCTTTCAATATGTAATTTTCGCGCCTATTGCCTCAGACATTGCTTTTCTTTCGCTGCATTCAGTTCACACTCAGTAAAAGTACCTTTCTCTACAAACATGGGGTTTTTCTTTCTTGAATTTTGAACGGAGGCATGCCCGACAGAAACCTTCTCAAGTCTAGGTGCTATCAAGACGTGTGGATGAGTGAATGGCCTCAATCCTACTTTTCAAAAGGATTAATTGAATTTACTTTGGTCCTTAGTGGCATTTGGTGTCTCATTGTGTATTTTATTTTTTTTCTTCTGTTTTATTTTGTTATTCAGCATGTTAGGATTAAGGGAGGAAAAATAAATACATATCCTATATATCTAGAAGATGCCTAGATTAGAGCAAGCTACGATAAGACAAGCATGAAGACAATGATATACTGGGTATATTGAGGTTGAATGTCATTATTAGTTACTTCTGCAGCACAACACATTAGAAAGGAACAGTTTCTTGAAACTGCATACTTTGGAGAGTTGCCCCCTGCTTCGTCTGAGAACTTTTCCTTAGCCGCAAACATTAGAGGAAGCCAGGCATTGCTCTGGTTATAGAAAGAGTTGTCATTATAATAATGAATTGCCCGAGATCCCATTTCTATCCTTTCTATTTTTTGCTAGTGGATGTTCTGAAGTATGGTAAACAGTAGAATAAAGCTTTGTAAATTATGGTCTGTGGATGACACAAACCAACATCAGGAGAATAAAGATAAAATGTAGGTTGCTGAGCTGTTTCCAGTGATGCTTCAATAATTTATGAAGAAAGATAACCAGACCAGGATCAGGAGATACACAAAAATCACAAAAGGGCAGGAAAAAAGAAGGGGAGAAAACAATGACTGAAAAGAGGAGAAAAAAGCAAGTGGAGAATAGGAAGACAGAAAGGGAATAAAGGAATAATGGGCTTGTAAAAGAACTGACCTGCGATTGAAGATTTTTTGTTGGACACTGGCCTCATTCTTCTGTGTAATGGTCACCACATCAGCAGGTATTTCTTCAGTTGCAAGTTCAGGATAATCATCCAATTCCTGCTCTTCATCCATGCCTGCTAAAAATAACCAAGAGCATGGGATATTTAAATAGAAGGATGGAAACAACTCCTAGGTGAGCAAATCTGAAAATCATCATCTTATTGCCATGATATGTGTTTTTTATAGCTTCATCTTAATTAACCCATCTTAAAACAAAAGTAATTCTAGATGCTATATGTTTAGTTATTGTTACTACCTTACCCATAGCTTCTTCTTCATGTATATTATCCTGCTGGTTGCCATATGTGTTGAGCAACTGAGCAAATGATCCACTATTTGCCAGTAAGGTGCTGTAGGAACCACGTTCCATGACAGTTCCAGCCTCTAATACGACAATATTATCAACTTGTGCAAGGAAGCTTAAGTTATGAGTCACTAGGATCCGTGTCTGTAGCACAAATAAGTGTAACAAATTCAAAGAATAATTTAACATTCCTAGTCATGCTATCCCGGATTTCAGTCATGTTAAATAAACAATGATTCTACAAAGTATTTAACTTTTTTTCCTCTTTTTTGCTTCTTGGACATTTTTTAAGCTTTATAATAAAGTTTATTTATCTTAACAAATTTTATATGAATTTTCATATGAATAAATAGAAAGAAGTGGAAAAAAGAAAATATAGGAAAAGAACAAAATAAAGCAGTATCAAACACCAAAAGGGGGAAGCTATCATATCACATATCCATCACATATCAAACAATACTAAAGCATATCTAAATTAAAGAAAATAAGTGTTAATTCTCTATTGTTACAAAGTTTCATAAAATCAATGCCAAAGGAGCACATTTTCTGATTGATAATGTGCCATCAAGTCATTTTTAACCCTAGCAATCACATAGATAGATTTTCTCCATGATGATGAAAAGGAGAAGATATTGTGTTATTTTTATATCAGTGGATAAAATTGCCTTTTCAAAAACAGATAAATTACATATCTCTTGAATTTTACCATGAGAAATAATACTATTTTTCCATTACTCAAAAAAAAAAAAAAATCCCTAGCCTGATATAACCATGGCTCCTCAAAAATAGAACATTATTGCCAATGCAGTTCTCAGATACGTAATTCTTTTCATGATTAGATAAATGTTCTACCCTTGGTCTCTTTACCCCTCCCCTAATCCATAGTGCGAATTTACCTTATTCTGTAACAATCCTTCCGGCCCAAGTACTTTGTCAAAAATGTGCCGTCCTACATGGGCATCCACAGCTGAGAGGGGATCATCCAATAAGTATATATCTGCATTGCTGTATACAGCTCTAGCCAGGCTAACACGTTGTTTCTGACCTCCACTCAAGTTAATTCCCTATGAAAGAAAGAACACTGAACCTCTCTATGATCCATACCAGTGATATTGTTTGCACAATTTCAGGGTTACTGAAATCAAGGATGATTACACCAGGCAGCCTAAAGGCTTTTGTTGATGCAGTTAGAGAGTTGGAGTTAGCCAGTCATTCAAGATAGGAGAATAAGACTGGTTAGGGTGTGATAAATTTTCCTGATAAATCTGGCAGAAATTAAACTAATTAATATACTAGCTCCCACCACTCTACCTTTCAGTACTTCTTTGATTACTGAGCTCAGTGGTGATACCTTTTCTCCAATCTCAGTCAGGTCTCTTCCTGGAAGCAATTGTAGGTCAGGAAGCAAAGCACAGGCCTCCAGCACTTGTTGATATCGAGTCTCATCTAGGGGGGACCCAAAAAGGATGTTGTCTTTCAAAGTGGCATTTTGTATCCATGCTTGCTGAGGCACGTAGGCCATAGAGCCCTGAAGGAAATGGAAAAATTATATTCAGCTACTTAAGATAGTAACTGGAAAGAACTATTGTCTTTTGTCAGCAGTTGGAAAAAGGAGGAGTGCAGGGGGAAATAAATGATATTCGTTGAGTACTTAAGTCTGGCAGAGTCTGTGGCAGAGTAACTTTTTTAAAACAATCAGGTGAGGGATTGGATTGGATTCCTTCAGACTGCAGGCAACAATTCACAGTTTTGAAGGCCCAGCTTTGTAGAAAATTTCTCTACAAGGGAATAAACCGGCGTAGAAACTCTCTGGTAGAACTATCTATTTACTGGGAATGGAACAGGATGTTTGTTTTATTCCTATTTTTAAACAGAAGTGAGCTTCCAAACAGTGACCTCGCTTCAGGATTCTACCAGAGTAATTTGTTCTATTTATTACATAGTCCATATTTAATTCAAGAAAAAAAGGTTTTCCTTCACCTGAATATTGATGTGTCCCTTGATGTTCTCCATCTCGCCCAACATGGCAGATATCAATGAAGATTTTCCTGATCCTACAGACCCCACTATGGCTACAAGGCTTCCATTAGCAATTTCCAAGGTGATGCTGTAGAGAAGAATGCCGTATAAACAGATGTGAAGTTAATGCCTGGAGGCAGTTAAAAAATGGGTGTCAGTCCCTAGGCTAGAGTATAGTTTCCAGTAAAGCAGTGCCAGATGTCCTCTAAGAATAAGAGAATGTGTTTGTTTGTTTGTTTGTTTGTTTGTTTGTTGCCCAATTCAGTATATCACTGGATAAAAAGAATCCCCATTCCACCCACAACCCAACCTGTGATCTATATCAGAGGTCTCCAACCTTGGCAACTTTAAGACTTGTGGATTTCAACTCCCAGAATTCCTCAGTCAGCTTTGCTTTGAATTCTGGGTGTTGAAGTCCACAAGCCTTAAAGTTGCTAAGGTTGGAGAGCCGTGATTTATATGATGACTTACTCTTTTACAGTGACATCAGAATCCTGGTCCCAGGCAAAAGAGGCCTCATGGAATTTCACAGCACAGGCTGGAAGAGAAAGAAAGGGCAATATCAACCTTAAGGAGAGAGAACTACGCAGCCCAGACCCAGTACGCAAACACACTTTGTACTTCTGCATATTTTCTCAAAAGCTTTGCCTGTTCTGACCATCCAAGCCTGAACCCTAAACAGAATTTACCAGGGATGGAATTATGCCATATAGCTGAAGTGTTCAAGTCTTCACTACCCAGGTACCGCTCTAGTCGATCAGTAGATACTTTCACCTGTAAAATTTAAAGACAAAGTCAGGCATGACAGCTCCAGAGCCACCAGGCAGTCTTCTTGGATGCTTCCTAGAATCTACTTCATAGTTTTCAGTATTCCAAGTCAGACTGAGGAACACCAGTCAATATAGATGACTGAACTTAAATTTGTAATATCTTAACCTCTATACACATTCTAAAGGAACCTCTTTGCCAATGGTACAAAATAAATATGGGAAAGAGATCGGCATTAATTCTCAAGTCAGGTTCCTTCTCCCCTGATGCAGGGGTAAAATCCAGCAGGTTCAAACAGGTTCTGGAGAACCGGTAGTGGAAATTTTGAGTAGTTCGGAGAACTGGCAAATATCACCTCTGGCTGGCCCCAGAGTGGGGTGGAATGGAGATTTTGCAATATCCTTCCCCTAGGAAGGGAGGGAATGGAGATTTTGCAGTATCCTTCCCCTGGAGTGGGATGAGAATGGAGATTTTGCAATATCGTTCCCCTGCCATGCCCACCAAGCCACGCCGACAGAACCAGTAGGGGAAAAAATTGGATTTCACCCCTGCCCTGATCTATATATTCCTTGTAAGGCTGCTCACTTGCACCATGGAGGACAGCGTCAGTGGAAACATGCCAAGTGGGAAGCGCAGGATATTGAAGAGTGCTATAGAAGTAAAGGCCTTCTGTGCATCCAAGATGTTGTTCTCATCCACCATCACATAGACAGCAAAAGTAGCTACAGAGACCTAGGTGAGAGAAGTGGGGGGAAAAGGAATTGAAAGTGGTTGAATTGGCGTCATTTAGTTTCTAAAGAACGTCTTAAGAATCTGGAGAAATGCTCACCAAGGAAAGACTACAAGCTGAGAGAGATTTAGAATATGAGGGAGAGCTGTGAATTTTGGCACTTTTCCTCCCATATAAACAATTCTGCTTGTTTGTTTTTTTTTTTTAAAAATTGCACACATTTTTGGTAAGCATTTGTAATGCATACATTTTTGTGCATACTTTTCCTAGTGTGTACATTATTTGCAAACAAATCTTTCCATAGAAAATGTCCATTCATATACAGTATTTCTATAATAATATCTGCATTAATATAGTTAAGACTTTTCTGTGATATACATTAATGCATATGTTGATTTTGGTTACTAGCTTTTTAAGCTGTAAATTGCATTGCAGAAATCAGAAAAGTGCACATATTTTTTATGTTCATATGTTCTGAGTCATCCTATATATTCAATAGATCCAGACTAGCATATTTATTTAAACAACTTAATAAAAGAATTTCCCCATCCATCTCTAACTTGAGCCAATTCTACAGCAGATCAAGCCTTACCAGCAATACAAACTATAATAGCTTCCTTCTCTAATTCATGTATTGTTAATATATGTTAATATAAACATATCTTGTTGGTTATTAAAATAGTTACTGTTAAAGTAATGTAGTGTTCTCTAAAACAGCTAAAAATTAATCCTTTTCTAATTACTTCTAATTATAATTAAGTTTCTGCTTGCACTTCAGACTCTTTAGTCTAAATCAGACTTTCTCAATTTGGCTCTCAACTGTCTTTGGCTATCAAACTCATTATTCATAGCTAGCATTGGCTTGAGAATGTATTTATTTTTATTAGATTTATATGCCATTCCATTCATGTCTGACTGATTCCAATGCTGATGGGGTTTCCAGAGAGCAACAAATATGGGAAGGTAAAATGTTGCTTTGTGAAGCAGACATACAGTTAACCTTCAGTCCTTGAGAATTTTTTTTAGTAGGATGGTCATGGATTTGCACTTAATGCATCCAACTTTTGCAGTCTTCAATCCAAGCTCAGAGTGTAATATTTTGTTTTAAGCCGATGTTTTAATTGAAGACAGGCCATCTTCATAGTTTTGTCTTGGTTCTAAGCCAACAAACCTTTGGCTATCCCTCTTAATTAAAATTAGTCAAGACCATCTTTCCCTAGCCTGCTGTCCTGCACATGTGTTAAGACCAAAACCCTGAAAGACAAGGCCATGTGAGAAATTGCTACGTTGCTGCAGAACTCATCCTCACTAACATCTTTCAGTATGAACAGAATCAATTTGTGTTCATTTACTTGCTTTCCTCTTCTTAATGCCCCTCCTATTCTCTGGATTGTCTTACTAGAAAAGGTGCACAAGAGAAGACGAAGATGCCAATTGATTGTAAATGGAAAAAGCGCAGGAGCCCTTTCAGTTCCCAAGCCCGGATCTTTTCAACTTGCTTCTGAAATGAGAGCTCCCAAGCAAAGAACTTCAGGATCTGAAAGATACTCATCAACAGAAAAGAACATATGTAGCTCAGAATTGAATCATGGAGTCCTTGGTGCTCTCCGAGACTGGTTATTTGCTGGCAGATGTTTCATTATCTGACTAGGTAATATCATCAGTGCTAGTGATTGTGGGGGAAATTGAGGAAATCACATCTCCACCAACACTGGCAGGGCAAGCTATTGTATATAACGAACAAACCGCACACTTACTAGCACTGATGATGTTACCTAGTTGGGTAATGAAATGTCTGCAATCAAACAACCAAGCTCAGAAAGCACAAAAAACTCCAGATATTCATCAAATATGGGGCTCAGTCATACTGAGGTCTCTAACTATTCAAAATAAAAGAGATAACTTCATTCCACTCTGCTTCCATTTTTAAGGTGGGCAACACCCAGCCCATTGGACTAATATGTACATTGATAACACTCAAATAAAACATAGATACTGTCACATATTTGTTTCAGGATGGCATCTAAGAGGGACTTCAGGTAAATCACAGCTGCCATATAACTTGTCTAATTAAACTGAGACATACAGTTCACAAATCTTAAGACATCCTTAAGTACTCTACTGCAAATTAGTAGTGCGGTTTTCTGCTGTTTTAGGCAGAACACACACAATAATTTGTTAGCCCTTGAAACAGATTTTGAACATTTTCAAATTTTTCAATATCCCAATCCTAAAATTCCCATCCTACCCACTACAGCCTTAGATCACCCCACTCAAATATACAAAAAAACAAAACAAAACCGTATGATCCCTTCAAAAGGTTGTTCACTCTGATTTATACCATGACTGAAAAAATCTACAACCTTAGCTTACTATGGCTTCAGGCTTTTTTCTTTGTCTCTCTCCATTTTTGCCTTTGGCCCTATCCAGTGATGTTTATAGACCAGAGTACAAGTGAGGAAATATGTATCCCAACAGGAAAAAGAATTCTACTTTAAACCCTAGTCTGATCAATACAAGATATAGCAATAAAGCCCCACTAATGGCAATAAATTTATTGCTCACCTTGATGCCATTAAGAATTTCATTCATTATTTTCATGCGCTCATCCTTGTGCTTCATATTTCTCACCTGATAAAATAAATGAAGTGCATATCAGAGCTGAGAACAGAAACACATAAAATATTAGATGTTTATGAGTACACCTCAACTGGTTGATTGGTTTTGTTTTGCCTTGGACCAACAGTTCTGAAATGCTTTGATCCAATCACTCCTCTCAAATCAATAAATAAACAAACCCACCTAGACTCTGTTATTTTACTCAAGCATCTCAGCAGCAGCAGTCCCAAACCAAATCCTTCACAGCCCCATATTACCACCTGTTTCAGAACCAATTCCTTAGATAATCAAAGGGATTTTCTGCTGTTTCTGAAAGGAAAATGAGGGACCGCAGCTTTGTCGTACTGGGTATTTGAACAGCAATGGTGAAAATGGGTGTATCCTGGGTAAAAATGATGCAAATAGTAGTGTTGAGGATTATCAAGTAAAAATTATTATTTTATTATCATGGGATAATAAAAATGAAAGTGCAGGGCATATTTGATCTAGAATCACTGAAATGGAAGGGACCATCTAGAACAGTGAGACAACTCTTCTGCTCACAGCAAAATCCATATTAAAGCATCCCAAATAAAATGGATGCCTCGTTTCCACTTGAACACATCCAGTAAAGAAAATTCAATCACTTCTCTTGGCAACTGATTCCACTGTCAAATCCATGTTTGGGGAAGTTTTTTCTAACATCCAGTTGAAATTTACTTTTCTGTACAGTTCAATTAATCTATTATATTATTCTAGGATCTTTTTCACATGAATTATTGCCAAGCCATGTACCCCATTACATGTAGAACCTGTGCATTTGTCCAATGGTGGGATTCAAGTAATTTAACAACTGGTTCTCTGCCCTAATGATTTCTTCCAACAACCAGTTTGCCAAACTGCTCAGAAAGTTAACAACCGGTTCTCCCGAAGTGGTGTGAACTGGCTGAATCTCACCACTGCATTTGTCCCTGTTAAATTTCATTCTATTATTTTTAACCCATTTCTTAATCAGAACTTTCAGAACCTTTTGAATTCCATTTGTGTCTTCAAATGTATTAGGTATCCTTCCCAATTTTATTTCATCTGCTAGTTTGATAAACATTGCATTCATTTTATCACACCAATTACTAATAAAAGTTACTAGTGACTTATAGTACCCTACAAATTTTTTCAATTTGATGAAGAGCAGTTGGTGTTTGAGCATGATTTTCCTAGCCATTCACTGAACTGTCAGGTCAGTCACCTCACTTTTAATCGCTGTGCAAATCAGCATGTCATGGAGCGCTTTGTGAAATGTATTACTGATGTCAAGTAACAATATTCCCTCAATCTATTCAAAAAATGAGATAAAATTAGTCTGGTAAAATTTGTACTAAAAAAAAATCTATGCTGAGTTCTGGCATTTATGATATTATTTCCAACGTGCTTTACAGATAATCTCTTGGTAATCTTTTCTATAGTCTTTCTAAATATTAATTTCTCTAGGATTTATGAAACAATTCAGTCAGACATCAGCTGGTGCCTTCAGACTCCTAGGATGCAAGTGGGGACAAGGAGGTTGTCCCAAAAACAAGTGACATGTATCACTTACTTTTGGGACAACCTCTATAAGATTCAAAGTCTAGAGTGAAAGAAGGACAATTTTGAAACTTCAACTATGAATTAGCAGTGATGGCTCCAGGAATTGAAAGATATCTGGAAATACAGCCTTTATAAACTCTGGGAATTGGGTTGGGGTGGGGGAGCAATATGTTGTCTTGATTTTTTCCCCTCCTCCAAGGCCATTCTCAGTCAATGTTGATCAAGAGTGGGAGATCTAGCTCCTGACACCTGCCTCCTGGGATCCCTTAAGTGTTGGTACTTTCTCTGTTCCTATTTAACATCTATATGAAACTGCTGGAGGAGTTCATCTGTCACCATGGGCTGAGGTATTGTACTGATACTCAGCCCATGGTGAGCTAAGCAATTCTGTAACCATCCTCTCTTGGTGCCTGGAGGCTGTTTGAGGTCTGTTGAGGTCTGGATGGGGAGCAACAGGCTAAAACTTCACCCTGGGAAAATGGAGTGGCTCTGGGTTAGGGATTCTTTGGCTTTTGGAATGTCATGGATGGCATTGCATTGCCATAGACTGACCCAGTGCATAATCTGGGTGTTCCCCTGGACTTGCAACTCCTGCTTCAGGTAGGAGTTGTAGCAGGAGAGCCTTTGCACAACTTTGAGTTGTGCACCAGTTATTCCCATTCATGGGCCAAAGTGCCCTTCTTACAGTCACCTACGCTCTCATCATCTCGTCTTGACTATTGTAATGGACTCTACATGGGACTGCCCTTAAAGAGTAACCAGAAGCTTCAATTATTTCAAAATTCAGCGGCCTGAACAGTTTGTATGAGCCTAGACATACACATGTGTTACCTCCTCTGCAGGAGCTGCACTGGCTGCCAATCTGCTTTCAGGTGCAATTCAAGGTGCTTGTTATCACCTTTAAACCTCTACATGGCTTGGGGTCAGACTATTTGAAGTACCACCTCTCCTTTATTATATCCATCTGGTCCATCAGAACAGGAAGGCAGGGTTATGGAGCCCATCTATTAGGGACATACATCTGGTGGAAACATGAAAAAGGCTCTTCTCGGTGGTGACCACTTCTTTATGGAATATCATTCCTCCCGAGGTAAGATTAGCCCCACCCTGTTACTTTTACAAAAGGCCATAAAAATGCAGTTTCATCACCAGGCCTGGGGACAATGAGTGTAGATAGAGCTGATTAACAGGCTGAATAGTTGGTGCCATGGGGGATGAAGGTGGGGGGGAGTGATTATGGTTTTTTATTATATGGCAGGTTTTTTCAATATTGTAAACCATCCAAAGCTACCTATATGTGCGTTGTGTCACCGTATAAACTTGTTATATAAACATACAAACATACAAACAGCACTTCTCCTTTTATCAGCATTGCTGCCAGATTTGCTATTTGTTTGCTTATTTTCCTTCAGTGTAACTAGCTACTTACCTCCAGATGGAAAGCCAAGGAACAGGTAAGCATCTTCATTTACTGTTCCTCCATCAGACTAGCACTGTTTTTTTTGAGCCAGAAAGCTGACTAAACTAAATGCAGGGGTTAAAAAAAGAAGAGCTTCCTTGAGAGGAATTTCTCAAATGGGCTCTTGATGAAATATGGGCCTTCAGCAAATTCCAATTATGCTGACCCTTCATGACAGCATCTGAAAAAGAAAATCTGTACTTACTTGAATATTCCTGGACTTAGCAACCAGCACAGCATTTAAAGGGATAAGTAGCACCATCACACCAATCCCAGCAAGCACTGAGGGTCCCAGCTCAGTCCACAGAAAGACAAGAGATATAATAATCTGCAGTGGAGATGACCACAGCTGATGCATATAGAGTGTGAAATCCATGAAGCGCTGGGCATCTACTGACATCAGATTCACTGTCTCGCCCACTGTTGATTCCTTCCGTGTAACATTGGAGACTGTAAGTGCCTGAGAACAGAATCGGTTTTGAAACAGAATATTGTTCAAATGCATTAATCTGCATCCCGATGCTCTTTAAAATGCTTTGATCAAAACCCCAATTATCCCTAACCAAACAAGTCACTGGCCAGGAGAGCTGGAAATTAAGAGAAATTGAACCACAAAATAATTGAAGGTTACAAGGTTGGGGAAGACCATTCTAATATATTAGTTATGTGTGTATGTGTATGTGTATGTGTATGTGTATGTGTATGTGTATGTATATGTATATGTATATGTATATGTATATGTATATGTATATGTATATGTATATGTATA
>WNWU01000032.1:13434381-13456923 GCA_012654045.1 Ptyas mucosa | reverse complement strand
GTATATGTATATGTATATGTATATGTATATGTATATGTATATGTATAAATCAGGGGTAGTCAACCTTTTTATACCTACCACCCACTTTTGTATCTCTGTTAGTAGTAAAATTTTCTAACCATCCATCGGTTCCACAGTAATGGTGATTTATAAAGTAGGGACAAAACCCCTACTGCCCACAATGAAAGCTGGAACGCTCACTAGTGGGCGGTAGGGACCAGGTTGACTACCACTGATATAAATCAATACATATAAATCAATATAAAGATCCAGAAACATCAGATTTATGGTAGTGCTGAACAAACCCAACTTTTACACACAGACCCAATAAGAAGAAAGCATCCTATCAGCATAGATTGGCCAGCATTAGGAAAATCACCCAGTACCACCAAGTCAAGAGCCAACTCACCTTTTTGTAGATAGCAGCCATAAGAGAAGTGCGAAAATTCATTCCAACTTCAAAACACAACTGGAAATACTGCTGTAGGCAGAGAGACTGCACCAACGCAGTCACAAAGAGCAGCACTGCGAACACAAAGCCCTGCCAAAGGTAGGCCTTTGGATCAGCTACAAAGTTGATTATCATCCTATAAGAAAAGATAACCTGTACATCACCCCAAATGCCATATAGACTTTTAGAGACCATATACTACTTTTAGAGACCATATTCCTGCTGACTCTATCTATACCAGCTTGGTCCTTCATGGAGTACTCAATCAGATTTGTGCAATGCAAGCAATGAGTATCCCACATAGAACTGTACCTAGGAATATTGGGGTTAAATGGCCCACAAGACTCCATCATCTGCCGTTCTGCACTATGTCTATCAATTCAGAAATAAGCTCCATTAAGCTCAGAGGGACCTGCACCATTAATGCTAAAAATCACACAGGAGCCAGATTAATTATGGTCTTGGGTAATAAAGTAGGCCAACCTTTTACAGTGACTGAGACCAGACCCTCAGTAGGTATTGGGGGGTAATGATTCAAAGTGGATCAGATTACATCACATACATGAATGAGGGTGCAATTTAGTTTTTTCTTTTCTGAGATTTAAAGAGGTTGGGTTGTTTGTTTTCTAAACCATGTTAATTCTATTTCAGGGCTTGCATTATAGTTTCTTTCTGTTTCCTGACTCAGAATGGTGAGAAATGAAACTCCTACAGACAGAAACACCACCATTCAGGGATCCAGAGATGTTTCAAGCAAGGCAAGATCAGTGGGTGAGTGAGTCACACTGGCAGGGGCCACAAGGAGCCCTGTGGCCTTGGGCAGTTTACCTGTAACACACCTACAAATAATTAAGTGGGATTGCAGCTGCATTGTTAAACTGGGACAAACTTGTTTTCAGGTCCTAGACACAGATATGAGATATGCTGTGATATGGTCACTTATAAAACTATCCTAACAATTTTAAAGCAGAAATCTGGAATGAGATATTTATTTTGCAGGCTTACTTTAAGATCTATAACTGGCATTGGCAACTTTTAATCACTGAAAGCTGCAGTTAATTTTTGGGGGTGGGATGGGGTGGGGGCTAAAGACTAAAATGGATTAAAGCCATAGCATACATTGGGAAGGGCTAACTGCTGGATCAAGTTTTGTTTTATCTCCTCTTTATACCTCTAGTACATCTATTTCAGGGATTACTCCATAATTTTCATGTGTTCTCTACCTCAAGGGAGAGGAAATCAAAGCAAAGGGAGGACTCTGAGGATACTGAAAAATAGACTTAAGGGTTACTGATTGCCTTCTCCTTTCTACCTACTGTCAGAACAATTTAAGATATGATGCATCCATGACAGTTCATATCCTAGGTGGAAAGAGAACATTGGGTCTGAATTTGGTGGCTTGGGATAGTATTAGAAAGAACTGGTCAGCATATTACATACGATAGCAAAATGTAGAGAGCAAAAATATTGAAAAAGCAGAAGAGACATCGTAGAATAACATGTAGTCTCTGTCTAGTGAATTTGACAATAGAAATAAAACAGCAACATGAATGAAGGCAAATATACATGTCCCAGGATAATGTTGTAGGAACCTATCTGGATCGGTCACTGGGACTTGAGATTTAGTCTTCCAAGCTTTTAGACTCATGCTGGAGCCCATCCTCAGGGAAATTCTCTCTCAACCAGAATGTGTGGTCACCTCTAGTGACCAACCCAGATAGGAGCCTGCAAAACAGCAACAGCAAAAAGATTTGTCTCAAAAATTATGAAAATATTTAAGACATTTTTATTTTCTAATTTTTATCTAGTATTTTGAACAGAATTTTATACAATCTTACACCATAAATTTTGTTGACTGCCATTCCAGTGTTTTGGGTTCATCCATCGGATCAATGAGGCTTAAAATAAAACGTGAAATAAGGACTTACTTCAGCAGTAGTGGATTCACAAACAGCAGACAATCATGTATCAACTTTAGTGCGACAGATTTCAGAACCTTTCCAGCACAAGTTTGAAACAAAGCAATAATTAACCAATGTTTAGCATGGTAATTTTTGGACTGTTCTCCAGCAATCGCCATTTTCTTGGGCTTTTTCTCCTTCTCTTCCTAAGTTCAAAGCAAAATTTGTTATCAAGCATCTGCTTATCTCAGTCTTCCAGTCAGACCACCTATGATAAGAACCAATCTTACTCTCACCAGGTGTTCTAACATTGGCATTCAGCAGATAGTGGAAAATTTCATGTCCTAAATTTCTCCCATTTCCATCATTGCCGTTTTTCAGAAATAAAATGTAAGACTTCCCACAAAGTAGTAATATTTACCAGAACTAATGCATCTTGACTCTGGGCCTTGCTCAAGCCATTTGTGAAGTCAGTGCCTGCCAAACGCTGTTTCCTCTTCCGATGCCAAATCTCTAGTTTTCGTTGAGCCTTTCTAATCCCAGTCTTCATACTCTTCTCAAATGTGCAAAAAACCTGCTGTGTCTTCTCCAAATCCCTCAAATCCCAGAGGTCATCAATCTCTAATGGTTTCCGATATCCCTTGATCACTGTCCTGAAAAGTAAGCAAATTCCATCAGAGTGTGAAATCCAGGCATCCTGCTTACTCTGTATAGCTTTAGCAATGAAATGTGAGGCACAAGGGATGTCAATCCTGAGCAATAATAGGAGTCTATACCCTATTTCCATTTTGCTAAAGTTCTGTATTCACATCCCCACTATGACCATACAACTGCTAGGAAGTTTGAGAAATGTTGTACTGTTCTTTGCTCTTCACTGTAATCAGAATATAGCCAATCAATGGAAACATCCAAAACATCCATATTCACCCCTTTGTCCCTGCAACCACGGGTAACATTGCAATGACATGAACTGCCAGCATTTCAGATTAAAATATAAATGTTATTGCCTATTGTTGTTGACACTCCCTAGTCTTTTTCCAAGTAGAACTGCATACCTGTTATACCAATGGAAAGTGATGGAACTCAGGAAAGAGGCTGTGATCTCTGGGTTCTGTGAAATAAAGGAGGCAGAACTTTCAAGGTTAAACATTTAGGAAACAAAGTGATGCAGTCTGATCTTCCAAACAAGAATTTCAGTCACTCCCATCCTACAACGCATGAGGTGGGTGCTATGGCAAACTGCAATTAATGCTCCCGTAGAACTGGTAGGTGGAAAGATTCCTATTTTACTGGGAAGCTGTCTGAAAGCAGGCATCCTTCTCTAGAATGCCCATGACTATTCCCTATCTTGACAATTACTCTGCGAATTGAAACATTTGATTAATGACTCTCACTTTCTTTGCATCTTCCTTCATTTCAGGAGCAATGTCAGAAATAACTGAAACAGATAATAAGAGGAGTTGAAGTCCATAGGACCCAAGGAAGAAGATGAAACGTGGTACATCTGTAATGGAGCCCTGCAAGAGAGGAAAGCAAATGTGAATTACAAGTGGAAGTGCCAAAAAAAAAAAATTGCCTTGACCTTCCCTGGTAACTAAGAACCTGGAAGAACCCGCCTATGTATGGTTTCTTTTCACACAGATGATATTCCCCAAATCTCTAGCCCTGCATCAAGTGCGCACGGTGAGAGAAGCTACAATTGATAGATGGCTAGCTAAACCGAATGTAGTAATTTTAATTATTTGCAGTGGAAACATGGTTAAAGGAAAAACTGCTACCAAGAGGCTTTATTACCCCATTTCTCCTTCTCTCTCTTTAGCTTCTCACCTGCACTGCTTGTCGGATAAGTGTCTGGAGCTGAAATATACCACTGATTAAAGAAAACATGAAGAAAAGGAACAGAATCCCCGAATCTCGGCACACAGTGAAACGACAGCTATCATGGATCAGCAAAACAAGTATCTGCAGTGTAGAGAAAAGCAGAGAGATTATAAATCTAAATTGCCTTAAGCCCTTCAGAAGAAAATAGTGCCCCATAAAATTGTTCTATCAGGAGGACATGGAACTTATTAATGGAGAGCAGTTTGAAGATTAACTTCTTTAGGTAACAAAACATACTCCATTGCGACAAGGTCAGCAGTACTCGCATTTAACAGAAATTGCAGGGAGGATGAAGCAAAGGGCAGAGTTGATGAAGTTAATAATGGGGAAAAAACTTTGTTCCTATTACTCTGTTTTCTTTTAAATATATTCAGGGCAAACCCCAAAAGTGTTATTTTATCTACTGATGAAAATATGACAAAATAACAGAATAACAGAATTGGAAGGGAATTTGGAGGTCAAGTAGGAGATCTATACCATTTCAGACAAATGGTTGTCCAATCTCTTTTTTAAAGCCTCCAGTGATGGAGCATCCACAACTTCTGAAGGCAAGCCATTCCACTGATTAATCGTTCTACCTGTCAGGAAATTTCTCCTTCTTTCTAGGTTGGTTTTCTCCTTGATTAGTTTCCATCCATTGCTATATAAAAGTAGCATCTTCAAGCATCTTGAATGAAACTTGATATATCTGTTTTAAATCAGAGGTTTCTTTTTCTTAAACAACATAAAAGAAAATGACCAGATCCAAAAAGCTAATTGAGAATCTTACATGCAATACTTTGGGGGAAAGTCTTTGAATTTTCTCTCCTGTCCTTCCCTCTAATGCAGTCCCCTCTAACCTCACCCCATTAGATGTGCTGAATCAACACTTCCATCATGAGTGGGGAACATTGCCCTAAAGAAAATCCACTTTCAAAACTTTTAATGAGTACTAGTCTAAAACAATAGAAATAGATTGGTGCTGAATTTATCAGTCTGGAGTCAGCAACGTGGAGAGAAAACTAAATAAAGAATGCTTTTGTCCTGATACAGAGTAAAACTATGGCAAGAAGTGACTCTCACCCAAGTGATGGAATAGAGTACAGGATTTGTGAACTGGACAGCAGGTCTTCCATTATTAAAGATGGGCTCCTGTAGCTTCCCTGAGTGTTCAACAATGGTAAAAACCACTTCAGTTAATGCCATCAGTAAGAGCAGCAAAGTCAACACCTGATTAAAAGAAGAGAGAGTGACATAAATTACTACTCATTGCTGCCCATTAGGTTTCAAAGGAACAAATTTCCAAAAAGTATACAAAGCATCAAAGAGAAGAAACCACAAAATAAAGGAAAAGTTAAAGATTGCAATGTATTGAGTTTGGTCCTTGCTAAGGCAATGTTCCAGTAGCTGAAAACAAAACAGCAGTGGTTTGCAACTGACTGTAGATTTTATTTTATATTTTAAAACCCTCCTAGACAACAGTTCTAAGAATTCATAGTGGTCCAGGAAAACCAGTACTAACTACGTCCAACCCTGCATACCTTTTCTGAGATTAGCCAAAAATCTGCTAAATGGGACAAAGCTGGACAGCTGGTACAATACAAAAAGTATATTATGACCCAATGGTTTTTCAAACCGTATCTCAATGTGTCTTGAGCACTGGAGAGTTAATTAGCGTATCTGTATAACACATTCCATAATTGCTCCCGCAAAAACTCCAGCTTGGTTGGAGATGCATGAGAGTAAGTTCACTAACATCCTCAACAGTCTTATCTATTAAATATATAGAAATGCTGGTCAACAACTACCCAACATGACACCTGGTTGGAGAAAACTAACACAAGACTTGTGTTAATTGTAGTTAATCAAACTAAACTACAATGTGATTTTATCTGGTTGTGCCTTAACATTGTATAAAACCAGCCACTTAGGCTTTAGTCTACCAGTCGGTCTGTTTTGTTTCAACTATAAATTATAACTAATAATACAAAGCCTAGGTAAGGTGGTAGTCAAACATAATTAAAATAAAACTTAAACAGCTTAATACAGCAACTGTGTAAATATGTACTTATTTATTGACTCTGAGCAGTTCACAATATATTAAATCATAAAAACCCAACACAAAATAAGGCAAAATGGGATCCACAAAAATACATCCATCAAGAGGCTTAATCTATCTTAACCCAAGGTATGGGACAACTAGGTCTTCAAAGCTTTATGGAACACCAACAGAATAAGAATCATACAAATCTCATACCAGAGAATAGGTACTCCCACAACAGAGAAAGTATACATCTTGTATTCCAATAGATGGCAATGTTTGATGCAGAAGACTCTGAATTGCACTAATTCTGCTGGCACATGCCAGCCAGGCAGAAGCTATGAGAGATAGGCAGTCCTCAAATAACCTGGCCCCCATTTAAAGCTCTGTAGGGGATGACTAGAACCTTGAATCACACCTAAAAGCATAGTGGCAACCAGTGCAGATTGTGAAATAGAGGTGTCACACACCACTGCCTGCACTGCTGCTTTATGGACTAATAGAAGCTTCTGAATAGTTTTCAAGGGACGCTCCATAGAAGAACATTGCAGTAGTGAGGTGATTTTGGTATGAGTGACTGTCTGAAGGGTCTCCCAACAAGGAAAGAGGCTAACTGGCACACCAGATGTAGCAATGTAGAAACAGAGCAGAACAGAAACTTTCAGTTTAGTAGATATTGAAGTAAAGCTTGTCAACTTCCACAATATTGTCTTCTTAACTAAACTAATCTATCTATAAATACTATTAAAACAGTCATGTCTGTCTGTCTGGGTGTAACCTTTAATTACAGAAATGGTGCACCATATGGCAACAAGGTACCTCAAATCTGCTAATTTACAGAATGCATCCAAAATCCAGAACATATGATTCTCATGGAATTGAAATTTGGCAATAATACAAAGTGTCATAAAACATTTCCTGTGGTCAGTTCCTGATGTTTGACTATGCTATACATTTCAATATAAGCTATTTTCAAAGCAGATACATCTCTGAATATCGCTCTGAATTTTTAAGAACTTTTCCCATTAAGGCATTACATTAAAAGCTCTGTAATTGTTGAAAACATTGAGGAATCTGGTAAGGAAGCTATCTCTGAAATGATGATCCAGCGAGTCAGGGGTTCTTTAGTTAAATATTACATTTTATGGAAATTGGGCTGAAAGATTTCCTCTTTAAAACAAGGTACAAAAATGTTAGCAAACAACAAATATAATAATGTGGGAAGTTAGTTGAATTCATACTTAGCTTTTTAAGACCAGGATTTGAGATGCTTTACTCAAAGAAATCTTTCTAAAGCCACACAAAATAACACTGCCCTTTGAAATGCACTTAATAAAGCTGAACGTTGAATGTGAGTGTAATACAGCCAATTCTTAGAAAGGCAGTTCTTTGGCTTCAGTTTTAAGAAATATCATTGGTTGTTAGGAACAGCAATTTTTAAAAATCTCATGCAACTTTTGCTTTTGGCTATTTTCTTGCAATTTCATCAGACATAGCTAAGCAATCAACTGCTGAATGCACTATATAATTAAGCCTTCATTGGGTTTTTTTCTTAAAAAAACACTCAAAAATATGTAACTAATAGCTGCATTCTATAACAATCAAGATAGTTACAAAACTAAATTAAGTTCATCCATAGAACAAGATATTTCAATAGTACCGTACATTCATCTTAGTGCTTTTGGGAAAAACAAACACTTAACATTAATTAGCAAATCAAAGAATACTGATTTACAGAAAACTCTAGATCCATCATATCTGGATATTTTTTATTGTCCTTCTTGCTCTTTTTTTAAAGCTACATTTAGATCTAAATTTCACAATCACATACATCCACACACAGATACAGTAGTACATCAGTTAATTATAGAACATGGACACATTCTAAAACAAGAATAATAATTTCATGCTATATAATATGAACACAATTTAAGGTTAAGGAGAGATATAACTTTTTAAGTGATCATCTGGAATTTTCTCACATCACTAACACCTTATCTATTTCAAGGGAATGATGGTACTCTTCAAATTGAGTACCCTTCTACTGTTTGACAACCTCTGGACTTTCTCTCCCACCTGCTTTATGAGATACAGCTTGGTGACGGATGATTTCTTCAGCTTAGATTTGCACATGGGAAGAAGCTTCCATGGGCCAAAGAGCCAAAGGAAGCCCAGAGGGATCCAGACAAGAACTGTCTGTTCAAAGCAAAGTGGCAGATCGGCATCATCATTGTCCAGGAAAGAGGAATTCTGGGGATAACAAGAAAAACAAGAAATTTATGCTGAAGGCTCACTTTAAAATGGATTGTTAAAATATAAAAAGTCTGTCTCTCACACTGCTTCCCAAGGTTCCATTATGTCTTTGCTCTGCCAATAAATTCAGCAATTACTGCAGTTTAAATGTTGCTGATCATATAAGTCATAACAATATGATATATCTCAAGGATTTACAGCTACTTATCAATGCAAGTAGGTAAACACTACTTGCATTGATATCCATTCCCTACATCTTTTCATTATTTTTCATTCGTTCACATCCTCTTTCATTTGTCCTATATATACAACAGTATGACTGAATTGTAATTAAGTTCATTTTAGAAGACAACACTGGAAAACACTTTTTAAAGAGTTTGTACTTTTCTACACATAGTTTTTCCCATTTTACAACCGTTCGTGTCTTGGTGATTAAGTGAATCACGGCAGCAGTTTAGTAACACTTTAAGTGAACCTGGCTTCACTTTGCTTGTCAGAAGGTCACAGTCACATGACCTTAGGGCAGTGCAAACACCATATGACAAGCATCTGAATTTTGATCACGTGACCATGGAGATGCTGCAATGGTCATAAATGTGAAAAGCAGCCATAAGTCACTTTTTTCAGTAATTTCAAAAGGTCACTGTAGTTTACATCAAAAACCAGTCATAGACATTTCAATTCAAGGTGTTTACTCCATTCACAGATCTATTTTAATTTATTATTTCATATAATTTGGCCTCTTCAGTAAAGCCAAATTACGATCAACCGTAATGAAGAAGAATGGACATTTGTTTACTCATCTGGTAACCTGAATTGGATCCTGAAAGGAGCTCTAAGGACAATACTGACCTGACAGTTTTGCCCCAATGTCCTACCTTCATCTTAGACAAGGAAGCTACAAGATGTTGTCAGTTTCATGCTTAGGTTTCTGTTGTTGCAGCTCTGCAGAAGCTTACGCAGAGCATTTATTTTTAATTCTTAATTCTCAACATATCTGAGTTAACCGAACTGAAGATGAACAATCTCAATCCCCGGAGAAACGGAACATCCCAGATCTGCGCGCGTTCCGCCATGCCCTTAAAAACTTCTTTTTCCAGCAGGCTGGCCTGGCCTAACCTCTTTTAAATTGTTTTAAATTTTAAATTGGGTTTTAAAATTGGTTTTAATTTGGGTTTTTTTGGGGGGGGCATAATATTTAATATATTTTAAATGTTTTTAATATTTGTATTACATGTATTTTATTTTGGCTGTTCACCGCCCTGAGTCCCTCGGGAGTAGGGCGGTATATACATTTAATAAATAAATAAATAATTTTCAAACTGTTTTTGAGCAGCTGGAAAGTGTTGACAATGGTGGTGTGAAAGTGCTGTTTTATGGAAATCAACCCTCAGATGTTCAATATTGCCCTCTCTCTGTCTCTCTCTCTCTCTCTCTCTGTCTCTCTCTGTCTCTCTCTCTCTCTCTCTCTTTTCCTGTGTCATAAACATTTACAGTTTTTTCCTCTGCTGAGCCTTGAAGCACTTGGCTATGCTTTCCAATTCTATATTGTAAATGTGTATTGGTGGTTCCTCTTATCTTGGTGAGTATTTATCATGGGATATTTTGGCCTCTCCCAACTGGAAACAATATAAATGCCATGTTATATGAGATCTTTACCATGTGTACATCTCAAGGTTTTCACTCTTGCCTAGGGAAATACTGGAGGACAAACTTTTTTTTTCCCTTAAAAGGCATGAAAATGGGCAGAAGGTAGCAACATTTGCTATAGCCAGTAACAATCCAAAAGCAACGACACTCCTCCATAAGATGAATTAGGGAAGTCTATCAAACCATTTTCTAAATCAGTAACTAAGGCAAAATCTCTACTAGAGTTTATAGGATTGTGATTCTGGAAATACTTTGCTTTATATTTTGATTATTTTAAGGAGGATAATTTTTATCCAAGTGCAATGTTCCTTAAAAATAATCAAAATATAAAACATTCAAAATAAAGACATCTTCAAAATAAACTGGGAACTTAATAATTTTCTTTCTTTCAAACACATAAATGTAAATGTAAATGTATGTATGTATATGTATATGTATATGTGTGTATGTATGTATGTATATATATGTGTGTATGTGTATGTGTGTGCATATATATATATATATATATATATATATATATACACACACACACACACACATACATACATACATACATACATATATATATAACAATGTTGTCTTCCTTAGCAATGAAAATTTTGGGTTCAACCATGGTTGTAAGTCAAGAACTATCTGTGTATCTAGCTATGTCTTAAAAATAGACATGGGGGGGATTATATAGCGGCAGCTTTATGCCATTCCCAGTGCAGTAAATCAGAAAAGATTTTTTGTTACTTAGTCTGGGCTTGTAAAATCGAACTATAGTATAAATCAGGGTGATTACAAAATACAGCAGAAGTGTTCTCTTCCCAAAATTCATAAAACTAAGATTTGCATGAGACAATTAGAATTATTCATTCATTTATATATGCTACCTATATCACAAAAGTAAGTCAGAGAGGCTTACATAATAATCACATGATATATCACTTCAGAATTTAAATGGAAAGCAACTTATCTAAACACTGACCCAATCAAAAACTATTTAGGAAACTAGCACATTTTGGACAAAGTTAAGCAAAATGTCCTTTTCTGACATGCTTTCTTTACAAGAGTGAGCTTTTTTTATGGAATCAGTCAATCATCCAACCTGTATTACTGCTCACATAGAACATCCATTTTCTTCGTCTTTGTGAAATAAAAAGAATTTTAATGTTAATAAAAGTCTAAAGAATTTCTCTTCTTTAGAATGAATGTATTTATAAATGATTGTTATAATGTGCATTGAAAACAATGTAAACGTTTTCCTGTAGGTAAGTTCTGAAGTCCCCACCAATAAGATACTGTAAATTAAAACCAGTAAGGGCAATGTTTCAAAATGAATATACAGTGAGCTTGTTAATGCTTCAATAGCAATCTTATTTGTACGTATTTGCTGTATGTATAAATCAGTAACTGATACATGCTGTCCCAACACACAAATTAAATTGCTTTACCATTATCAAACATCTTCTCACAATTCATGACAATTACATTTAGTGTCATTCTGACTAAGATTTACTTACCCAGAAAACAGAACCACAAAAATGATCCAAAGTTGCTGCTGCCATGGCAAATGGTCTCTCCTCCAGCTGTTTCAAACTATTCTGTCTAACCCAGGAAGCCAGGGCAAAAGTCCCAAGTGTTCAGCAAAGCAGTATTAGGAACCTGATAAAATATCATTAATCTTTAACCCTATAATCAAACTCAGGAACTGTGGAGAAGAACTGGCTGGCATTTTCCTAAGACTTGGGAGATACAAAATTAATGGATCTGAGTGGAGAGTAACAATGTCCTGGATGACATTCTCAAAATATATGATAAAATTTTAAAAGAACTCCTCCTCCAGGAGTGGGTGGGTGAAATATACATGGAAAGAGTTCTTTTAGCAGATTAGTTCTGCACTGGGAATCCAGTTTGGAGAAGACTATGTCTTCAAATCAGTTTTGATTCTTGTTGATGGCCTGGAAAAGCCAAGCAGTTTTTTTGGCAAATTTTATGGAAATGATTTGCCATTTCCATTGTCCTAGGGCTGAGAAAAAGTGTCTGGCTCACAGTGATTACCTGAATTTGAGCCTAAGGCAGAACTAGAATCATGTCTCCCAGTTTCTATCCTGGCACCTTAATTCCTACACCAAACTCTTTCCCTACTTACTCTCTTCCCCAATTTATTTCTAGCCAGCAATGGTGACACCAATTTCAAAAACCATCAGAAACCACTGAAAAAACTGAACACAGTGAAAAGGCTTTTTTTCATATGCTGTAAAATGACTAAACCCAGAGCAAACGATTATTTAATTCTAAGGAAAGTGTTTGGTGCCCACAGGATGGGGAATTTATATCTCTTGGTTAATTAAATATCAACATATTTTTGAAAAATGTCTATTGTAGACTGGCATTTGGTTTGAGGGTGAGATATAATCAGTAACTGGCTGTCCTGTGGGGTTATAATTCCTTTGAGAATTTTCTAAAAAGTGCAAAGCCATTGCACTGAGATATTCCTTTCCTCATGTCTTCTATTTGAAGGGAAGGGAAAAAGTTAATTTTTTGCAGCAAACAGTCCACCACCTTCTTTTACAGTGCGTGACTTGCGCAATATAACATTTGGCTCAAAGTCTCCTGAACTCTTGCAACATTGGTTAAATGAAAACACAATTATTTATTGAACTTTTTTGACTTTGTTTTGCTCCATGTATTCTTCTTGCACAACTTTTAATACTTCCACATGCAGTTTGTTTGAAGTGTTTTATACATTATGCTATGACATCGGTATTTGGCCATCTGTACAAGCTTACAGTTCGTTTCTAAACCCAAGTGATAAAATGATATTAATGGGATGTGCATATGAAGCTAGTGGACAGAAATCAATAAACCTTCAGAATAAAAAAAATGTCCAGTCCTATTTAAAAGTTCAACAGGACTTGAGACCAGGTTATTTGACAGGACAATCTCCCATATTAGTGATACAATCATTGCATCAAACCCTCTTTCCGTTTCCTTACTTCTCTAAATCAGTCAAATCTAGTGGCAAGAAAGTGATACTGTAAGTGCTCAGTGGTAAGTCTTCCCTTATGGAATGTTCTTCCTAGAGTTCTTTGCTTGGCATACATTGTGGTCTTTACAGCAGCAAGAGAAGCTGTTTTTGTTTTCTTGGACATTTCATTTCAGTCCACAACCGCTTTAATTAACTTTTATTTTCTGAAATATTTCTATATTATGTGTAAACAATATAGGTAGCTCTTGAATTATGCTCATTCATTCACAGAATGTTCCAAATTATGAGTACTGAACAAAGAGACTTACAACCTTGAAATTCCGGCTGTTGCAGCTCCCCATGGTCACACTTACAACATTTGGGTGCAGTTTCCACTTATGGCCAGTTGCAACATCCCGCAGTCATATGCTTGCTATTGCAGACCTTCTCTGTCAATTTCCTACAAGCAAGTCAATGGGGAAGCCAGCAGGGAAGGACCCAAGCCGCTTGGGTAATTCTCCCCCTCACCCAGCCTTTCTTCACCCACATGCACTGCAACTTTCTTCCCCCTTTTCTCGCTCTTGTTCAGTGCCCTTGTTCCCCAGCTCCCAAACACATAATAGGACCTCACCAATGCCCTCCTTCCTCAGCCTCCCTGCACGCATTCAGGCACGCACTCACCAGCACCCTTCTTTCCTGGCTTGTGTATGTACACACACGCGCACACACAAATTGCTCTCCTTCCCTTGGCCTCTCTGCACTTGCACACGTGTACCTGCACCTCTATGTCCTCTTTCTCCAGCCTCCCTGAGCTCACACTGCACTGCAGCAGCCCTCCCCCAACTTGCTCACAGCCTCTCCTACACCCCTGAGGCATCCTTACGCTCCTTCTCTTGGACTCCCTCTACTTTCCACTTAATGATCTGCATGTTTTGGGGTTATATGACAACTAGGCCTGCCAGGGTTGCTGTCGCAAAGTGATGTGGTCACATGTCATCACACTTTATGAATGCATCACTTTGTGACAGCAATCCCAGTCCCAATTACCACCATAACTCAGGGACTACCTACCTGTACAGCTATTGGAAGGTTTACCCTGGTAACTAACAATTCAAGGAAAAATAGAAGGAAACTTTGCAAAAAAAAAAAAAAGTTTGCACTCTTCCCAAACTCATGTTTGAATAGCATTACTGACTCCTATTAATTTCTTCAACATTTGTGACAGATGAAATCAATGTGCCTGTGAGTTTGGATGTGGTAAAGCTTGCACTGCTAACTCTTGCCTCACTGATCCTTTGTTATACTTCCCAAAGGATGGTACACAGTTAAAACCCCTAACAACTTTTTCTTTCTTGTCTTAGGTGAAAGGATCCAATTTGTGGAAACATCTAAGCCCTTTAAATTGTCACAACCTGGAATCAGTTACAAGGTATTGCACCATTTCCCATGCTGTTCTTGCTCTTTTAGCCAACCATTATCTAAATGAAAAGAATTACCTCTCACCCACTGCTAAATTCCATTTTAGTCCTGCATTCCACAGAAACAGAGGCCTGAATTTTCATCCAAGTGAACTAAGAAGGGAAGCATAATATACTCACCTCTCTTCCCTGCCTGGAATAAACACCAAAGTCCCTACCCAACCTGGACAAAACACATGGCATGAAGGGCTACAGGGATAAAAATCAGCTTCATCATTTATTTGAAAAGTAAAAGTCTAAACGAGTTTCACCCAGTGATGAATGCCTCTTTAGGTAGTATCACACCTCGCTAGAGTTTGCTCCTCAAAGACAAATGATGTCACACTATTTAGTGAAAAGACTGCTTGAACGAAGACTAGGGAGTGGGAAGAGGAGAAAAACACACATCCGCATCTTCATTGGACCGATCCAAATACTACTCAAATGTCTACACGTAAGGAACGGGAAGTCAGGGGATAGTAGGTCTTCCTGTCCCGTATCCTCTTCTTTTTCTACAGGACGTTCTTTGCAATGGCATTCAGGGTCCTCACTTTAGTCACGTCTGCCACCATGCTAGAATGCTCAGGTGTAGAGAGGGAGGTTCCCATCTTAACACTGGAGTTCCTAAAAGAAAAGGAACAAGTCTTTAAAAATTATCTAAAAAGTAATCCTCGGGATACAATCAATTAACAGCTGTTCGAAGTTATAACATCCCCTCCAAAGCTACATATAACCCGCTTTTGCCCTTACAACTGACCGTAGGTTATGTATTATCTGTAACTCAGTACCAATTTAATGTAAGCATCCCCGCACTGGGACCTTGCAGCACTTGGATCTGTTCTCCACTTGGGGGCAGAACAAAATGGCAGCTGCAGGACAACCCACTCTGGCTGCTGTAACAATCCCTGCGACACCCTGTGCTCCACTTAACGACCTGCATGTTCATTTAACACCTGCACTGGGGGGAGCAGGGTTGAGGTTTAATTAAGTGAGATTCTTCACTTAAGAGCAATCACAATATAGGCTATAATGGGCAGATCTTCATTAGGGTCGTATCTCAAGGACCACCTGAACCCAGAAAAAAAATCAGGAGAAGAAGAACTTCAAACCTATTCTTATTTGGTCAATGCACAGCATTTATCAGAATAACCCCTGTTATCACTTTACTGAAATACCAAAATGCCAGTGGCTGCTTCAGTAACCTGACAGCTTCCTTGTTACAGCTAAGAAGTTAGGAACTAGAGATGAATCTTATTACAATGCATCCAATGCTTTTATTCAGTTTACAAACTGTAAAGTTACATTAAGTAGTACAAACAAGATTAAGGCAAGGAAGAACTTGCCCTATTACCTGAACTTCATGCCTGAGCTTTTGGCTGAGCGAGCCGAGCAGTGAAACTCAGAAGCACCAGAGCCTTCTAAAATTCTTTGTAGGTTTCTCTCTGTTATGCCTCCCCCTGTCGGAGATAATCCACCTCTGAGTCACAAATGAGAAGTTAAGTGTAAGTGTTCACAAAACAAAGCCAATTTTCTCTACATATTAGAGGAAACCTCTGCTCTGAATCTGGGATTATTTCTCAAGAAAACACTTTAGCTTTTAAAGTCAATGGACAGCGAACTTGCATCTCTTCAGCAAGTAAATCTGCTAAATAGTATTCCTCTTCAAGGACCAATCGCCATTGTTTTTCCTTGGTGGTATAGATCAGGTGTCAGCAACCTGCGGCTCCGGAGCCGCATGTGGCTCTTTGGGCGCTCTGCTGTGGGTTCCTGTTGGGTGATCCCACCACTGGCTGGCTCTGCCTCTTGCCCTCCCCTCCCAGTCACTCTTCGCCTGGCCTGAGAAGGTAAGGGCGATGGAAGCAGCCAGGGCAGAGACAGAGAGATACAGAGAGAAGGGGAGAAAGAGAGAAAGACAGAGATACAGAGAGGAGGAGGGGGGAAGAGGGAGGGAGGGGGAGAGAGAGAGATGTCAAAAGGGTTTTGTGGTTCCCGGTGTTTTTTAACAACTAGTTCCTTGCCCTAATGACCAGCTGGGTAGGCATGGCTAGTGGGGTTATGTGACTGGTGGAAGTGAGTGACATCGAGTTGACCACGCCCACCCAGGTTTTGTGGCTCCTGGTGTTTTCTTTTCTGTGGGAAATGGGTCCAAATGGCTCTTTGAGTGTTTAAGGTTGTAACCCCTGGTATAGATAGAATAGAATAGTAATATTAATGCTAGCAAAGTTTAGAGAGGGGAATAGAAATGAAGTCCAGTAAACTCTCATCCAAAAACTAACATAGTCCTTATCAATACATTCTTGAACTTTACCCTATATCAGCTAATGGCACTCATAACAATCTTACCTGGTACAATAATAATCCTTCCCTTTGCCTATAATGAAAAAAAAAGGATTAGTAACCTTACTTGTAATAAAAAATATAATTCACATAGAATCTTCAAATATCAGACTGACAGCTAGCTGACATTTTCCCTATTCTGAATTGTCAGGGAAAAAAGGATAAATTATCAACAGAATTACAAAATGGGAGAAATGAAAGCTCACCTGTTCTATCAGTCGCTTAATCAAGGGCAGCCCCTCCAGCGCAGAGCTGTCACAACCACTAGTTAGCACCCGTTCAAAACCTATGGATATCAGTGTTTCCATGGCTGTTACAGGATCACAGACCATGTCAAAAGCTGCAGGGGAATTAAAACTCTCCTGGTTAAGACTAATTACAATTGATAAAATGTTATTTTAGATAAGTTTTTAATTTCAAATAGTATCAATCTTAGTTCTAAAATAAGAAATACAAGATTAACAAATAACAGTTAACACATATACTGGGAAAGGGGAAAATATAAGAGTAAAATATAATATGTTATAAGATCCGAAAGACAGAGATGGGCCTGCTCTCCTAAATTTTATTACTATGTTAGCTGTTTGTCGTGGATTATCAAATGGATAACATTCCTGAGCAGCATGACGTCAATATAAGACATAGACATTTAAGAGATGATACACAACTCTGCCCAGAATTGTAAAAATAAATATATAACTAATGTAGAGAGTTTTGTGATGGTTTCCAATTATTTCCTAGAAAGTCTGATTTTATATAGTCAATTATTTAAGCAATGAAATAATTAATTTTAAAGTTTGTAACAAACATAAATTTTCTGGTTTTTTATTGATATTTTATTTTTTATTTTAAGTACTTTTATTTTATTCCTTAAATGTTTTGATTTTTTTTAATGTTCAAAAGAAAAAAAGCTGCATTGGAACAAATCAGTCTGTAGGAAAAATATCTACTAATAAGAAAAGTCTAACCATTCATGCTAGGGTGGGTTCTACTTACCTTTACTACCGGTTTGTAACAGGGCCGTGCACACACTTGCTTTGCTCGCGCAAGTGCAGAAGCTTCTGCGCATGCGCAGAAGCATTTTGACGACGTCGGGGTCGCAACCTCCCGCCGGTTTTACTACCGGTTCTATAGAACCGGTGCGAACCGGGGGCAACCCCCCACTGATTCATGCAATATAAACATTTTTGTAATAAATAAAAAGCAGGATATTAATCATGAGTCTGGATCTCCAAGTAAGGCTGAATTCCCTAGGCCAAAGCAGTGACACCTCAGACCACATTCTCACAAAGCCAACTGATATGTCACAGTGTCAGGGCCTGCATTTTTCCAATTCCCTTTTTAAGCTATAAAACTCACCTCTGTGGAAGGTAACTGGCAAAGGGCGAGCAGCAGCTGCAAAGGAAAGACCTCTAATCACTAACATTCTCATGCTGAGGTGAAAACGTATATTTTTCTTACAAAAGACTTTTCATAAAAAGGCAGCTTGTATAATAGTTCAGCCATCTTGCTACCTTGAGACTATTTCTACAATCTGTATCAGCTTCTAATCTTGTCTACCGAGGTATCTTTTCAAAGTTTTCTCTACCTTTTGTATATGAAATCCCTTACAACAATTATGCTCGTGTACCTACTGAAAAGTAATCTTAGAATCAAAGAAGCATCCATGAGTGAGAGGGGCAATCTCTAAATTGGATATATAAATTAAATAAATAAATAAATATTTCTATTCTTCTCCATAGACTACATGTCAATAAATCATTCACAGAATTAAATGAATATTTGTTTTAATGCTTTAAGTGTCTTTGGAACCAAATACCTGAAGGACTGTCTCTTATGGTAAATACACTAATTTTTTTAACACAAAGAAAAAGCCTTTTCTTTGTTATCAATCCAGTTTTGTGACTTTCTCCCTAGAAAATTGCTAGATTATTTTATTATATTTTACTGTATGACTAAATTTTCATTTCAAATATTTTACTAGTTTATCAAAATATAAAATAACAGAAGTACCAAGAAAAATAAAAATAAGGGGAAAGGGGGAAGAGAGAAAAGTGTAGGATAAGGGGGAAAAGGAAAAAAAACATTGACTTCCAATTCTTTTTGGTGCAGTAGAAAAACCTCAACTTTTTACTTTTATATAATAATATATACTTGCTGTATGACTATATCTTTAGTATCAGATCAAAATAATTTTATTTGTCCATACATTGTAACTAACTGCCTTGCCTTTGCTACATTGTTCATACGCTTTCAGTTTTACAGCTAAAATTATATTTACTTTTATTTGTATTATATGGTATACTGTATGGAGTACTATATGGAGTAAATCTGTCACTTTGAACTTTCTTTCTCTATAAATTTGTAGAACCCATTCTGATGCAGAACTGTCTAGAAATTATGAACATAAAATTAAATGAAAAGGCTTCATTAATGATGCTGAAAGCTGCTAGCTGAAAAGTCTTTAAAGGTTATGAGTGGTTGGAAAATATACACTATTTCTTTTTCTCTGAAAATATGACCTCTTGGATTAAAAAAAAGAAAAAAACACAACTATATGATTCATCTTATATGAGAAAGAACAAAAAATTGGCTAATTCTAATAATAACGCACAATACCCCTAGATGAACTGGAAGCAGTTATTGTAATTTTCCTATAATCATACCTCAACGATACATCCATCTCAACTCAGAAGAATGAGCCTGCTTCTCCCAAGAAATAAGGAGGGGGTCATAACATCTACCTATAAGACACCATTGGGGGTTTTTCTATCTGAATTTGGATTTACTAAAGTTATGGTCACAGAAATCAAATAAATCTTAAGGAAAACAAGATTCTAACCAAGCAGTTCTGTGCAGAGTTCCATGTCTACATAGCCATCCTCAGTTAAAGCTCCAAATACCAGCCCATCTGCTCCATACTGCTTGGCAAGTTGGATGTCAGCTTTCATCACCTCTGTTTCCCGATCAGAGTAGAGGAAATCCCCACCACGGGGGCGGATCATTACAAATATGGGGATTCTTGTGCATTGCTTCACTACTTGCAAAATACCTATAAGTAATAAGAGGTAAGATACATCAGTTAAAAGCTGAGATAGCACATATGACACGACAGTAAACTACACTATAACAAAAGATAATGATACCAACCCAAAAAAACTAGTTCCTCAGTTCTGCTTCCTGCAGCAATAATCCAAAAGAAAAAAAAAGTTCTTACCTTTTCCTGAAGAGGTTGGGAAATAAAAGGGATGTTGAAGAAGTGCATATGAACAAAAATGAAAAGGTCTTAACCTGTTTCTAAAAAGCAAAACATGGCTAATGCCATAACATTCTGGTTTCAATTAGAAAAACACTATCTTTCTTTTTATCTGAGAGTTGGAATGCTTTAGATCACGGGTGTCAAACTTGCAGCGTCACTTTGCCGTCATGTGACGTTCTGCGACGTTTTTCCCATTTGCAGAGCTGGGGTGCCCATGGTCTGCGTGTGACACATCCGGCCCATGGGCTGCCAGTTTGACACCCCTGCCGTAGACCAAGAACTAGCTTACAACATTTTATAGCACTATTCAGTTCTCATCACTGTAAAGGCTGAGAGACTGGATTCAGCTTGCCAACTCACCAATACTTGGTGTAGTTCCACCCTCCATCAGATTGGCACATAATTCAAGGCGACCAGCACCTGCAAAAGATACAGATACCAGTATACTGTTTGAAAGCAGATGTTAGAAACAATATTTTTTTTGCTGTAACAGAAATGTTTCTGAGCATTCCTGAAAGTTCATTTACAAGGAAAGAGCTTATGTAATGTCCTCATTTGGCCTTCTAAGTAGTAATAAATATGAAAAAGTGATTACGCATTCCACATGATTTGCTGAGGGATTGATTAAAGTAAAACAACACAAACTCTCTAAAACAGCTGTATATGAATTATGTATTCATATAAATTTGCACCTTGCCTGTGTCAGAGCACACAAAAGAATTGAAGATATTAAAAGGAATACATAGGTTTATACTTTGTAACATTACACATCTTGCTTTTCCCTCCAAAAGAATTTTTTAAATGGCTTCATAACACTTTTTGCAATAGTCTATGTCCCCCAGAGGTAGGTCTCCCAGTATCTTCAACTTCTATTTTATGGAATTACCTCCTCTTTCAGCGTTAATGGCAGATTCCACTGAATCAACACATACTTCCATGAGAAAGCCATTGGCCATTCCTTGAAAAGAAAACACAAAGCAGAAGTTATGGGGCAACTGGACTCTGCCCTTGAAAAAAGGATAAGGCTATTTATGAAAAAGGTAAAAATATATCTCAAACTGCAGCTCTCACTCAGTTTCTTCTGCATGATTAACCCAAATATATCTGAACTCAAAACTCAGAAGGTTCCTAGATTTCCATTTACTAGTTAAATTCTGTCTTCGCTATTACAAAAAACACTATCTTAAGAACATAGCTAGGAATTATTAGTGAAAAGCTAAAACTTTAACAGAAGACTCGATCTTCAACCACCTCCATATTACTTTTGAAAGCAGAATGAATATAAACTTCTGAAGACAATATCTTAGCACATTTATGCATTACACACAATAATTAAGGTAATTAAATAAAGGTAATGCCAAAGATTTTCCTAAAGCACAAAAAAAGAAAATTAAGATGAGGGCATAAAGGGAGAGGCAACAGCAATAATAATTTTGTTTATTAAAGATCCAATTTTTTCTCCATGTAAAAAGATTCTACTATAGTACAATGAGCAAAAACTGACTTGGCTTTTTTTGGTATTTTGGCTGTTAAATAGGCATTACAAAGTTGAGGAAAGATCTGGCATCCACAAAAGTGATGAATATAGCATCCTAGGCAAATGCAGAAAGATTTTAGACACATAAAGATTGACCTGTGATTGCTAATAAATAATGCACCAACATCAAGACTTTGATTACCATATTTTGTGTTTCTTACACAATTGTCTATGATCAACTTTTTAACTATAAGACAAAATACTCACATGAGTTTGGTAACTCTAACTACTCTAACTTCTTGTGTAGATTATTACCACATATATTCTTAGTCCAGAACAAATCTTTCAACTATTAAGTATTCAATAACTTAGTGAAACATACTTATGCTTATTTTACAACTCTTCTTAGAACTTAGAATACTAGAATCCCATGTTCATCTGAAATAGTGCCAGTTAATTGCACTGTTGGCATTGTATTAATGGCTTATATTACTTTACATAAATGTTATGCATGCTTTACATTATGGAAAAACAAAAATAACTTAGAAGCTATATGGGCAAACATTTAGCCTGAACTAAATATAACTTTATAAAACCTCATTGTAACTGTTATTATTTTAACCGAAGGGAAAACTGGAGACCAATTTATTTATTCATCAGAAAAATAGTGAGTGTCTTTACTAGCTGTATGTTTTCTCAATGAAAGTAGCAGATTTGGGAGGATGCTTTTTAGTAGATCTTCCATGAGGAGGGAAGAAACGCCTAACTCCCATCACTTTACAGCACATGTGCTGATGCCAATTTGTGTGTGTCAATACACACCCACTTCGAAGATCTAAAAAGTTTGCCAGGAAGAGCCACCCTAATAATCTCTTCTATGTTATGCTCTTCCACATCTAAGGA
>WNWU01000032.1:13385760-13433981 GCA_012654045.1 Ptyas mucosa | reverse complement strand
AGGCCAGAGGTCTTCAAACTTGGCAGCTTTAAGACTTGTGGACTTCAACTCCCAGAATTCTCCAGCCAGCATAGCTGGCTGGAGAATTCTGGGAGTTGAAGTCCACAAGTCTTAAAGCTGCCAAGTTTGAGGACGCCTGTTTTAAGCAGACACAAAGGAGTATTCTTTAAAAAGCCCCCTTGTCTGCGTCTTTTCCCGTTTAGTTTTCTGGAGCGGGCGCAGCTAAGAGCAGCGAGCCAAACCCAGGGAGAAGTGGGGCCCCAGCGAAACCTCCCCCACTGCATGATTTGCTTCTTTCGAAGCTATTCTCAACCTATTAAAGGTGAGGCGGGGTGGGTGCGCGCGGACTTAAGGGTATTGCGTTCAAACTCCGCCTTCCCAAGCCTCATGACCCCTTCCGGCTCCCGTTCTTAATTTCGCCTCCACCCACTCACCCTCGCACCCTCCCACCGGGCCTCGTTTCCGGTCCCATTTCCTCATTCTACGTCAGTTACGGGTGGGGGCGAGGGAGCTCCGCCGGAGGTGGCTTTAAGGTTGACGGGACTTCTGGGAAAGGGAGGAGGCCACGCCCCCAGCTCTCACCTGTCTTGACCTTGAAGGCGGGAAGCGCCGTCCCAACCATCACGTGATCCCATGGAACTTGCCGCACTTCGTTTCCGGGGAAAGTCGTCTTACTTCCGGTTAGAGGAAAGCTATTGGAAGCGATGCTCTTACGGCCGGTGCTACTAGGAGGTCCTCGATTTTTGCTGGCACCCCGTCAAGGCAATTCTTCTGGCCAGGTACTTGCACAGTAGAGTATGATTTCCTGATCTCTAAAGTTAGGGCTATCATATCTGAGCTGCAAACATTATTTAACAAAAAATTAAATAATAAAGCGAATTTTATTATTTTATTCTGTCTTGCAATTTCATGGTCATACGGAGTCTTACACCCACGTACACGCAAAACGTATAATATATGAAGTGACTTGGGATCACGTTTGTATGATAATCAGGGTGTAATATATACCGTGTAATATATCATCCATGTAAGTATATCAAGCGAGTATTGCTTGCTGTCACAGTTCGAGTTCTTCTGTTTCCCAGAAAAATAGTCTCAATGTACTCTTAACACATCCTTTAAAATGGAACCTGCACTTTCCACATTGCTGGGTTTTTAATGTAAAAAAAAGAGAGAGAGAGAAAAGGCTTTATTTCAGCAAACCGAAACATAAAAATTCCCTTGTTTATTTAAAGCATTTATGCTTTTCAGCATTGAAAACCGCTTATTAGATAGCAAAAATAAGATAAAATCTAGTCTTAAATTTTGGTCCAAAAATAGTGCTACATGGAGCTGAAATGAAATAGGAATGGGGGTGGGGGGGAAGCTTACCAGTTCTTAACATATTCTAATTCAGTGGTTCTCAACCTGTGGATCGGGACCCCTTTGGGGGTCGAACGGCCCTTTCACAGGGGTCGCCTAAGACCATCGGAAAACACATATTTTCAATAGTCTTAGGAATAATTTTATGGTTGGGGGTCACCACAACATGAACTGTATTAAAGGGTTGCGGCATTAGGAAGGTTGAGAACCAATGCTCTAATTCCTGACTATGATAAGAATAGGATGTTTGGAAAACTTGATTAACATTAACATCTCCAAAATAAGATGGTTTTGCTGATTTGCCTTACAGTATACTGTAAAGGCTTGGCCATCCAGTTAAGGGGCAGATAATGTAAAATATAGATAAGGTTTGACTCACAACCATTTATTTAACAACTGTTAAAAATTATATCAGCGCTACAAGGAGAGAGTTATGATCGGTCCTCACACTTACTACTGTTGCAGCATCCCCACAGTTGCATGATAAAAATCTGTGTGCTTTGCAACCAACATGTATTTATGTTGCAACATCCTGAGATCACATGATCACTATTTGCAACCTTCCCAGCTGGCTTCCAACAGTCAATGGGGGAAGCCAAATTCATTTAATGGCCATATGATTCACTTAACAACTGGATTCATTTAACAACCATGGCCAAAAAGTTGTAAAATTGGGTGTAACTCACTTAATATCCATCTTGCTTAAAAACAGAAATTCTGATCCCAGTTGTGGTTGTACATTGAGGACTACCTGTTCTATAAATGTAACTCATGATTGAATTGTTGGGTTTTGTTGTTCGCTGAGTTTGCTTTTCTTCTTGCAGACATTTAATTACAAGGCAACCTTATCAGTGCCTCGTAACTAAACATCTGCAAGAAGCAAGCTCAAAGGACAAGAATCCAGAATAAACTGATAGAGATGGTAGTTCCTTACTATCGGCTTCTATTGGCTTCTTTTCTCTTTGAGGTACTTATGAATGTGGTAATCTCCAGAGGGAAAAATTGATGATACACATGCCCTGGCTTGCGTACTTGATCAAATATTAGGATACAATGATATACGTTTTACAGTTGCATGATAACATTATTGTACATGTGTTGCTATTTGCTATTATTGTTTGCTGTGGATGTTACTGTTTCTGAGAACAGTAACATCCACAGCAAACTGACTTCTACAATAAAAATATAAAAAGTTGTACTAAGCTTTGTGGTCAAATCAGTTGACATTTTAATGTATCATTTTCTATTAGAACTCTTGTGAATGTGTTTTTTCTTGTGCTTTTTAAAAGCACAATAGCTTCTCCTTTAAGTACATCTTAAATCAGTATTTTTCAACCTTGGCAACGAAGATGTGTGGACTTCCACTTCCAGAATTCTCCAGCCAGCATTCCCAGATGGGGAATTCTGAGGAGTTGAAGTCCATACATCTTCACGCTGCCAAGGTTGAGAAACACTGACTTAAGTGATATATTGAAAGCCACTTTGGTATAGTAGTTAGGCTAGAAATTGGGAGAATGTGAGTTCCATTCCCACCATGGGCACAAAGTCAGCTGGGTGACCTTGGGCAGGTCATTAATCTCTCAGCCCTAGGAAGGAAAAATGTTGCCAAGAAAACTGCAGGGAATCTATCCAGCCCATTTTCAAGAATCAGACATAACTGAACAGAAGAAAGAAAATGATATACCAAAAACATTTTTTATTAAAAAGTTCATCTTTCCAATGGTTGTGGTTCCTTTTTTATTAACAGTTATCTCCTCAGTCCAGTCCAGTAGTAAAAATATTTAATACTGTACCGTAGCAAGTATTTATATACTTACTGGAATAGTTAATTAGTGTCTTATCACCTTCGTTGTCTTTAGCAATGTCTCAGGTCGTGGCGGCTCCTGCAGAAACGGACACAACACAGTGCAGTTTCAGAAGCAGCTTCACATTCCAGAGTGGCAGCACCACCTGTCCCCAATGTTGTGACAAACCGAACAATAGGACGTTGGCTCCTAATCTGCAGCGGTACTGTGGCTGGAGCTGTGGTACTTGGTGGCATAACCAGGTGATGAAAGTTACTTTCTCATCCTCAGCTCCCCCATCTTTTTGTCACATTATATGCATCATATTCAATGGATTTTTTTATATCCAAAAAATACATTTTTGCAACTTCCTCATAGCTTTGCTATGTACGCTAAGTTTTAGTGAATGTTTTTAAAAAAATGTTTCTTTTGAGTACTTGTGTCATTCTTTTTATGTCTTTGATTATTGAGGTAGGAGTTCTGTGCCTTGGTGTTTGAGCTGAACATTACAATTTTATATGACCTTTTATATCAATCCTCCAGAGTGTTTAAGATAATCTTATTTCCTTTTCCCTTGGAAAATTATGAGATATGTACATTATTTTTACTGTATATGCATATCTTAAGTATTTTTTAATCACTAATAGGTTTGTGTGTAAATTCCCCTCACCTGCTTTGCCTCTGCATCAGTTTCTAAATAGTCTTGTTATGTTCGGACTCTGCTTTTCTAGGTAGGCACTTCTATCATATTTTAACATGAAAGGATCTTCTCCCCTGATAAATAGTTTCTTTGTTCTCTTCCTAAGGTTGACAGAATCTGGGCTTTCAATGGTTGACTGGCACTTAGTGCGGGAGATGAAGCCTCCTCAAACGCAGGAGGACTGGGAGGCAGAATTCCTAAAGTATCAGCAATTTCCAGAGTTTAAAATGTAAGTATGATTCATGTTTAAGTTCCTTCAAACTAAAGTTCAGTTAGGAGGAATTCTATTATTTGCATGGCTCTCTTTCTACAACAGACAAGTGGGGTGGGAAAGGGGGGCTTTGGCTACTTTTTTTGAGGGAATTTGAGTTGAAAATTAGTGAGAAATTATTAAACTTCGTTGCTGTTTTTTTTCCTCTGCTTTTGAAAAAAAAAATCCCCAATGCAACAGCCTGAACCATGACATGACACTGACAGAGTTCAAATTCATCTGGTACATGGAGTACTCACATCGTATGTGGGGGCGACTGGTAGGGTTGGCTTACATCCTTCCAGCAGCCTACTTCTGGAGAAAGGGCTACTTGAGCCAATCCTTGAAAGGTCATGTCCTTGCCCTGTGTGGGCTTGTCTGCTTTCAGGTAGGAATGGCTATTGGAATTTAGGAATAAACGGTTGTGGGCATTCTTAAAATAACTGAGACATGCAATGAAAAATAGTAATATCTCAACATCCAAACGGCTGGTGCTGAGCTATATGTGAGTCAAAGCCTGTAATTTCTGATAGCCTTGCAGAAGCTTGAAGTAATTTTGCTAGAGATGACTAGGCAATTTATTTATTTTATTTTATTTTATTAAATTTATATACCGCCCTTCTCCCCGAGGGGACTCAGGGCGGTGAACAGCCATAAATAAAAAAACATATATACAAAATTTAAAAACCAAATAAAACCGAATTAAACGTTGGCCCCAATATTTAAAATCCCAATTTACAATATTAAAACCCCCAAATTAAAATATTACAATTTAAAATTTCTAAATTATTTTACAACAGAAGGGGAAAAGGGAAGAATTAGGCCAGGCCCGCCTGGTGGAACAGGAAAGTTTTTAACTCACGGCGGAAGGCACGAAGATCCGGGATCCTCCGTAACTCTGGGGGGAGCTCGTTCCAGATAGTGGGTGCCCCCACAGAGAAGGCTCTACCCCTGGGGGCCGCCAGCCGACATTGTTTGGCCGACGGCACCCGGAGGAGCCCCTCTCTATGGGAACGTACCGGTCGGTGGGAGGCTATTGGTGGTAGTAGGCGGTCCCGTAAGTACCCGGGTCCTAAGCCATGGAGCGCTTTAAAGGTGGTAACCAACACCTTGAAGCGCACCCGGAAGACCACCGGGAGCCAGTGCAGCTCGCGCAGGAGAGGAGTAACATGGGAGCGCCATGTCGCTCCCATCACCACCCGCGCGGCCGCACTCTGCGCCAGTTGGAGCCTCCGGGTGCTCCTCAAGGGGAGCCCCATGTAGAGAGCATTACAATAGTCCAGGCGAGAGGTGACAATGAAGGAATGAAGGAAGGAAAGAAAGAATGAGGAAGGAAAGTGGGTAGATCAGGCTGTGAACATAATCCTGTTGTTTATTTAAATTCAGTTCAAGGCTAACTCAGCAACAACCCACCAAATATTAGGAACTCCACAATCAACCTACCCCAAGGCTTGGGAGAGCAGCCAAGTTTTTGATAGTTTCTTGAAGATCCTTAAGTTAAAAACCACATGAGTCCTTGGTGGGAAGTCATTCCAGAGGGCAGGCCACAGAGAAAGTACATTTCCTGGGTTACACATGATGACATTGTTTAATCAATGTGACCTAGAGCAGCCGTCCCCAATTGCTCCACCTTGGCAGCCCGGCCCGGTACGGGTTTGTGTGTATGTGTGTGTGTGTGAATGGCAGGCGCGTGCACAGCTCCATTGGTGCAAGTGATGCACTGTCCACTTGCCCAAGTGGTGGTCCCTTGCACTCATGCGTGAAGCTCCACTCACGCGAGCGGAGAGTGCTTGCGCACAAAGCTCTATTTGCATGAATCTGTTTTGAAATTGCATGTACTATAGATGATATTAGTAGGAAGAGAAATAAACTTTGTTTCAGTATAATTATTTTGTTATTTTTGCAGGGTCTTTTGGGCTGGTATATGGTCAAAAGTGGATTAGAGGAAAAGCCAAATTCCTACGATATCCCTCGGGTCAGTCAATATCGTTTAACTGCACATCTGGGATCTGCTCTTGTTCTTTACTGCTACAGCTTATGGACTGGGCTATTCTTGTTGCTACCACAACATAAGGTATGTAAAATATGGGATTTGTGTCTTGAATATTGGTTTGGTGCCATAGTCCTAGATAACATTTGCATTTGGAATGGGGAAGAGGCATGGCAGATATGTCATATACAGGCTTAGACTGGAAGCAGAGATGGACAATGTAATCAGAAAATATGTTACTTTTGTAAGATCTTTTATGTAAAATATATGAAAGGATTATAGCATTTACTACTGTACTTGTGTTTTGGCAGCTACCTAAAATCCACCAACTATTACGCCTGAGAAGATTTGCTTATGGGACATCAGGACTCATTTTTCTCACTGCCCTCTCAGGTAGATGTCTCTGTTATTTGTGCCTTAAATTTGGAGGTGGGGAATAGGGGGAGATAAGAAAAATGTGTCTATTGTAAGACCTTGCTTCATCAGGTCCATGATAAGGTTTGCATTTTTCTGTGACACAAAAGTTCTTAAATCCCTTCTCCTGAAGGACAGTATACAGAGCTAGGAAATGTTATATGGTGTAGGAATAAAAACTAACATCTTGAAAACTTTTAAATCTTATTGAAAAACTATCTTCAAGTGTGTCAGCCTCTGTTCTCTGAAACTGTAGGAGCATTTGTGGCTGGACTGGATGCTGGTCTTGTATATAATTCCTTTCCAAAGATGGGAGAACGCTGGATACCTGATGATCTCCTTGCTTTTTCCCCAATGGCAAAGAATATATTTGAGAATCCCACAACAGTGCAGTTTGATCACAGAATCCTGGTACGCAACATTGCCTTTATGCTATGAAGTAATAGGTTTTTTTTATCTGATTAGTTTAAAAAAATACACTAAAAAAACTAAGGTTATGGGAATGAATTCTACCAGCTTAGATGGAGTGTTAGCTTTTACATATCTAAGATACTAATTTCAATTCCTGCCATCTATAATTTTAAAAACTGCTCGAGGTATGAAGGTCAGAATGATCATTTTTGTTAAAACAGTAAAAACGTTGGCTCAGTTCTGCAGCTTGCATGATCCATTAAAACAAGAGTATTGCAAATGTACTACAATAATCTTTGGAAACCCATCCATTAAGAGGATTTGAATATAAAAATTATGAGGATAAGGCCACAATAGTAGAGCCTAGTGACTATAATCTGAATCTCAAGAATTGTTGTTGACCTAGTATAAGGTATAGGAGAAGGCAATGCTTGAAAATTGCTATGTATGTATCAGTATACCCAGTGCTTCTCCTACCCATTTGCCTCCTGATGAAAGCAAGATGGCTTGCTTTGTAAAACGGAACTTTTGTGGGGCTGTTGGAAGATGTTTTAATAAGTTTTTTCTTTCGTTCTTTAGGGTATTTCCTCAGTTGCAGCCATCACAATTCTCTATCTACTTTCCAGGAAGATCTCCCTCCCACGTAGAACTAGAATGGCATTTGCTTCCTTATTGACTGTAGCATATCTTCAGGTATTGATTTCTCATCAATGTACACATTTTAATGTACACATTTAAATTTCAGCTAGCAGAGAAATAATATTCTCTGAGCTAAATGATAAACTGTCCTTCTAGATGTTTATGCACTTATTTAAACTAATTTATCTTGGATGATTGATTCAGGGATTTTAAACTTAGTTAATAGCAACCATGACACTGTACAGACTAGCTTTTTCATATAACTTTGAGCCAGAAACAGATAGGCAGATAGACTTGCCATATCATAATGGAAGATATTGCCAGAAAAGGTGAAGCTGTGTAAGCATTATTTCATGAAGCAAGGGGTGGATTACTATTGCAGTTGTTCCTTTTTCTTGCCCTTGTAAGAGTGTAAAGAATTTAAGAGAGTGAGTAACCAAAACTACTTAGTTATGGTACTTACTTATAGTTATATAGCTGCCTATATATAGCTGCCTATATATCAAACTTCGGGCTGCTCCCAACCAACAGTTAAAATAACATCAATAATAAAACAGCGTAATAAATACATATATCCATTAAAAACCACAAACATTAAAATCCTGGCAGAAAGTTAAGCTGTCATATGCAATCCATCACTAAATCCTCTCATTATAAAGTTGTTTTGTATTACTGTTTATACAGTATACAAAGGTAAGATCAACAGATAGAAAGATCTTCTGAACATTTGTAAAACATGCTATATATACTCAGTTATACCTGATTCAGCACTGATATTTTTACTCCGTTGCAGGTCACCCTGGGTATCAGCACATTACTTCTGTACGTCCCAACTCCTTTAGCAGCTACTCATCAATCAGGTTCTTTGATGTTGCTCAGTATGGCTGTGTGGCTAATTCATGAACTCAGAGGGATTCCTAAATAGGTCAAGCACTGAATGTTCAGAATTAACACCTATACAATATGAACCATGTGAGCCTCTGCCTGAGGACTAAATGGAAGAAGAGGACTGTATAGACTGCTACTTTGGCTTCATTGATGTGGAGAACACTGCTTCAAAACATGAATACAAACCATTATCTGTTTTGCTGGCCTTTTTCACATTATAAAATTATTGAGATTATATCTGTGGAAAAAATGAAAGATTGTTTTGGCTATTCCTCATATCCTGCTATACAATTCATTGAAGATATAACCACAAATAATTTCAGTGGTGTCTATCCTTAAATTCTGTATATAAAAGAAGGCATGGTGTAAAATAGGATTATGGAGTGAGTGGCCTTGGAAATTTAGAAGTATTTGTATTATGTGAAGGGTGGGAAAATGCAGTTTATATTCTAAATTATATGCAACTGTGTGCTTTCATATTTCTTTTAGTTGAATCTTGTTCATTTTTAAATATTAACATATAGAGTATTATGAGTTCTAAATAAACATGATAAACCTTTTTTATCCACTGTTTTTTCATGTTCTTATGCAATCTATTATTAATATGTTAAAAGAGAAAGCTATATTATATTTTACAACTTGAAATGGTACAAGATTAATCATAAACTTCTTAAAAAATAGTAAACAGTAAAACTTGGAATTACATAGGTAGGACAATGACTTCCACAGTCAGAAAACAAAAGCAAAGTGATATATTCACCATCCAATTAATTTGGTTTGTCAAGAAGTCATCTCCACAATTGTTTGCTTTAATTCTTAAACATACTGGGTACATGTTTCTTGTTTGACTTCCCTCTCTCAGGGCTGGCAATAATATGCATTCAGAAAACATTTCTAATTCATACAGTGAGCAGAAGCTTAGCCAGGTCATCTACAAACACTAACAGCTTAGCTTTTGTTAGTTATCATATACCTTCATTGTTTTTATGTTAAAATGAAGTGTGAACTCAGCCATTGTGGCCTGTAAATCCTGGTTTATCTTAGTATAATATGTGAACTTGGTCATTATATCGCTATTCAACAATTGATTGATATAATGCGATTATAGTTAATTTGTCTGCCTTTTAAATCTGTCTTATGCAAAACCTACAGTAGGTACTAGAAAAATATTTATATCCTGACTTTATTGTTTTCATAAATAATTTAAGGCAGTGAACGTATCTAATAGTCCTTCCTCCTCCTATTTTCCCACAAGAACAACCCTTTGAGGGAGTGATTGACCCAAAGTCATCCATCCAGTTTTCATGTGTAAGGCAGAACTCGCAGTCCCCTGGTTTCCTGGCCAAAATGGCTCTCAAAAAAATCCTCATATATTTCCTTCCAGGCTGTGTTCCAAGTTCAAAAAGATACAGCCCACATTCAAACCTCTGTAATTAATAGGCAATTATTAAATATCCCAGCTACAACAGGAACACAGGAACAGTAATGAGGAACAGACTGATTACTCCAATCAGTCTTTAATGCACAGATGTTGAATATTTTATTATCTGCCCAGTTTTACGCTTGCTCTGATCTATCATGTTGAAGCCAAACTTTTTTTATTGTCGGAGAGAAGAGGGGAAAAACCATAAAAAGTGCTTTAACGAAAAACAGAAAAAAATACATAGTATATGTCATTATAACAATACATGATTAAAATTGTATATATACTTGTCCAATGATAATATTCATATATTATCTATAGACAATCCACTTGTAAGTGGAAAGTGCAATCAGGCCTTCAATCCATTGAATAAATGGAGCTATACATTTATTTTTTCAATGCAATATTAGTCTTGTAGATATAAGAGCACATTTATGTTGTCCAGTTATCACACTCCATGTACTAGGTATATAGTTCAAAAGAATATTACCCTCTGAAATTTTAGCTTTCGTTGCCCAGTCATATTTATATAATTGACTTTCTCTGAAAACTTTAACTTAGAAGTTAAAGATAACTTCTAATAGCAACTCCAAAAGTAAGGTACTTGTAACCAATCCTTATGAAACTTTATCTGAGATTACTAAACTATATACATTTTTGTTGTATAAGATCAAAGGAAATTAATTTTACTTAAGCCTATGAATGGATCTTGTAATTATCAGAACAGGACTTCGACTCATTATTTCAGAAATCCTCTAATAACACCAATTCCTTTCAGAATAGGTTCCTTCCTTAACCTTGCTGATATTTTACCGCCAGCCAGCATTCACTCAAATACTGTAGAAACCAGATTAGCCTTCCCCTTTTGAGGAAGATGGGCGGAGGGAGGTGAGCGCTTTTAGAAATGTAAAAAATAAAAATATTTCGGCTCATCGAGAAAGCTACCGATTGGGCACCCTGGGTCTATTCTATGCTGCAAGCCTCGAGGCTCGTTCGAGGCAATTTGGCAGAGGCCAAATGGACAGTATTGTATAATCTGCGCGGATCCCAAATTCCAAAAGAAGGATCAATGAAAGATCAGGGGCCAGCCAATCACTGCGACGCCTGCGGAGTTGGATCCGGAAGCAAGCCGGAGAGGCTGGTCCAAGGGACCAATCAATACGGGAATCGGAGAGAGGGGGCGGAGCCTTGGTTTTGCAGAAGTGGACAGCTCCTCTCGTCGATCCGAAACGGCCTCGCTATGACTGCGCACGGCTTAGCGTTGCCGATGGTCCTCTTCTCCATCTTCTGGGGGCTCGTGGGATTTGCGGGTCCGTGGCTGGTGCCGAAGGGGCCCAATCGCGGGTGAGGCTTCTTTCCGCCCTATCTCTTCCTCGCCTTCCCATTCACACCACCTCAATTCATTCTAAGCTATTGACGCCCCAGGATGGAGCCTCAATAGCTTTGGAAAATGTAGGAATAGGAAAATGTTCAAGACCTTGAAGCCGTTGATCTAGCTCGGTGTTCCTCAGCCTTGGAGGATCTGTACATTTCAACTTCCAAAATTCTCCAGCCAGCAAGTCCACACATTCGCAAGCTGCCAAGGTTGAGAAATACTGATCTAGCTGCTCCCCCCACCCCACTCCCTATGACCTCTAGCCTGCTTCCCCCAGTGCCCTCTTCTGTTGAGACCCCTGAATCCCCAGCCAAGGGTAGGGCAAGAGACATAAGTGATGCCTCCGTTTTCAGAAACTGTGCCATCACAGATCAATGCTCTGTGTAGAATAGAGTGTATCATTTCACCAAAGGGAAGTGGGGGCAAGTGTTGATTTATGCTCCTTGATTTTCCTATGGATAATCAACTACCAAAAGGCTTAGCTAGATCATCTGGTAGGATTCTGTTACATGATGTACATCCAAAAGAATAATAGTTGACAGTACAATTTCTTTATGTTTAGGATGTAATCCTTGATTCTGTTATCCTGAAATTTCCTTATATGTTTCTCTAACTTTTTTCTTTTTTCTTTAGAGTGATTATTACCATGCTGGTGACAACTGCTGTTTGTTGCTATCTTTTGTAAGTAAATCATGGGAACGAGGTAGCTGGGGCTGTTTCTAAAAAAAAAAAGACATATGCTTTTCTAGCTGAGGATGATATAGTAATATAATCCCAATTCCTCCTTTCTGGAAAAAAAAAGTAATCTGAGATAAAAGAAGCTATACTTCATTCTTAGCATGCTGGTAGGATGATGTTACTCTGCTGTGCCACTGGAACAGTGCAAACTTTTATTTATTTTATTATATGCACATTTTGTTATTCACAGCATCTTTCAACATAATTTCACCAAGCATCTTTTCTCATATTTCTAATAAGCATAACTCAGCTCTATGGTACTTTGTAACATAATTTCTTTCACCCTCTTCCAAATAGCTTCCATATCTTCTTTCCTTATATTCTCTTTCCATTAATTCCATTGAGATATTATTCTATTTTCTAACACTTTATCATGCAAAACTTTTGAACTGTACCTTCATTTTATAAGTTCCTTTTGCTTCACTAGTTTCTTTCACTTCTTTGTCTGTAATTTTCTTGATTTCCTCTTGACACTACTTACTAATCTGAATTACATTCAGATTCTCATCTCACCCTTGTATTCTTTACTAATTATCTTTCATCATAAACAATTATACATATCATGCTTTTAAATTAATTTCTGTGCTCTTAGTTGTGACTCTGTCATACAGTAATATTATCTTTTTTTCTTGCAGTTGGCTTTTAGCAATTCTTTCTCAAGCCAATCCTCTCTTTGGCCCTCAGCTGAAGAATGATACCATCTGGTATGTGCTCTTTCAGTGGGAATGACAGACCAATTTAATAGGTATGTATCCACCTATTCATACTCATAAAAGCATAGAAATGACTAGCTTCTTGTGGGTTGTAACCAACTAACAACTGGAAAGAAAAAGGGATTGACTGCATTATTATTTGTAAGAAATCCCGAGTTTGACTCTTTACTTGTCCTAGACCTGCACTGGTATGACCAAAATTTATGAATCCAATAGGCTGTTATTCTTTCTGTCCATGTAAGGCAGAGAAGGGAAGTGGTTTATAGTTCTAAGACAGGTTCTCTCTCTTTTGTAAAAGTTCACCAATGATAATCTTTCTCTTTCAGGCTTCACCCATGCCCTTTCCAGTTGAAAGTGTGATGGATCTTTTACAACCCATTTCCACTGTAGTGACCATCCCCTGCCTTCCAATTTTAACTGATACTTTGGCATATATCATCTGAAATGTTTTTATTAAGGACCCTTCCTTTGTAATTGCAGTAAAGTAAGTAGTACAGTACAATAAGTGGCTATACCCTTGAGATTGAATCATTGTTGATAAGAGCTTTGCGACATCCTTCTGAATAAGAGAAATAACTTTTCTCCATTTCAAATGGTAAATTTGTAGGTTTCTCCACATCTTGATCTTTGTATACAAAGGTTCTTCTGTCAGAGTGTATTTGCTTAGACATTTCTAATCGTCCATGTTAACTACCAGTTGTAAATATAAATATGGTATAAACTTGTATTGTGAAAATTAAAGTACTGTTTGTGATGTACTGTTGGTGGGGTCCTATTGGGTGAATTTATCTACAATGAATCAGCTGACTTTACTTTTATCATTTTAAAGTTTTGCCAAAATCAAATTTTGGGTGGAGATTTTGTTGCCAAGCATGATTTTAGTCTAGCTACTCATGACTGAGAGCCAGTTTAGTCTGGTTAAGGCACTAAGCTAGAAGCCAGGATACTATGAATTTAGCATTGCCTTACACATGAAAGCTGACTGGGTGACGTTAGGTGACTCTCTCTCTCTCTCCCTTGAACTCATTTTAGTTCAATTGTGGGGAAAATTGTTATTGTGGGGACAATAGGAGAAAGGAGCATTACATCTTCATCACCTTAAGTTATTTATAATAAAGGCAGGATATAAATTAAATAAGATTGAAACATGGGTGGGTTCTACTTACCTTTACTTCAGGTTCGCAACGGGACTAAGTGCGCTTCTGTGCAGAAGCTTCTGCACATGCGCAGATCATCCGTGACGTCGGGGAAGGTGAGTGGAGCCTTCCGCCGGTTTTACTACTGGTTCTAAAGAACCGGACAGAACCGGGAACAACCCACCACTGGATTGAAGCCAATAAATGACTCTCCCTTTCAAAAGTAGAAATGGGAAAATGCAAGCCATGCAGGAGTTTATTCTGTACGAGCATTCAAACTTTTTAAATATATATATTTTTTCCTTTAGATCTTCAACCAAGTAGAAAGGCACATGAGGAATAATGGCTTGTGTAGCCCCTTGGGCTATAGAAAAGAAACATCAAAGATGGCTTCAAGAAACTCTGATTATGTAGCTCAGTGTAATTTATTGCTACAGTTCACTGGATTTCAAGTATTCAAACAAATACATTATGAAATGTAGCCCACCGTTGATTTAGACAGTCACTGTTGAAACAAGTTGAGTTATCCAGAATGGTTTGTATTTCAAGACAGTTTTCTGCTATACAGGTAGTCCTCGAGGTACGACTCCAATGGAACCTGCCCATTAGGGTTGTAAGCCAAAAAATTCTTCAAATGAATCAGACTTAGTTTTACGAATTTTAAAAATCAAATTTGTTAATTGAATCAAATGGGTTGTTAAATAAATGAAATCTGACAATTTCCTCCAATGCGTTAATTAATCACTGCCATCGTTAACTGAACTGAGAGGCTTTCTCTGCTGCTGCCAGCTGCCCATCAGCTGTTTCCGGTGCAGCCTTCAGCTCAGGAACTAAATTGCCTCCAAGCAGGCTCCCAGAGCTCTCCACTTGCAGTTGCTTTTTAAAGACAGCTCAAGCATTTTCAGGCAGTGGGGTGGGGTGGGGTGGGGTGTTACAGAACTCTCCGCTTAAGTTGCTTTAAAATAAAAAATCACTTGCCCCTGCTAAACTCAAGCCTACCCAGACAGGCAAGGACTTTAAAAAAAAATGCTAGTCAATTCAAGCCTCTCTAGGCAGGCAGCCAAATTGGGGTGGGGGGGAATTTCTGATAAATGCCTATTCAGTCTCTTCTGAAAAGCCTCCAGTGATGGGACACTCACAAAATCTGGAGGTAATTTAAATTTAAAACCTCTTTTTAAAAAAACACTGCCTTTGATCAGCACAAGCCTTTCCAGGTAACATAAAAAAAAACCAAAAAACCCCCCCACCTCCGCACTAGTTGCAAAATCAGTGGATCTTGTTTGGCCATATGACCAGGGAGGAAAAAAAAAACCTGCCAACTTCAGGAAATTTCATGTTGTAACCCAGAACGACAAAGGAAAGTCACAATTTAAAATGGACACCACTGCAGTAGTGACTGAATCCAAGTCACATGGCTACAGAGACTTCTTTTTGATCGCAGTTTTGAATTTCTAACGTAAGTACCTTACCTGAATAAAGTTGTTCTTATGAAAATTCACTAAATGCATGGTCGTACCTGGGGGATTACCTGTACTAGAAATAGATGAAATGTCCAAGGAAGGAGTATCCCCAATGAGCCATCCTTCATCATGTATGTAATAGAGAATCTGACAGAATCTCCATGCTTTCTTTGTGCAAAATTCAATTCCTCGAAAACCACAAGTGGAAAAAGAAGGCAGAATGTAGCAGCTAATTGTAGCTTCTTTTTCTTCTGGTTTTAAAAGAGTGTTTTTTGTCCAATGGATCCTACATTTTAAAACATTGTCCTCTCTCAGCCACTGGTACAACAAGACGCCTCTATTCAAAACAGAGGGCAAGCACCAGTATGAGCTCTTCACTTTCCTTTGCAGAAGATCCCTCAGAAAAGCTGCTTGGTCCTGCAAATATCCTGTGGCAAGTTCTCCCACCCACCTTTTCCTGAGCAGATAGTTTTCTTTGGTCATTTGCATTGATACTGTTTCAATTCCAACAGGGATGGAAGTGAACCTTTGGTCCTTGCCCTGTAACAACTGCAACATGATTGTCCTATCCCAGTTAGGAACTTCAGACACAATCTGAAGTCCCCTGACAGCCAGGGCCCTTGGGGTAGAATAATATTGAGCAGCCACTCTGAGGCTAACAAGGAGTGCTACAGTATTTTGGACTGGGGGGAAAAAAGGGAATCACAGCTTTTGGCCCATTAAAAACCAGTGCCAGTAAGGAAACACTGGACAGTCACCGCAACAGTCCTAACAGCATTCTTTTGTCAGGAGCCTTCTTTCTGAGCTGGCAGTGGTACAACTTCTTCTAGCCACAGCAGATCAAGGGGTGCTGACTGCAATGGCTGATGGTGGATACGGCGCAGACGGAGGAGGTAGAGCCCAATTGCAAGCGTCACCACAAGAATACACCCAAAAAACAGATAATGATTGTAGACAAAGGAAAGATGGAACCAAGAGCTATGTGACTGATGGAAGTTCTCTCGTTGGATGTCCCTGAAACAGAACAGAAATTGGCTGTTATACTTCTTGTATATCACATTCTCCCTAGTGCTTAGAGTGTTATATGTAAACCCTGTCCCTCCTCCCAATTTTATCATTTCAATAGCCTTGAGAGAGGTTAGGAAGCAACTGGCCCAAAGTCTTCTTATATGGTTTATAACTAAGTAGGGATTTACAACTGAGCTTAATAGTTTCTTTAATCATACATTTTCCTATACCTGCTAATGTGTGATAGTGTTTAATGGGAATTTTGACACTATTTACTTATAGTGTCTTTTATTTTACGAGATGCGCAAGGACTGTGATATAGAGCTCCAACTCATCTTTCTTGAGATAAGACTACCTTTCTGGATACTTCCATATATTGTATCACCTGCCTTCCCAGAGGCGAGAACTCTTTAAGAATCAATTCTGTGGAAGAAGATTACACTCCTACCTAACCTCCACATCAGTTCATATACAATATTCTAGTTTGACCTGAAAGTCAAGTGACAGCATTTTAGCTACCAAAAATTGAAGGTAAATAAACCTTCAAATGCACTGAAGAAAATTTAAGCCCCAGATACCTAAAGATTTGGCTTGTGTTAATTCAAATCTCACAAAAAAATTATGAAACGAAGGGAAATATCCCCTAAAACTCTTCTTCCAAAAGGCTGATGTTGGTGTTCCCAAGATGACTTGACTCCTAGAGAAAAACTCACAAAACTCAGGAAATAACATACTATAATACCTGAGAGGTAAAAAGCGGGTTTTATAAAGAATGGCTCCCAATGTCCACTGCACTTCTCGGTCATATAACAACTGCACTGTACGTAAGCTAGAGTAATCTTTGGGGAAGTGGAATCCTTCATGTAGAACCTGGTGCATCCAAGCTGACTTGAAGCATTGATACCTGCAAACAGAACGTATCAGTTTCATTACAAAGATGCAGATCTGGGACTCCTCTTAGTAATTTCTGAGGTTCTTGTCCCAACACTGCAAACATAGGACTGTAGATTTATAGTCTACCCCCAGTTCTTCTCCTGCAAGAGGTAAGAATGGCTCCTTACTTAACACGGTGGAGGTCTGCATGTGGTGAGTAAAGCTTGTCTTGGAATCTCTGTAGCAATACTGACCAGCTCAGGCTACAATAATCCTGGAGGGTAGTAAAGTAAAGGGAGATTAGTGTAAAAAATAAGAGACACACAGAAAATTATCAAGGCAAAAGTCGTACTCACTTGAGCAGCACGTGTGAATGTACTGCTTTGATAAGATCCTCCTAGACGCAGCACATCATCAGTGCAGTAGTAGAATTCTGAGAACCCGTAGAATTCACTGTTCATAAAATCAATAGATGCCTGATAGGAATTGCTCAAAGAATTTCCACTGCTGTTGTTTCCAGCCAATAGTGGCCGCAGTTGTTCTACACAGCTCCTCCAATCACCTTGGCCCCTGACATGCATTGCCTGCCCACCTTTATCCACAACATCCTCTAGTCCCATTGGCAGGCATGGGTCTAAGACTGGCACTTCAGAATTCAAACCTATTTGTACACTGTGCAACCTACAACAAATAAATGAATAAATAAATATATCTGTAAAAATTAAGACAGCATTCCAAATTCATGGCACCAACCAGGTCAGAACACCAATTTTTCCCTTGCCCTCATTCAGGACCCAGTTTGTTACTTCCCAGATTTTCCCTAAAACAAATAAACACTCACGCACAAACACACATATCTTAATAAGAGATACCTGAAACTTGAGACGACAACAATCAACAACGGCATATAAGCTGACCTCCAGAGACATAATCACCCGTGGCAGCAATAGTACTATCTTCAGAGCTGCCTTGCTATTCAGCACAACAGGGCTGTTTTGGATTTTCATTAGTTTCATTGGTTTTTATACTTTTATACTCCCACTGGGAGTCACAATTTTAAGTTTAGTAGTACAGAAGCACATTGAATCAGTCAATCATTATGACTTGTCTAAGACAGAAACATGATCCTTAATTGCAGCTTGAAGAGCAATATGGACTGTTTTTGGCATATTGCATTACAGTACATAAACTGTATATTGTGATTTTTGTATTAAAGACTTTCCTACAAACTTCCCTAGAAGATTGGATGGATTGTAGGGCACTTTTTAAAATATAGCAAGATTTAGTCATGAAATCTTAGAATCACATAATGCTGAAAGAGCATTCTCCATTTATTTTTTCTACATCAAATACTCTGAATTCTTTTGCATCATTCCTGCGGTCTGATTCCAACTTTAATTTGGAATGATGTAGCAGGAAAAGGGGGAATTGTTCAACAGGAAAACATAGGGCAGTAATATTTTAAAAAAATCTTTAACTTTACAGACTTTACAGAGAAAGACAGAATAAGTCTTCTGATTAAGTATTGATTAAATACCCCCCATCCCAGAAACCCCTTTTTCTGTGTATATAATTATAATTAGATTCTGTGCAGTTTGCACAGAATCTCTTCATTGACGTCTTGTAGTTCCTCAACCCTATTTTGGGCCTTCCTTGGTATGGGGAACAGTAAGTTCAATTGCTAATCATAGGAAACCTTATGACGAATAAGAAATTCATTTCAGCAGCACAAGGATACCTGTTGTGAGCGATGGTCTGATTTAGCACCAGTTCTTCATATCGTTGCCGAGCAAAGTTGCCTCCAAAGCCCAAGAAAGTATTGACATAGACTCGATACACATGTTTTGTGTGTTGCACATCACATCCCAAGTTGAAGTCCGCAAGCAAACTTTTGGCAGCTTCCTCCTAGAAGGAAAAGGAAAGTGGTAAAAAGCTAAACCTAGCTGAGCCCCCCCCCCCTCGCCCCCTTTTTCAAACCCTCCCTAGTCAAGAGATGTACCTGCTGTGGGGAAGAAAAGGGGATTGCGCTTGGCACCTCATAGGCTATTTGCAGGGATGCACCTCCCATGTCGAGGATCCCAACTGTTCTTTTTCGGACCATAGGCTCTTCTTGACCTGACAGGGTCACAGAAATCAGTGCATCTTCCTCTGTAGCCCAGGTAGAAAGAGAAGAGAGGGAGAATAAATTATTAATTGTAGAAAAAAAGAAAACAGGGGAAGAGAAAGGGAAAAGGAGTTTATGCCTTTCACTTTATTTTTGTTTCTGTTCTATTGAGGAGACAAAAGGGAATAAATGAATAGGACAGCCAATTCTTTGCTCCTGCTAAGAATTCCCTCCTTCATGTGTCAATGAGAAAACAGCCATCCACTCATTGGGCCCCATATTTCAAGAGACCTTTCTCTAAATCTCACCTTCTGCATGATCAAATCTACCTAGGACGAAGTTGATGCCTATCCAAGCGTAGACACCTGGAAGAGAAAGAACACAAAATGCAACATCAGTCCCACCGAAGAAGCAGAGCAGCTTTGGTGCTTAAACACCATTTCTGCACGGGTTTAAAAAAGGAACCCCCTTATAGGGGCAGGTACATCCAACAGCAGGTGGAGCAGCATGCTGACCTCCACTATCCATAAACCCCTAAAACAAGGCAAGTCACAGAACAGCTCACATTGAGCCAGAAAACAATTCACCAAGACCAAATTCACCCACCAATTCCAGCCAAATCTGGTTTCACTACATACATACACTTTCAGTCTGTCTTTGATATTGCATCACTGAAACATGAAGAGATTAAACTCAGATCCGTACCTTCTTGTTTCCCTGAAATCACTTCTGCCTGAGATTCCGAGAAGAGGAAGTCATATTCCAAGGGTATGTCCTTCACCAAGTCCCCCAGGATGGCCTCCTGCTGCCTGCAAAGATCCATAAGCAAATGAGGAATATTTCTTCCTATCCCATTTACCCATCCTGCTCTGTTTACCTTTCCAGAGAGCATAGCAGTCTCTCCCATCAATTTGAAAATCTGTCTCTTTACTCCTTGGTGCAAGAATCCAATCTTTTTCTATTGGAACAGTTTTCAGTTCTAAGTTTGCAAACCTCTGAGCTTTAATACAGAGCTACAAAGAAGGTCAGGGTAGCAATCAGTGGTAGGTTTCACTTACCTTTGCTACCGGTTTGCTTGCGCGCGCACCACTTCTGCATATACGCAGAAGCTTCTGCACATACGCAGAGCATATTTGATGACGTTCAGGCGGGTGGACAGAGCCTCCCGCTGCCGCTACTGGTTTGCCCGAACTGGGGCAAACCGATAGCAACCCACCACTGGTAGTGATGGAAATGGAGTTCCACTAACTATATCTAAATGAAGAAAACAGAGTTGGGGAAAAAAGGAATAGCTAAAACCCTACAGAAAATTTGCCATACAAGAGTTGTGCACTTTGAGAAATCTTCCCTATTCACTCCCTGTCTAACAAACAGCCCAGTACTTCCTGCTTTTAAGTCCCCAAAAGGCCAGGATCAAGTCTAAGAAAGTTGTTGATCACTTACTTGTCAGGCAACAGCCTCATCCCTGCTGTACACATAATGTAGAGTGGCGTCTCTTTGTGCTTGACTTTGGGTACATAGGCAGCAGCAAAGCTGAGCAGTGGCTTCATATATTCATTAGCCTTCTCTGGAGTTTTTGCCAGTGTAGAGATCCCTATTCAAGAAAAGAATTGTCTCTTTAGTCTCTTTACCTAGATCAAATAACTTAGACATACCAGATGGCTTTATAACAGAAGTTTAGATAACAGTATTTTTAATACCACACTTAAAGCATGAACAAATCTAAAAAAATATTTTTCACTCTCTAATAATGGAAATATATATATTTTATATATCCAAACCCTTTTAAAATGTATAAATTTGCAGGTGATAAAAAATTTATCCATTTAAACTATGGGTATTAACATATCTGCTCTAACAAAACTGCTATTTTTATTCCATTCTGTTCCCTTTCATTTGATTAAAAATATAAACTTTATTTTTTCAATTTTAGTTAAAAAAGCCTTAAATAATACGAGGTTGTTATATTTATATCTGTTATATCTTAATGAGGATGGGCTCTCCAAATTTCAGCTTAAACACATTTTTTATTAAACCATAAAAATTAGGAAATATTAATGTAAATTATAAAGCTTTAAAATAGCTTTTTAAAAATGCAGCCTCTTAAGCATATTAATTTACTGTACAATTTACTCAAGAAATATTTAAGACATGGAAGCTATATGTGGATCTTTTAACACTGAATAAATGCCTTCTCACTCTTACACCAGTTTATCTCTATTTTTTAAAAAACAATGAAACAATATATTGGCTGAGAAGGAAAAAAAGACCATATTTATATCATATAATAGGTACATTTTATTCCATTATCTAAAGTTGAAATTCAAATTAGTTTAATTAAATTGATTAAAATGGACGAGTATTTTGAAAACAGAAGTTTTTATCCAACTTTTATCTAGTGTGTGTGTAATTAACATATATAATTTATAATACTAATTATATGAAATGGACTGAAACTGATGGCAAGATGGAGCTGCAGATTTGTTCATACTTTAAGAGAGTGTGGTATAATGCTAATAATATTCTTGCTCTGAATAATGTTTACACTGCATTGAATAGAATTTGTGAAACATTTTAGTTTGTACAGGTGTTAGAATTAAAAAAACAGATTAAAAAATGACTAGTTAAGGTCACATCAACATTATCTCTTGCCAAAGTACAGATGTACACCAGCACATCAAGGACAACTATGGGATCTGCCACCTGCTTTTCATGGAGGTCTGCCTATTGTAACAGAAAGTAATTGGAACATTCCAAACCTGGTTTGATCTTCTTGACCACAGGTTCACTACTGTGATCTCGCATTTGCCGGATGTCAAGTAAGTGATGAGGATTCCCATTGTGTGGTGGCCAATAATACACAAAGACCCGGGACCCACTGCTCCCACAGTCAACAACCACCCCGTAACTCAGAGCTGGATCCTTTGTGTCTGTTGCCTCCAAGGCGCGATAACGTGCTAAATACCTGCAAGTGAAAAAGTGATTTAGCATTGTGTGAAAATATGTAAGAGTAAATTTGCAGCACAGAAAACAAGCTGACTTTTCATGGAATATTTTTCTATGGTTCTAGTCATCCCCAAAAGACAATTATTTAGGTATTGGAGCATCCTTAGCTCTAAGAGGACCACCTATCTATCTGAACAATGCAGCTAAGAAAACCCACTTCATGACTGTGCAATTGTTAGCAAGCTGTTCCTTTAGAGGTAGTGCTTAATCCCAAGAGACTACACTGGGATTTAATGGAATCATAATGAACAAACAGCAGCTCCATCTTGCTCAGGTTAAGTTTCAACCTATTTCATTCCATCCGGACCCTATGAGCTTCCAGGCACAGGAACAAAATTGTCCTCCTTTCATGAAGAATTTCCAGGGCTCTTAATGCTGATTTTCTTTCCATTGTTCTATTAATTTAAGAACCAATGCAACCATTTTCTCCCCCCCTTCCCGGAAAAAAAAGCAGCATTATTATAACAGGATCAATTTTACTAGTGAGAAGATACAAGCTAAATTTGGTCCAGGCAGTTCCTTTTCCACCACCTGGGGGAGAACAAATGCTAACTTCTATCAAATAAGAGAATGTTGAGGGGGTGAGCACTACAATGTCTGTACTTGTTTTAGATTTCAATCAGTGTTTAAAATAAAGTTAAAATCTTTCTGCTAAGATTAGAGAAAAATCAGGTAGAAAGATTTTATATGACACAAATTGTGATCACTTTCTTCCCTTGATAATTTGTACAGGAAATCAATCTCTATTCTCTAAATAAAGAAATTTAGAATTTATATTGTGCATACATAATGTCTTCAGAATTTGGTTACAAGCATCCAGTGTCTTCTATGTCCAATATAATAACTGTTTGTTTTACTGGACAATTTGTGCTCCACTAGAGCAATATTGTTCTCTGGGGTTTTTTTTTCTTTATAAAATTCCTTTTACAAAGTATTTTGATGATCAACTAATTTGTACATGGAGACAACGAATCTTGATTGGCCCATCTTTTTTTCTCTCCAACAGGGTTTACACTGAGATCTAATTAGATTGTAGTCCTAAACATACCTATTAAGAAGTAAATTGCACTGACTGCAACTGGACTTATTTCTGCATAAATATAAAAGTGCTATCCACAATGAATAGAGATCTTGTATAACAAATAAATCAATGTGATTTGGATTTTAAAACCATAAGATTTCTCTCTGAAGACATGGATTTTTTTTTCTGTTGAGAACTATATTTTCTCAGCTGTAATCTGTTGGGAATAATTTGCCAATGATAAGAAGGGATGAAGGGAATAATGGTCAAACTCCCAATCTTCTGACTACCATTCCTTTTTTTTCTTTCTCTGTTCTGTAAGTGGCTGGAGAAGAATGATCATTTTCAATCGTTTTAATTTTTTTAGTGTTTTACTGGTTATTGTTTTTATTGCTTTAAAATGTTTTTGAGATTTTAATTGTAGTGTATGATTTTGAATTGTGAGCCACCCAGAGTCGTTTGCTGAGATGGGCAGCTATAGAAACCAAATATATATTTTTTTACACATCAAAACATTTGGCTTGCAGAAAACTTTTGGAAGCTGTCCCGATTGCAGCTTCCAGCCCCTCCACCCCCACCCCTGCTACTCTGAAAAGCATTATTTGTTTTAACTTAGCAGGTCTCATTTCAACCCAACGCTCCACTTACCTACCTTTCAAACTGCCTATCCCGAGAATCAGTTTTCCAGTGCCACAGATTTTTAATTGCCACAATCAGTAGGAGAAAGACTGCAAATAACAGGAGTACCAGGGCCAAACGCTGACGGAGGCAAAGGCTCACTGAAGGCACAGTGAAGTGCCAAGATGCTGGACACAGGCAGGAAAAACTGATCCTGGAAAAAGAAAAAACAGTTTTTTCAAAGACTGTCTCAACCACTGAGGCTTATAAGTACAATGGTTATAGCAGTATTTCTCAAATTCGTTTAGGATGTTTAAGATGTGTGGATTTCAACTCCCAGAATTCCCCAGTGAGCTATCTGGAGTTCTGGGAGTTGAAGTCCACATGTCTTAAACTTGCCAAGGTTGAAAAACACTGGACTATAGTATTAAAAAGCTAAGTGTAGATGTTCCTAATATCCACAAAAAATCAATTTGGCTCAAAGCTAATAGGAGGAAATCTTCCAATAGGGTTGGGAAACAACATAGAATGTAACTGGAACACACATGAGCTTCACAGATAAATAAGAACATTAAAGTCTGCAGCACCGGTTCTTTCATGCCATCAACAGCTCTGAGAAGCTTCTTCACCCATTGCCCAGAAATCTCATGACACCCGTTCTTCCACATGATAGAAGCCGAAGAAAACAAAAACAGGACCACTTTCTGATATCTTTGGAGGATCGTTAGCAGGTATTGGACCCTCCCCAACTGCCATCAAAGACTATGGATGCCATTCAGACTATGGCAGAAGGAAAGAAGGGATTAAAATATTTATAATTTTTTTTCCAATTTTATTTATATGCCGCCCTTCTCTGGAGACTCAGGTGCCTTACAATGCGTTAAGCAATAGCCTTCATACTTTTGTATATTTTATACAAAGTCAGCTTATTGCCCCCACAAACTGGGTCCTCATTTTACCCACCTTAGAAAGGATGGAAGGCTGAGTCAACCTTGAGCCTTGGTGAGATTAGAACTCGCAGTAATTTCAGGCAGCTGGATGTTAAATGCTGGCTTAGTAGGAGGCATTAGCCTGCTACGCCAGTCAGGCTCCTGAGTGGTACCCGAACATTCTTTTTTCATCATTGCTTTCATTGGAAGCAAGAGGACAGAGGAGGATTGTACTTATTAGAAAAAAATTAAACCTGTTAGCTGAAATATGGGATATCATATCCTTTGAATAAATGAACAACATTTCAAAGCTTCTATCTATACCACAACCCACTGCAATTCCTCCTCTTGTATTGTACTGAGACTTACCCCTATTGCATACAACTGTAATGAGTGATTGACACCTGCCTCCCTCAGCCCATTTTTCTCCAGTGGGCTGGACAGCAACTTTCAGAATTCCCACCAGCGGACAGACGAATCATTTTGTCATGATATAGCTATGTAATGCCGCATGATAGCAATCTCTTCCCTTTTCTCCGGGAAGTCTCGACCTACCTTTCGGAACGGAACAGCAAAGGAGGAAGCTTGTCTGCCACTTCCCCCACCCACAGGAATCATACAGTCACCTTCTCCGACTGGCAGGCAAGGAGTGTGATCTTTGAACCGCCCTGGATGCCAGCTGGGCTGTGCTGGGCCAGTTTATAAGAGCGAGGAGGGTGGGAAAAGAAGAAAATTTCCCCTGAAACTTCGGGCATAAGATTATTTCCCACTCTTAACCTACAGCAGCCGTTTTTACCCCTTAAACAGGCTCAACCAACCGTTCTCATGCCGTCTGGAGAGGATGCAGACCTTGAGTCGGGAAAGAAGGGAGGGAAGGCATGTTAACAGACGTCGCTTTCCCGTCACCTCACCTGGCCATATGGTCCCCCCGCTGTCCAGAGTCTGTCAGCGTCCTCTAACGGTCTCCAGAAGGGAGTCGCATCTCTTGCCTTTCCGCCACAGGATCCCGGAGCTTTTACAGGAGAAAGTCAAGGAGGAGGAGGTGGTGAGCCCACTCAAGACCCCGACTCCCCTCTTCCGAGATGGCCACGAAGTATCTTATCTTCGCGCTTCCGAATTGGAGGGTCCCGGATCTCCCTCTTCGCCGGCACTCAACGGAGGGACTCACAGCTGCCGCTCTTTCCTCCGTCCAGAACCTGCCGGGGCTCGCTTTCCAGCCACGTCCTCAGGACGAGGGAGCTCTGAAGAGGCGGCCAATGGGGACGAGGCTGCGGTTGACGTAGCGGGCCCAAGGCGGCCGCTTTGAGCAATTCGGCAGTCACGGCCCCGCCCTTCTGACCTTCTTACCCAATCAGCTCGCAAACTCAGAGGGGCTCTTCAGTTCCCGAGACACAATCCCGAAGCGTCGTTAAGCAACCTTAATTTCGCGAACGTCACTGGCCAATGCAGGGGCCGGTCTCGGCTGAGGGCGGGCGTTCCAGTTTCATGAGCTGACGTCACGGAAAGGTTGCCCAATTCGGGGGCCTAAAGGAGACTCTTTCGAAAGTTCGGCTCGATCGGCTTCGCTGTCAGCCGAAATTTGAGACGCTGGCGACGCCGTGGAATCCCCGATGAGGCCGCGCTCGGCAGCCCCCCCTGGCGAGCCACAGGGACACACGCTACCCACGGCAGCGCCGTCTTTAAAGTCAAACCAACCAGCTTCTCCAAACAAACCACACGCGCCATAGAAAGCGGCCATCCCTTCTTACCAGGCTGACTTCCAGCCTGACAGGCAGCGTAGCCAATGACCGTTCCCTTTTCCGACGTAGAAGCGCGTTCGGCGGAAAGATGCCCAATGGAGTGAGGATACAACAAAAGGTCAAAGGGGCATCGCCGAATACCATTTTGTGATAGGCGGGGCTCAAGGCCGGCCTTTGCCAACCGACCAATTCGCGTCGGCCTAGGGCGGCGCGAACACGGACCGCGACCAATCCGCAGTGCCTGTAGGCGGGATGAACTGAGCGGGAGCCGCAGGACCGAGTGGGGTATCCCGTAACCGACTCGACGGAGGCGCCATGGAGCTGGGGGCAGGCGGCGCGGCGGGGCCCGGTCAGCGGGGCGCGGCGGCGCCGGGCCGCCTGCTCCTCTTGCTGCTGGGCGGGGATGGCGGGGGAGGGTCGGGTTGGGTGTGGCCGTGGCCCTCGGGGGGCGGCGGGGAGGGGGGGACAGGAACGGACACGGAAACCGGCCGGGAGCCGGACTACGAGGCCCTTCCCCGCGGCTCCGCCGCTTCCACCCACATGCTCGCAGGGGCTGTGGCTGGGGTGCTGGAGCACAGCCTTATGTACCCGGTGGACTGTGTCAAGGTGAGGAGAGGCGGCGAGCCGCGTCGGTGCCTCCGAGGGGGGCGGCGGGGCGGGCAGGGAACAGGGACAGGGGATGCCTTCGAGGAGGGCTGGAGCAGGATCGCGCAGGGCTCCTCACGGGGGTTCTCCGTGAGGTCCGACATTGACCGGTTGGGGGGAAATCCTTCGGCTCCCTCCGAATTGCTCCAATAAGTGACAAGGAGATTTGACAGAAGGTCAAAGGGATGCGCGTCTCGGGGTGGTTACTATGAATTAGGCCAAGAAGAAGAGGGAGCAACAAGTAATTGTGTCTTTTGCGGTTGGCGGCGGAAGTGGCAATGGGCTGTCTTCTGAGTCCCGAACTTGAGATGACAGTTAAGAAGCATTGCCACCAGCGATTGAGAATTGGATCTCTTTCTTCCATCTCAGACTAGCCCCTTTTTGCCAGAAAAAACGGAATGGACTCAGCCATTGCATAGGAGATCATAGGAGGGTGGGGTCGAGGGAATTGTTTGGAAGTTTATTATACTTCCAGATACGGAATCATATTGTCTGAAAAAAATCTCATGTAAGTAGGGAGAGAGAGCATACAGCAGAATTAAAGCAGAGTCTCAAATGCTGAAGGTTTGTAAACGGGAAGTGGGTGGACAGAGTTTGGCTGGGAGAACTTATTTGAGTAAATCTCTAAACATATCTAACCTGCTCCCCCTCCCCCCATCCCCGCACTGGCAGACAAGGATGCAAAGCCTGCAACCAGAACCTGCTGCTCGTTACCGGAATGTGCTGGAGGCTTTGTGGCGGATTGTCCGAACTGAAGGGATCTGGAGACCTATGCGTGGATTGAACATCACAGCTACAGGGGCTGGTCCTGCCCATGCCTTGTATTTCGCCTGCTACGAAAAATTGAAAAAGACACTTACCAACCTTATCCATGCTGGGGGCAATAGTCACGTGGCCAACGGTATTATCCCTTCCTGCCTCCTAACCCCATCCTGGGGTTCTAGTTGTACCAGTTGGGGCTCAGAGTGAGAGGATGCCAGATTTATTCTTATTATTCTGGCATTGGTACTCTCTGAACCCTCAAGGTTATGGACATTCTTTCATGATGCTGTATTCTGCTTGCAGCAAAACAGTATGTTAGCAGTATGTCTCTTTGAGCAGTATGTGGTCTCTAGGGTTTTAGGGATAAAAATGGGCAAATAAGGTTTCTGGCATGTGTTTTTGTATCTTATGTGAGAAAGTGATGTGGTAGAAGAGTGACTGATTGTTTGCATATATTTCTGGTTTTTAAAAACATGCATACTGATGTGCTTAAGATACATATGCTTGTATTTGCCTCAATGCCTCTTTCTTTTAGCAACTTAATTGAATGGGGAGAATTCCAGGCTTGCTGTTACAGGTGCTGTTCCATTCATTTAGTCAAATCTGCTTCCTAAGAATAGTTTATTTCTAACGCTTCTACTTAATCTCTGATCATCTGATTGTGGTATTTTATCTCTTAAAATCTAAGACATAACTCATCACCCCCTGCATCTTGTTGACATTTTAGAAGAAAGATAGTATAGATAGTCCTCAGCTTATGATCACAATTGGGACCAGAATTTCCATCTTAAGTTGTTGCAGTCATAAGTCAATTCAGACCCAATTTTATGATCATTGTTATGATGGTCAGTGAATCGCCATGGTTGTTAGTACATCTGCAGTCAATAAGCAAACACCATGATCATAAGTGTGAACTCATTTTTTTTGAATAGGCGTTTTTTGCTGCAAATTGGCAAAAAGGGTTACAAATACAGCAGCTATCATGTGACTGTAGGACATAGGTTATAAAAGTAAGCTGGTTGCCAAATGCCTGAATTGCAATTTTGTGAACATGAAGGTGGTGCAATGGTTGTAAGTGCAAGGACAGACTTTTTCAGCACTGTCGTAATTTTTAAGTCACTAAATGAGTGGTCAAAAGTTGAAGACCGTTTATAAGGATGTAAATAGTAAGTTTATGCAACATTTCAGATTCAGGATCCAAAAGATGCCGCAGAGGGAGGAGGAGTATGAAATTCGCATTTGCATGCAACATTGTAAAGGAGCTATTTTTTCCTGAGTCCTATTCCTTTCTGCCCCTGCTTTCATTCTTTCTGAAACAGTTGTAGAAGATCAAAATTGAAATGCTGCACAGCTCACTGATAGTAGAATTATCTTAGCTTTTGTCTGTTTCATATTAATTACAAAGGTCTTAACTAAGATGTTTAGAAGATATTCTGTTTCCTCTTTTTTTCTAGTTGTAAACAGAATTAATTTGGAGAAACATTGTATTAGAATCTTGGTTATTTCTGCTGTTCCTGTTGAAAGTTAAGGCTTAGTTCTGCATAAGCTACTTGTCCCTTGGAAGGAATGGCTTATGCCCCTATTTTCACATGTATAATATTGTGATGGCCTAATCTGGGATGTCATTAAAACCCTCATGGGTCTCATCTCAACTTTGCTTCATATTTAACAGTCCTTGTCTTGCAGGTGCAGCAGGCTGTGTGGCAACGTTGCTTCACGATGCAGCCATGAATCCAGCGGAAGGTAATACTGTTTTTCCTGTCCGCTTCATCTTTCGTGAAGATAATTATTTTTATTACCACCAGAAAATATTTCCTTATTTGTGAGAAGAAAGGGAGACAGAGCAATTATTTCTACAAATTTTATTTGAATGATGGATTGCAATGACTGGAATATGTTTGTTTGTTTGTTCAATTTCTGTGTCCGCCCATCTTCGTCAATGACTCTGTGCAGTTTACAATTCAGAAAATATACTATGATTAAAAATAAAATAAAAACCTTTTAAAAAATAAAAATAGTAAAACCAGCAAAAAAAAAAAACAGATTAAAAATCCAGTTCAAGATATACAAGAGCAAGGTATTGGCCAGTTAACAGGGCCCTTGGCACGTTCAGCACTCCAGACTCAGGGGCATAGCCAGGGTTTTAGGGTCTTATAAAAGGCTAGCAGGGTCGGGGGCTGTCTGATCTCTGAAGGGAAGATGTTCCATGGAACGGGCTGCTATAGGAAAAGCTTGCCTCAACCATATGGTCTTGCCTTATTATAAACATGAAAAAGTGAATGAAAATTATATTATAGCGTGGCTTCATGTTGCCTGCTTTCTGTAAGAATACCAAAACTCATTCTAGTGGTCCTAAATATTTTCCACAATCTAGAAAGGGGGGTCTGAGTCTGCTGATTTAATGCAATTGTATAAGGCTTGATAGATTGATAATATATTCCTGTACTGAGGTTTATGTGAGGACTGTATTGAATACTGAAGAATAAGAGTCTGTGTGTGTGTGTGTGTGTGTGTGTGTGTGTGTATACACACTGAATGCATATCGGTTATACTACTATATTCATTAGAGTTTTTTTCTTTCTTTCCCACATTTCAATATGATTGGATTGCTGTTATCACCCATTTCCAGTGGTAAAACAAAGAATGCAGATGTACAATTCTCCATACCAACGAGTAACAGACTGTGTGCGTGCTGTGTGGTGCAATGAAGGGGCAGGAGCTTTCTACCGAAGCTATACCACTCAGCTGACCATGAACATCCCCTTTCAGGCTATCCATTTCATGGCATATGAATCCCTACAGGAGCACCTCAACCCCCACAGACAGTACAACCCTAGTTCCCACATGGTGGCAGGTGCCTGTGCAGGTGCCATTGCAGCTGCTGCCACCACACCTTTGGACGTTTGCAAAACATTGCTGAATACACAGGAAGCCTTGGCACTGAATACCAACATCAGTGGGCACATCACAGGTATGGCTCACGCATTCAGGACGGTGTATCGCGTGGGCGGGCTAACTGCGTATTTCCGTGGGGTTCAGGCACGTGTCATTTACCAGATGCCCTCCACAGCTATTGCATGGTCTGTGTATGAGTTCTTCAAGTACATCTTAACAAAGCGAAAGGAGGAACGGTTGTCCAGGAAGTGAAATGGCGTTATCGGCTTGGCTGGTGCCAAACTCAGATGACAAGCAAGACTTTGGAATACTGATGCCGCCTCTTGCCTGCTGCTGCATTTTGCACAGCCCATTGTTCTCTCAATGGAAAGTATACAGCAAACAGCAACTTCACCTGCTTTTAGCTTATCATCTAACAAACATGCCCCAGGTGTTGGATATAAATAAAGATCAGGGTGGAATTACTGTGAGCATATTGGAAATTGGGGTGATAGCCTGCATTTTCAGAAATGATTGCAGGTAAGAATTAGTAGAGGCAGAAGAAGTGTTAGCTAAGCTGTTGTCTATTAGCACTCACACAGACCTCATGCTCTTTGAGAAGGCTTTGATTGTTGTGGCCCTTGGCACTTCCAATAAAGTCTGCTTTATTGTCCTAGGCCTTGTCTCTTTCTTACCAGATGATTCTGAGTGTTTCTTTATGGAAGAGGGTGGGGAACGTGCAGCTTTCCTGATGGTGTTAGATTCCAAAATTGATTAGTCCCAGCAAACCCTTCCTTCTTATAGATAAGATAGATTCATTACACTTTTATGATAGGAATTGTTTTGTTTTCTGATCTGAAGAGGTGGAAGATAAGTAAGATTCCCTTTCATAATGCTGAATGTTGTATGATGTACATTGAGATCCAAGAAAATTCTTCTCTTTTGAATGCTACTCATAAAGCATTTGTGACTTTTCAACACTTAGCACAGTCTATTCAGCACTATTGCCAGTCCACTTAATCTCAGTATGTATGAGAATAGTGAAAAGAGACACTGTCTGCTTTAACTTGTGGTGTCCTTCAACTGACTTGTTAGGCATTGTATTAAAATTACACTGTGAAAAAGTTATATAATACACATATGCATGGTAAAATTTGTTCACATGCATATACACAAGTCTGATATGGAAAAACAGATGGGTACCAAACTGCAATTGAAGAAGAGGTGCTTTTGTAGAACATGTTACTCCATTAACCCTTGTAAAATATGCTGCTCTGCATTAGCTTGTATTGGTAATAATAAGATCTTTTTCTGTCTCCACCAATGAAATATGAATTTAATAGAGGGGATAGTAATTCTGTAATTGTTAACATTTAACATGGAGTGGCCAAGTAAGAACAAACTTAACTTCAAAGTTACAAAACTTTTGAAGGTGATAAATGCATTTGTCATTTTAAGGAATTAATTGTGATTAGCTTTCCTTCTTCATCTCAAGGCTTAGAAACTGACATTTTACAAGGGGGGACTATATAGAAGCAATAAATATAGCAATGCAGTTAAGGCAGTGTTTTTTAGTATGTTAATAGTTCTGTCAAAATGCAACATAAATCTTTGTATAGTATTGCTCTCTGTCTGCTTCAGATGAGTATATCCCAGCTTTATATTCCTAGCAATGCATCAATATCTGCAGGGAAAGGGACATTCCTGAGCCATAATTTAAACCAAAGTAGGAACTAAAATATTTTCTCCTTGAAGTGTCCTTTTGTTCATGCATAACTGCCTTGCTGCATCTTAATTTATCTTCTACTGACTTATCTTTTAGCCTTTGCTAGAGAGTCTTGTCCTAGGAAATGTCACCACTTGGGAACACATGCAATCATATGTACCATACATTCTTACTGTAGCAATGTCTATTGTTAGGAAAATACATTTTGTATTTGTTCTCCGTTCTGTCTTACTGTGGTATCACCCTCCCTCATAGGAATTAATTTTATGGTGTTTCCTGTATCTCTGCATATTTTAAGATGATTCTTTAGCAATTTCAGATATCTGGGAATTGCAATCACAGCACATCTGGATGACACCGGATCAGATTAGAAAAGATTAGGAGGGCAAGGGTGAAAATGGAAATGATTATATGGAAATGATCCACAGTTGGTTTTATCCACACTCCCTGCTAATATCATCTAACAAATTAATAGGGATGGGGATAGGCGGTCCCTCTCCCTATCATAAAGCTTGGGTAAAATGATTCCTTTCTTATCAGAGATATCTCTAAACAAAGATATGAATCTTTAAAAGTTAAAGGATGATTCCATGTGTGCAGCCACCAGATGCACTCAATAACTTTTTGTTTCGCTGTTCATAGTTTGAGCCACTTTCTGTTGTGATTTTGAAAGAATGAGAATTAATCTTTTTAGATATTTCCACAGCTATACGTTTATTATTTGGCTAGATAACATCATCATGACACTGATGATGTTGCCTAGTTGGTTAATGAAACGTTTGGAAGCAAACAACCAAGCTCTGAGAGCACCAATGGTTCCATAGTTCAGCCCTGAACTACATATATCCTCTTCTGTTGGAATTATTTGCTATATTTAGCATCAGGAGAATTATTCCTGCTGTAATAATTATAGTGGTAGGCTTCTTAAAAAGCACAAAATACAAAATATTATTTGCTGAATACTATGTTTCCATTATTGCTAATTTGGTTGGTTGATTAATTTTATACAAAGACATCATAAATGTAGAAGCACTCTTCTGTGGTGGGGCAGAAAGGGGAAATGTTAGTTGTGTGCTACATGGCAAATGAAATAACAGTCTCCTCTGCTTAAGGAGAGAACATGATCAATCAATCAGAATAGAGCTGGATGAGACCTGGGAGGTCTTCTAGTCCAACACCCTGCTCAAGAAGGAGACGCTATACAATTTGAGAGAAGTGGCTGTCCAGTCTCTTAAAAACCTCCAGTGATGAAGTACCTACAATTTCTGAAGGCAAGCTGTTCCACTGGTTAATTGTTCTCATTTAATTGTTAATTGTTCTTGATTAAAGCCAGGCATTATTTTGGCTATAATGCTTAATTCCCTATAACACATAATTTCTCCGAATGAAAAATATGAACAACTTCTATACTACTGTAAGTAAATCTACTCTAGCAGTGAAACCGTTTAAGATGCAGTTATTACACCAACCAATAGGTGGGGATGCTGCCAAAGGCGCCGTTCTCGTCCTTTTTTTTTTTTTTTTGTGCTCTGCCTGGAGAATACAATACTGTATCGCCACTGTCTGGGTTGATGGAATAACGAAAGAGCTGCCCTTTCAATGAGCAGTGCCGTGGATTTGCATGCCAAGAAAAATCTGAGTTGCTGCTCCATTATCTATCATCTATCTATGAGTTGCTAAGGAAACCACGGAGCTGGATTGAAAGGAAGCTGGCCTTAGCATCGCAGCCTTGTGGCAGTAAAGTTATTGTAGGCTCTCCTTAGGACATGGGACACAAGATCACAAAATCTCGATACCGATACCGTATTGTTCATGGAGGGTGGGAGGAGATGATCATTCTCTAGTTCCACAAAGGGGATCTTCTACAAAATGTTGCACTGCTTGCATTCAGGCTACTCCGTGTACTTGCTGATAGCCAATCAGAGTTCTCAGAGGGCTATTACAGGGTTTCCTCGTCATTAACAGGGCTCGTTGTCCCGTGTCCCCATCCCCTCCCCTGCCACCACTTTCCCATGTATTTATTTACATATTTTTACATACATCTCTGTTTCTCCATCAAGAAGGGTGACACTTCTAAGAGATGACGTCTTGAAGAGAATTGAAGAGATTCTTATCTTCGATTAGATAATGAAAAATAGATGAATCAATCAATCAAATTGTTTCCGGAAGGGAAGTGAGAAGCTGAGCTGAAGGTCATGTGATATATGGAATTATCTTCAAGTAAAGAGCCCTTACTAGAGGGAGTAAAGGATAGGGATACAAAGCCATAAGATGAGAACAAATTCCTATTAACTAGTTTTGTGTGTCAGGTGAAAAGCATGGACTCTATATAGAAATTTCACTATTCACAATTTCACAATTATTTATTAAAGAGTATTTATGGGGCCAGATGGGGACAGGTAGTTGCAGGTGGGCTGAGTTTTCTTTTTTTAAATTAAAACTAAAAATTCTTCGGATATAATCATTTTCTTTAAATGCATAAGAGAAATAAATAACTGTTCTTCCCTTCATTTTCTACACAGTCGCTTTCCCTATAATGAAAATCTCAAGTTGTTCCAGCCCTGCATGCCATAATTCTAGGACCTGGGACCATCTAATGAAGCTGAATCAGGGGTGAAATCTAAAATTTGTTAGTACCAGTTCTGTGGGCGTGGCTTGGTGGGGGAGGGTAATGTGACTGGGTGGGCGTGGCCAATTTTTTTAAAACCATTTTTTACATGTAAAACCATGTTAAAAAAATGCTTTCAAAAGGCTCTGACGAGCCCAGCTGAGTTGCCTGATCGCAGGCAACTCAGCGGGGATTGTCAGAGCTTGGATCGTCAAAGCCATTTAAAAGAAAACAGTTTTTTTTTTCTTTTAAATGGCTCTGGCGATCCAAGCTGAGTTGTCTGATTAGCAGGCAACTCAGCTGGGATCTTCAGAGCTGGGACCTTCAGAGCTAGGCTCGTCAGAGCTTGGCTCATCAAAGCCATTTAAAAGGAAAAAAAGGCTCTGATGATTGCGCAGCTCAGCTGAGCATGGGGGGTGGGGGCAAGGATTTTTGCTACTGGTTCTCTGAACTGCCCACCGCCATCGCTACCTACTCGCCCAAGCTGGTCCGAACCGGGAGCATTTCACCCCTGAGCGGAATGAAGGGAAATTCAGCACAGCCAATATAATCTCTGTTCTACAGTTCCTGGTCAAGCTATAAGATTCATTGCCAAAAGGTATAATGATGGTTACCCAATATTGAAGATTTTACTGTAAATAAGGATTGGACGTTTCAGGGGCATGGCTATCCTGCTAGTACAGGTAGCCCTCGAGTTATGACCACAATTGAGCCCAAAATTTATGTTGCTAAATGAAACATTTGTTAAGTGAGTTTGTCCCATTTTATGACTTTTCTTGACGCAGTTGTTAAGTGAATCATTGCATTTAAGTTAGTAACATCGTTGCAAAGTGAATCTGGCTTCCCCATTGACTTTGCTTGTCAGAAGGTCGCAAAAGCTGATCATATGACTTCAGGACACAGCAACCGTCATAAATATGAACCAGTTGCCAACCACCTGAATTTTGATCATGTGACCAAGGAGATGCTGCAATGGTTGTAAGTGTGAAAAATGGTCATAGGTCACTTTTTTTTGGTGCCGTTGTAACTTTGAACAGTCACTAAATGAACTGTTGTAAATCGAGGACTACCTGTACTCTTTATGGATAAATCATGACCCCAGTTTCAAATTCAGTGAGCCTTTCCACATAGGTGGGTTATTGTGATAGGTATGTACTTTCTTAGCCCCATTTGACCCCATCCGCCTAAGGCAGCCTCTAAGTCATCCCTGATTAAAGAGTCTGTTGCTTTTCTTCCTGCTCATGAAACAAGCAATCCAGCTATGGCATTTTTCTCCTTTCCTGGAGGGTGTATCTTCTCTTGTGGTCCAGTGGATTAGTGTTTCCCTGACCTTCGAATTTTAGCTACAACTTTGCTACTCCTTGGCCCTATCTTTTACATAATGGATTTGCTGTGTCAATGATCTTCCTTCTCTTCCCGCCTCTCCTTTTCCAGATATTTTAAAGATCAATTGTAAAATGTCAAGTCAGATGTAAAGAGAGAGCGGAAATGGGGAGGCAAAACTGCCAGCAGTAGTGTTATTGCTTCTCTTTTGTCTTGCTCAGCTCCAAGAGGTGACCAAAAGAGAGAGAGGCTGGGGGTTTCATGACTTTATAGTTTTGATCTGAATTGTGATCGGAACTTGATCTTGAATCTCCACAGAGACCACTCTGAAGAACACAGATCCTGATACCAATTGTGTGTATGTGCATCTTTGAGTTAGTTTTGGCTTTTATGATTGCCTGGACAGGTTCCTAAATTATTCTTTGCAAGACTACAGAATTGGTTTGACATTGCCTTCTTCCTAGGGCTGAGAGAAAGTTACTGGCTCATGTCAGCCAGCTGACTGTGCCTAAAAACAAGATTAGGACTCATGGTCTTCCAATGTCTAATATTCTACCCCAGATATTTGCTTTATAATCTCCTCCAGCAGAACTGGGTATACCTTGAAAAAATTATTGCAAAAGGAGTCGGTGTACTCTGAAAAGCAAGTCTTTCAGAACCTGAATGGCAGGATGCTATGATGTGCTTTGAGTGGCAGAATGCTATGATTATGAGAATGGGGAAAAGAAGAGGAAACTGGACCAGATGGGCTTTTGATCTGATCCTATGATCTAATTATGACAGATCAATAAATGAATAACAGATCAATGAGACGGAGAGAATTAATAATATTTCTACACAAACTAATTCATTGAAATCTGGTACCATATAGGTGTTCCACAGTTGATTGCTTGTGTGCCATCTAATCACAGAATGAGCTGCTCATTAGTGAAGATCTTTCTCTTTTCTCTGAATATCCAAGGATCTCAATGATTTATTTATAACTCCTACAGTTACTGGCATCCCAAGGGTTCCCTTCAGGCCATCTTCTCAAAAAGAGATTACAGATTCAATGCATCTGGAGTGAACTAGGCTGCCTTAACATTTGTTTAATATTTGTGGAGCCTTCCAGATCCATTTGGTAGTGGGGTGGAACTTAATTTGTAATGCAATTTTTCCACTAGTGGCAAGCACATGAGACTATTAAATATTAATTGTTTAATTCTTCCATGGCCTCCTTGTTCATGTAGACCAGTACTTTCTTCTTCCTTCTGCTTGGACTTTATTTTTTCAGAGAAAAAATATTATTTATTCATTAATTCATCCATCTATCCATCCCTCCATCCATCCATCCATACTGAGAAGTTGCAACTATGTAATCTTTCAGATTTAAGGGACCTGGAACAGCTACTACTGCCAGATTTCATGTGTGTAACAGCTCCACTCAAAAGTTAATCTAGGTTTGAAGCATTTCTTAGTGTCTGCACTTCTCCAGCTGTGTCTTCAACTCTGACTACTGGAATTACAGGTACTGATTCAGAGCTGCAGTGAAACACATTTGGAAATCACCAGGTTGACTAGTTAAAAAAAAATTGCCCCATGCAAATGGAAAGACAACATGGTAACTGCTGCATGGTCCCATCCTGAAACCATTTCTATTCTCCTGGGATAGGGGGTATATAGAGGAGTAATTCAACTGTAATATGCCCCTAAATTACTACACTGTAGTGTGTTGTGCAGCCTCATTCCATTGCAGGTGGCGATCAAGCCCATGAGCCTGAAGGCAAAATGAATAGATGGCAAGTCAGGTGATAGACTATATATATAGGATATAGATCCCTATATCTTTTAAATTGCATTGCTTAATAATTGTAGTTGTTGTTTGTATTAATTGTGCTACAGCGGGTTTTTATATGAAGAGTAGGAGCAAAATTTAAGCATAGGTATACTTAAGAAGTTGGTTACCCCAGCACCATTACCAAAAAAGATTATCACCTGCAACGGACATGGTACAATGTACTTTGCAATCTCCATAATTCATTCAAATGTAACTTAGCTCCCAATTTAAAAAGCGGTAACAGCGCCTATATTCATTTTTCTTTTCTGTTCTATCATGTCCGATTCTTGGAGACTGCCTGGACAAGTCCCTGCAGTTTTCTTGGTAAGTCTTTTCAGAAGTGGTTTGCCATTGCCTCCTTCCTACAACTTAGGGAAAGTGGCTGGCCTAAGATCAACCAGCTGTCTTCATCTCTAAACCAGGAGCAAAGTCTCCAAATTTCTAGCCTGATGCCTTAACCACTACACCAAACTGGCTCAGTTGAATTACAGATTCACAGAATTCACAGACTCACTTGAATTACAGATAGGCATTCAAGACTTTTGGGTAGAGCTGAAAGAAAACTTGGTCATCAGATCCAAGCTAATGGTTACAGAAGCCTACCGATCTCCTTCTGAACCGGCCGGTCCATTCTTACCTGTGCTCATTTGATTTGTGTCTCCCAATGGCGGGATTGGAGCAATGCTACATGGAGACCTTAAGGCCATGTGGGAAAGATGAGAGCTCCTTACTGGTTATTTGTAGAGCTGAGATTCAACCTTAGAATGTACCTTAGAGGGTCTCTATTGTTATTGTACTTGTACAACCTTCTGAAAATTTATGAGGTCAATCAGAGGATTGGAGTGAGAGGCAGAATAGGTAGGTATTCCATAGACTCCACATCTCTTCTCTTCGCCCTTCAGTATCTTTTCCGTTTCAAATCTTAACCGAGGTGAAATTGGGCAGTGAACTGTGTCCCTCCGCCCTATCTCGCTCTCGGGCTGCAGGCTTAAAAGGGGGGACGAGACAAACTTGCCTTAGAAGTGGGACAGTTTGCCTGTCCGAGCCTACCGTGTGGGGACAGCACAGGATGTCAATCTCGTGCCTTTGTCCTAATTCAAGTTGGGTTGACTCAGCCTTCCATCCTTTCTAAGGTCGGTAAAATGAGGACCCAGATTGTGGGGGCAATAAGCTGACTTTGTATAAATATACAAAAGTATGAAGGCTATTGCTTAGCGCATTGTAAGCCGCCCTGAATCTCTGGAGAAGGGCGGAATATAAATCAAATTTAAAAAAAATATCCCAATTTTCTCAGCCCCTTCCCGGCTGTTCCTTTCCCGGCCCTGTAGCCACAATGGGCTTCTCTGAGCAGTTCACCAGCATCTTGGTACCCTCTTCTTGCGCGGGACAAGGGAATGACAGTGGACAGCTGGAAGGAGAAACCTTTGACTCCGGAGAGTTGGCATCCACCTCACCAGCAGCAGCAACAAAGCACATCCCCATTTGGTTAAGCGAAGTAGTTGCTGCGGGCGTTGGCTCAGCGGCTTCGGGTAGGACTCGGCCACTGCTCGCCAAAGCCAGGCGGGCTTCTAGAGCGCCCAGGGCCGGATTTAGATGAAAAGAGGCCCTAGGCTATTCCACTTATGAGGCCCTTTCACCTCCCATTTTTAAGTTTGTAAATTACATGAGAGATAATAAAAGGCCCCTCTTGATCTTGAGGCCCTAGGCTGAAGCCTAGTTAGCCTAAAGGAAAATCCGGCCCTGAGGGCGCCGCTTTAATGCGGGTTTCCCCCCCCTACAGTCACTTTTCTCGGAGTAATGCAAAATTACTCTGGTTTAAGATTAGCTAACATGGAAAGGGGGAATGGGGGGTGTCATACAGGTGAATTCACCCCCAGGAAAGTGCTAAGCGGAGCCTCGTGGACTAAACCTGCCTCTCACTTATTAGGCTCGAAGCAGGACATCTACCCTAGCAAAGCGGAAAGGATGGAGTGAGCGGAGAGACACTGGGTTGCTTTCGCCATCAGGGCGCACCGTTCAAGTGTTGTGGGAATATAATTCCCACCAAGAGAGACTCACGGTATTCTAGGGGTCGTATACATTTTTTTGTGGGGGGGCGGGACCCGCGTTCCTGAAGCATCTGCCTGTATACCCGCTTCCTCATGTCATTCCCCGATCCAGGCAGTGAGGTGCCATGGGCGTGGCATAAGGGCTTCCGAATTACAGGGTAGTCACCGGGGGAAGGTGGCTAAACCTGCGCAAGGGACACGGCTGGCACCGACTTATTCGCTCTGCCTGGGGTGGAAGCGGGCCAGACCGGCTCCGCATTTGCGCCTCCTCCATCCTTCCGCGCTATAGCGAGGGCAGATCTCGATATTGCACCTGATTTATTATTGGATCCTTAAACACCTGGCAGTGTGGCTACATCGATACATTTAATACACGGATAGCGGGAGGGGAGTCGAGGGAGCTTTGTATAAGCGAAGCTGCTTTGGGCAGCGCCTGGCCTCTGTTTGCCCCACTGCAGTCCAGGCGCGGAGCCTGGAGACTCCCGGGTTGCACCTGCCCCTGGCCTGCCCCGTCCAAAAGCTTCGGGCCGTTGCGGAGGCCGGTGGGGGCTCTCCCCAGGGGAGTCCAAATAGAGAATGTGTTCTTGTCGATCGCGGCGATCCAGGTTAGCTCCGAGAGCGGACGAAGTGCTGGAGCCCAGCCACAGACCAAGGTCCCCCTCCCACGTCTCCGGAGTCCGCTTCTTTTTCCCCAAAGGGTCCCAGGGCGGCCCCCGAGTGGCTGCGGAGGACCAGCGACCCTCCGGCCCGCGGAGTTCCAGGAGCAGCGCCGCCTACCAGGCTCGGATGCCCTGAGTGCAGGAGGAGCCGGCGGCCCCCTGGTGCAAGGGCTGAGCTCCGCCGGGGAAGCCGCCCATGTTTACATAGGGCCCCGGCGACGGTTGCACCGAGGGGCCCAGGCTGTTGGCCGCCGGGTAGCTGCAGCTGTAGCCGGCGCCGTAGGCTGCACCGCTGGAACCGCTGTAGGCGTAATTGGGGAAGCCGTTGTACGCGTAGGAGGCAGCGGGAGCGTTGTAGGGCGCGCTGTAGGCCTGCGAGCCCCCCAGGCATGGCTTGCCGTCCCTCACCAGTACCGGAACGGCCACTCTGCGGGGCGGCGGAGGCGGAGGCGGCGGCGCTGGAGGCTGCTGGGCCGCCCCCGCCGCTGGGCCGCCGAGTTCCAGGGCCTTGTCCTGCCGCTGCCGCTTGCACTTGTAGCGCCGGTTCTGGAACCAGATCTTGACCTGAGTGGAGGTGAGCTTGAGGCTGCTGGCCAAGAGCTCCCGCTCGGGTGCAGAAAGGTAGCGCTGCTGCTGGAAGCGTCTCTCCAGCTCGAATACCTGCGCCTGCGAGAAGAGCACCCGCGGCTTCCTCCGGCTGCGCGCCTTGGGACGCTCCGAGGCCTCCTCCGCGGGCTCTTTGCCTGCAACGAGAGCGAAAGTAGCGAGGAGTAATGGAGCAAGACGCCTAAGGGTGAGGCGGCCGCCTCTGAGCGCGATTGTTGCCCCTAAGCCATTGATTTCGGTGCAGCCAACGCCTGGAGATACACCTAGTAGGAGACCCTTTTCAGACTTCTACACATCTGCACCACTTGATGCCCTTTCCAGGTTTTGGGCACAAGTGTCTGCAATCTCTGCCAACACCATACCGATAATGGGAATGGGGCCATCAGCTGTTCTCTGGGATGAATGAGCATGGAGGGAACCCCCCACTCTTTGGAAGCCCCCTTTATCTTCTCCTGAGTAGGGCATGGATTTGTCCTCAAGTATCTTTTGATGCAACCAAAGAAAAGTCAGGCCACAACATAGCAAATCCTTAGGATTCCTATAATGATTTGCTGCACGAAGTTTAGTATACCATGAAGTATTCATATCTGACTGAGATCGTGTTTTCCACCCACCTACAAGTCACTGTGATTGAATTCACACAATATACCAATTTGAAACAAACCATCTTCTGGGTTAATCTCTATTTTACAGGATTTACACTCAAGTCCCAATGATTACAGACTGAAGATTCCACAAGAGGCAAGAGGACTTTTTTAAAAAAAAATCAGGCAAAAATAAAAATGGAGCAGAATAACATTTTGACTTGATGAAACAATTCTAACTTGGCCAACCACTTTTGAATAAAGACCCCAACCAGGTTAGCAATGTTGGATCTCCAACTACACACAACTTTATAGCCTCCGGGCTTGAAAATGTGAGAGCAGCCCTTGGAGGGCCGAAGCTGCTGCCATTTTCTTTGGCCAGAGTTTGGAGTCGAACTGAGCTTAGATCAATTACTGTCTCCTCGCCATTAAAAGGGACCGGTTGTCTGAAAGAACTGGGAGCTGGAAGAAGGACCTTTGCCCACAAGGTAAGAGAAGGACAATTTCAGTATATCCTGCAAATACAACAGCGCTCTTCTCTTCCCCATCACCAAGTCTAGGCCTGGCAGGCCTGTTCTAAACAGATCAGGAATAAACTGTTTTCCGCACTCCTGAGCAAAGTCTGGCGCCAGATTCTCCCCCCTTTGGGTGCTCTACCCTGAGGGCCTAGGAGAGCCTAAAGCCGCCTCTAAATCTGACCTCCTATGCCTACGCTAAGGAAGGCTTGGCCTTGGCTCTATCATTTATCTCCCCACTCTTTGGGAAGAGCTGGGTGGGCCTGGGGGAGAATAGGAATTGCTTTTCTAGTTAGCTTACAGCCCAGTTTTCTAGCAAGCGACTATAATAGGGCTGACTCTCCAGATGAAGGCTACAAGGTCGCATGCCCTGCACAAAGTTAACCAGCGAGGGTTCAAACAAACCAATCTTATTTCATAATTAAAAATCCTCCCCCTCCCCACACGAGCCTTCTAGGGACACAGCCTGATACAAGCGGTCTCAGCATTTCGACAAGGGAGATCATAACCTAGAAAGCTTCGAAGCACTCAGTCTTTCCTAGCGACAGACAAGGCAATTTACTCCCCAAAGCAGCCTCCATCACCTCCCCACCATCCCAACAAGACGGGGGTGCTAAAGCCGAGACCACCTGAAGGACCCTTAAAAAGGGGCTGAAGCGAACATGCAGAGCGAGAAGAAACACCTCGGACAAAGCGTGCTGGGAAGATGCGTCCGCAGCTCAGCATCCCGGTCTGCTCCGGGTGACAAAGAAATATTGCCGAGGCTCCAGAGGAGGGCAGGGCAGCTCGGATGATACCGGCTCTGGGCCACTCTGGAGAAGGTCTCCCGAAGGGGCTTGGTCGGGGCCCCCAGCGCTCCTGTACTCACCGGTCCCCGAGTCCCGCGCCGGCTCTGCCTCCTCCGCCAGGCCTTTGGGCTCGCAGGTGCTCCGCAGCACCGCCTGCACGTAGCTGCCCGGGGAGAAGCCCCCGTCCGCTTGGCTCTTTGTGGAGGCCATGGGGGTCAAGAAGGGCTGCTGCTCCTCGCTCTCTTCCTCCTCCTCGCCGTCTGAGAAGCGGCAGCTCAGCAGGCAGGAGGCGGCGGCGGCGGCGGCGGGGAAAGGCGGTTCGAGGGGGGCCCCGAGACGCTGCTGCTGCTGCTGCTGCTGCTGCTGCTCCAGTTTCAGGATGTCCTTGACGGAGAAGGGGGTGGAAGTGGCGGGGCTGGGGAGCATCCTGGGCAGGGAGGCGGGAGAGAGAGAGACGGCCAGCCCGGCTGGGGCAGAAGGGCCGCGCCCGGGAGCGAAGCCAGGCGAAGTGGCGTCCATGCGAACGCGGCGCCGCCTCTGCCAGTCCCCGCCTCGGCGAGGACCAGCAGCCCGCTCTGGACTCGGAGCCGCCTCTTCGGCCGAGCGGGGCACGTCACGGCGAGGAGGGGCCGGGCCGGGCCCCCATTGGAAGGCGGGGAGCGGGAGCGGAGCCGGCCCTCCGGGGAAACCTGCCCAAAGGTGAACTGGTGACCCGGCGGGGCGAGGAGCCTCGTGCCCGGCACCCCCAAGACCGCCGCCCGGGCACGGTGGACGGGGAGCGCCCAGAGCCGGCTGAAACAAAGGAGTCCTGTCGGTTCGATCTGGCCCAGCCTCCCCGCTTCTGGACCGGCCGTGCCCGCCCCGAGGGTCGAGTCCGGAGGTCTCCCGCCCGTCCCTCGGGAATTGGCTTGGAGCCGCTTGGCTTGGCTTTCCCCACAAGGCTGGAAGGGCCCCGCGGAAAAAAAGGCCGGGCAGGGGCGCCGGCAGCCCTCTTCCCCTACCCGGCTAGGTAAGCGGGAGCTGCCTCGGAGGGTGATCGTGACCGCTGCAGGAGCGGGCGGAGGATGGGCAACCCGGCCCTATTGAGAGCCATTAAGGCTTATTCCGGGAAGAGGAAAGGAAGTTTCCGCCGAGGAAGGAGGACAGCGGCCATCTGCTCCGTGTCACCTGTGACACCGCTCGCCTTCCTCGGCGTTTAAAGCCCTGCCCTAAAGAGAACGATGGCACATCATAAGCGTCATCACAAGGACGGTTACGGTAGCCGGCAGCACTATTGATATATGCACGGTGGTTAAATGTTGTGGATTGCCTCGCTGGACGGTTTTTTTTAAAAAATTATTTATTTTAAAGATGAGAAGGTCAATGCAGAGGTGGCTTCTCACCCTGATCAAATGAATCTCCTGGTTCAGGAGCAGCGTGCCTGCGGTTATGTGAATAAGGCTAAAAGGGATTGGCAAAGGACATGGGTTTTCTACTCTTAGTTGTTCTGATCGATTATGGAACAGGAATACTATATTTTTATTATTCCTAATAATAATCATATGGCTGTATTTATAAAATCTATCTGTAGAAAAAAAATAAGTCATCATAGCTGCTGCAATCTTATGTTCCACAATTAGCTGTTGATGATCAGAATTTATTCTGTTGTGTATGCAATATGAATAAAAAGCTCCAAATTTTCCTTTCCTTTCCTTTCCTTTCCTTTCCTTTCCTTTCCTTTCCTTTCCTTTCCTTTCCTTTCCTTTCAGTTCATTTCCCACAGATGGCTGAAGAAGGGTGAGCCTGAGAGAGATGGGGGGAAAGTACCCCAAGTACGTAAAAGTCATCTTAGTCATTTTCAAGTGAACTTATTAGAATGATTTAGTGTGGCTATTCAGTGACGTCACTACCGATGGATGAAATTCGTGCGAAGTTTCTTAATTTACATCTTGTTGGCTTGTTGTTCTCTCCTGGGAATTGTTGCAGTTGCAGAATTCAGAAGCAGAGGGAAGGGAAGGAATGGGAGGTTTTACAGACTGGTCCGGTGAGTGCTGGGTAGCGAAAATTCTTCCCAGGCTCTGTTTCCTAACTCACCCCTCCCAGATCGACCAGCTGGCCCCTCTTTCCACTGCCAAGACTTATTTACTTACTTTCTTTCTTTTTTTCTTTCTTTCTTTCCTTCTTTCTTTCTTTCTTCCTCTCTCTTTCTTTCCTTTATTTTTCTTTCTCCTTTCCTTCCTTCCTTCCTTCCTTCCCTCCCTCCTTCTACCTTCTCTTCCTTTCCCTACCCTTCTCTGAGGTGGGGGCAAGTTAAAAAATTAAAAACCCACAAGATTCCTGTACCAGCTCTCTGAAAATAAACGGTGAAGCAGGGTTATACCTCAGAATTGCATTGTCAATTTATTTGAATCTCCTAGGTCCCCAAACAGGCTACCCAACTTGTGCGAGGTTGACTTGTAGTTGGATCTTGGACGGTATCTAAGACTTCCTGTACTTTACTTTGCGGTAGCCATTACTTAAAATGGATCCACAGAGTTTAATAGATTTGATTTCCCCTTGAAATTAACGGTGCTGAGATTTTAAACAAAATGTACAGATAATGACTTTTATAATTATATGGGGGGGGGGGCTCAGTAGGGAAAATGACGAGGAAGGGTCTGTTCCCCATCCCGATGGGGTAAGTGACTTCCATTCGATAGGAATTGGATGTACCTGCTTATCATTGATGTTCACAACGATTCTTATGCCGCGCCGGTTATAGCAGCTTCTTGGGAGTCTGTGCAATATCAAGGCGGCTTTAAGAGTTTGGCGGCTCTTCCACTTTGTCAAGAATAATGTCGGTAATTTCACTGAGCAAATGGACAGCAGAAAACTCTTCCGCTAATCTAAGGAGGTTAAAAATAAACCGGGGAGCCAAGAGGCATGGAAGGTGCGATGCGGGCTCCAGAGGAAAAACTAAAGCCGGTCGTCACGGCCTGGCGACGAAACCGTGTCATGCAAACTCGCTAGGCTTAGGCTGCAAACGTCCCCGGGCACCCACTGCGGATTTTTTACACTCTTTGTTGTTTGCGATCAGGAATAGAAGTTCTCCCATATCGGAGCGGCTCGGAAAGTCACTGAGCTCCTAATGGAGATCCTGCAACACGGTGCACTTATCAGCGTCTCCCGCGAGGCCTGCTTGTCAATTTTTTTTTTGTTCTTGTAAATGATTTGGTGGGAAAACGGATTTAGGGCCTGGCGATCAGCTCCCGAAGCCCAGAGCCTTAGCGCATTTTCGGAGGGAGATTATCCCATCTGCAAGAGAGCAGCTTTGGAGAGAAGTATTTCCTGCCGACTTTGCTTCCAAAGCACAACTCAAGCGCCGAAGCACAACTCAAGCGCCGCAAACAACAGGGCGATTTCCTTTTCAGTAAACACGTCTGAGATCTGGCTGAAAATTTGTTACGGTTGAGAAACCGAAGCCTATTGAAAAAGATTTACGGAGAAATTAGGTTGCTACGGCACTATATATATATATATATATATATATATATATATATATATATATATACATACATACACACACATACATACACACACACACACACACATGCATACATACATACACACACACACACACACACACATATATAATTAAAACGGGGTTTCTGCTGCTTTGGAATGAAACTCTTTTTGTCGCTATCTTAGTAGGTAGGTGCCAGTTTAGGAATCTGGAAGCAACGCTTGTTTGTGCGAGGTTTTAATTTGTTTTTAAACGAAAGGAATACAACGGTAGTACGTGCATCTCTGTCTGTCTGTCTGTCTGTCTGTCTCTCTCTCTCTTACACACACACGCGCGCGCGCGCAAATTGAGCAGCCTGTCGAGATGGACTCTTATTTGAGGAAGCCTCGCAAAGCCAAAAATTTAGGACAAGCAGAAAAAGACTCAGCACCAGCAATCTGTAAAAAGGCGCGACCAGCTCGGGGCCCAGCAACTGATCCGGCATTGGCAGGATGACGTAGCTGTATACAAGGTCGAAGCCGGCAAGTTTGGGAAGGTGTGATCGCCGTATAGGAAGCGCAGCAGTCGCTAAGCGGAACCTGCCTCTGTCCCTAACTTTAGGCCAGTTTTCGGAGTTGCAGCCTCTCGGTTGTTTCACTTGTAGCTCTACGGAAATGTCCCACCAGCGGGAGAAACAGATGATTCTCCGAGAGCGGAGCTGGCGGGAGTCGGCTACCTCGTAGTCCTGAAAGCTAAAAAAATACCAAATTGGGATTTTTCGCTGGGCCGCCACGAAATGCAATTCTCTGGGCTGGAGGCACCACAACGTGAATTATTTTGGATTAGAGATTTCACCAATCGGCGGCTGGATACACCGCCCTGACTGCGTTCACCCTTCCGAAACCAAAGCATGACAGTGTTTCTAGAAAGGAAAGGCTGGAACGGTCAACAAGCCGAGCCAGTTGTGGGATCTACCGGTAGTAGATCCCCGAAACCCGCCTTGAGCCTCTCAATGGAGCAACTGCAAGCTACTTCCAGCTTCCTAGCTCCAGCAGAAGATAGTATTTCAGGCAGAAACTCCTTCCTTCCTTCCTTCCTTCCTTCCTTCCTTCTTCTTTCCTTCCTTCCTTCCTTCCTTCCTTCCTTCTTCTTTCCCTTCCTTCCTTCCTCTTTCTTTCTTTCTTTCTTTCTTTCTTTCTTTCTTTCTTTCTTTCTTTCTTTCTTTC
>WNWU01000032.1:13359808-13385750 GCA_012654045.1 Ptyas mucosa | reverse complement strand
TTCTTTCTTTCTTTCTTTCTTTCTTTCTTTCTTTCTTTCTTTCTTTCCTATTACTTCTCCCAGAGTTCTTCTCTAGCTGCTTTGTCTTATCATTTTAAATAAACTAAGACAAACGGGGAAACGTCCAAATACCTCCGAGGCGTCTAAAGACTTTTCTCCCCCTCCAGAAACAGAAAAGCTGCACTTTCTGGTATTTCTAATCTTTAAATTACCAGGAAACTGATGCAAATTTCACCTGAATTGATGAAGTTATCCTTGGTTAAGCCTCTTTTCTTCCATCTTCAACTTTAGGGCTGCAAAATGGGGTTGTTTACCTTGGTCTTTTAGTAAGAAATGCAAGAAAACAGCGTTTGAAATAAGTTGAACATTGCTTGCAATCCTATCGTCATTTAGGATTGCACGCTTTGAAAAAACGGTCTGCTGTTTATTATCGCAATTATTTTTTCAACTGAGATTGAAATCTTTCTGCCCAAGCTGCTCTTTCACGGCCAACCCAAGAACCTCTGTCTACTTTGCCCACCTCGATCGAAACCACCTTTACCTGAAGAAAGTTTGAAACAAAGGAAGGTTGACCTAGGTGCAAAATGGAGATCCTCCTACGTTACTTCCAGAAAGGTTCGCTTACGAAAGCAGCCTTAGGATTTAAATTTAAAAGGGAGGGTGGGGAGGACGGACATATTTGTTACCTATGAACCATTTGGGAAGCCAGAGGAACATTTCACGGGCGCTTTCTGGATAGGAGAAAAAGATACCGAAGCATCTTTTTTTTAAAAATTTGATTTATATGCCGCCCTTCTCCGGCGACTCAGGGCGGCTTACAATGCGCTAAGCAATAGCCTTCATACTTTTGTATATTTATACAAAGTCAGCCTATTGCCCCCACAAACTGGGTCCTCAATTTACCTACCTTAGAAAGGATGGAAGGCTGAGTCAACCTTGAGCCTTGGTGAGATTCGAACCTGCAATAATTCGAACCTGCAATAATTCGAACCTGCAATAATTGCAGGCAGCTGATGTTAATAACAGGGCTTTAGACCACTGTACTATCCAAGGCTCTTAACATCGAAGTGAAAAGAAGCTTCATTTAGCCGCCCAGCCGAGCGGAGGACGAATCCCTTCTTCCCACTGATCGGAATGGCTCTCAAATGCACCCGAAAAGGACCCGCTCCCAAGTTCCGCAGCAAAGAGAAGCTCTCGAGGTTGAGTCCCGAAGCTTTCAAGGCTCCAGCCTCGAGTTCGCTTCTCAGGCGTCCGGCTGAAGCTGTCTCTCTCCGAGCGCCCATTCCCTCATCCCGCCTTTCCTATCCTCCCTGTGCTCCGGAGGGCGAAACCTGCTGCTGCAGTTAATGGTTATTGTCTCGCAGGACCCATTAGCCTCTTTTGTTGCCCATCCGCCCTCTCGGGTTTTAGCGCTGCCTTGTTGTCCCAGCCGCCCCGCGCAATGTTTAGACAAGGGATTAAGGTAATGGATGGAGCCGGAGCCCTTCGGAACGAGGGGGATGGGAATCGGAGAGGACCGGAGCAGGAAGCCCCTTCTCCGAGGAAGGAACCCTTCTTGTGGCCTCTAATAACTCCATGAGCCCGTGGGCCCAGGTGAGACCCCGCAGCTTCCAGGTTTGGTCGCTCAGGTCCCGAACAGACCCAAGGAAACACGAAAACGCCTCCACTTTAGTCCAAGCTGGATCCCTGCGATCCGCCCAGGGAGGGGTTCAGACTTTGCGAAAGAAGTGCGAGAGGGGAGCCGATCCTCAGCCGAAAGGACTGGGCACGCCGATTTCCTCCCTCATTTTGCTACTCAAGGCTTCATCAAGGCTGAAGCGGTGGGTGGGGGAGGGGGTTCCCTCCAAGAAACATAGGTTGAAACCCCGTCCTAAGTCTCAGCGGGGTGACCAGTTTAATTTTAGTCAATTGCTCTGTCCGTGAATTGAGTAAGCAAATTGTTTCTATCTGCATAAAGTTGTTTCTTAAAAATGTAATCATCCTAAAGGGAAAAAAATATGCCGAATAGATATTATTTTAAAGGAGGATTACCCCCTGTTGTTTTTTTTAAAATTTGATTTATATGCGGCCCTTCTCCGGAGACTCAGGGCGGCTTACAATGCGTTAAGCAATAGCCTTCATACTTTTGTATATTTATACAAAGTCAGCTTATTGCCCCCACAAACTGGGTCCTCATTTAACCTACCTTAGAAAGGATGGAAGGCTGAGTCAACCTTGAGCCTTGGTGAGATTCGAATTTACAGTAATTGCAGACAGCTGGTGTTGATCGCTATGCTTTTGGTCTGCTGAGCTAAACCAGGCTCCTGGTTTTTCATGTAGGAATGAATATTTGAAAAACGGCCTAATTGCATTAATATGTGTGTATGTGTGTGCGTGTGTATATGTGTATATATACACATACATACATACAAGAATTCTAGTTTTTTGAGATTGTGGCAACTTCTAATTCTAATCGTAATAAAATCCACTTTGCTAGACACTCTGCTAGGGAGGAATTCCCTGAGGATGGGCTCCAGCACGAACCCGAAAGCTCGGAAGACTAAACCTCTTGTCCCGATGACGGACACATATTAGATTTTGTAAATTAGCAATGGTTTCCTGCCTCTCTGCAGCCAGTTATTGACGGGAATCGGGATGTGCTTGAAGGAGCGGAGAAATTACTTGCAGTGCTTTCCCCGCTGTAGATTCATCCGGAGGAATTCTTTTGAAAAATTCGTAATGCGCTTGCGCGATAATAGCTTTCCCTAATGGCGCGCTGGCTGTGAAAGGGAAGGAAAATGCGGGGGAGGGTCGGACCCATCTGCTCAGTCAGCGGTTGTGTCCGCTTTGGGTGCTGGTTGACCCCTTACGTCCTCACAAGTCCTCGACTCCTACGTCCAAAGATCTGGGTCTCAGAGAAAGTCGGAGACACCTGCAGGAATGGTACCTTTCCCTTTGTCCACAAATTAATCATTTTTATTTGTCTGAACAAAATTCATCATTTTTAGTTTTCGATGCCAATGGAGAGTCTCAGTCATCCAGATCGTGGTTGTGCCAAAGGTGCTTTTTCAAAAAGGCAACTGGACTTCGTTTTTTTTTTCCTCGAGGAAGACATTTCGCTTCTCATCCGAGAAGTTCTTCAGTTCTGACTGAACGGGAAAGCAAAGCCCAGTTGCCTATTGAAAAAGCATCTTTGGGGCATTTTTAATTTCTCCTTGATTTCAAAGCGGACCTCCAGAAGATGTCGAGACGCCTCCACATTGGAATCAATACGATCCCGCTTGAGACGAAGCTTACTCGGGGAAAAGGGATGCACAAATGACCAGGGTGTCTCATCTTCCTTTGCCTGAGGTTTCTGCACACGTGTGAATGTTGTGACGAGACGCACGAATAGGCAGAAGGGGAAAGGCAGCGCTGTTAAGAAAATCCGGCCAGTAGCTGTCTTCTGATCCCTTCTGATTTTGCTCTCCCAAGCTGGATCGATCCAGTGGGTCGCCTGAGATGCTGGATCACGATTCTGTTTGCCTTCGGCTTTGCTTGGAGCCTCTCTGCTCCTTGAGCCACTTCCTCGCAACGACCTTCGGTATCTCTGGACCCCCTTGCCTTAAACCAGGGTTCCCCAACTGGTGCCCTCCAGATGCGCTAGGCCAGGGTCAGTTCCCATTTCTGGTATCTTGGCCCGAAGTTCTGTGGCTCTGGCGGGAGAAGGCAGACTTTGTGGGTTCCTTCATTCCAAGCGCTGCGAAATAACTGAAACTCTCTCGGCCCTCGAAGCCGCCTGGCCTGCGCAGAGCCTGGGTGGTGCCCTTGATTCAAGGGCCAATTCAACCAGGCATCTGGGAGAAGGTTTCCCCCCCCCCCAACTAAGCGCAGGCTGGGCTCATCCTTTGACTCTCACTGGCTATTTACAGCATCGGCTCTTGGCCGGTGGTCTCCAGAAGCTAAAGAGGAGGGGGATCCCTTGCCCTCCTTTATGCCCCTCTCCTTTCACTCTTTTCGTGGTAAGCGAAGGTTTTCCCCAGATCGGGCCGCACCCCTTACAAGTCAGTGGGGTGCAGGGGGCGCCGGAGGTCGAGTGCTCTGTTTCTCCCCCCCCACCCCCCAAAATCCCTTCCCGCTTTACTCCGTATTTATACAGCGCCTGCCCTTGTGTAAACTCAGCCCAGGCCGTGGTTATTCTCAGGCCGGGTCTGTTTGTCCTTGGCTGTCAGCATCGCCCGATGAGAAACTGCTCTTCCCGGCGAACCGGCGGCGCTGATTTATGTGGGAATCCCTGCCTGCACCGAGGGAATGAGGAGCTGCCGGGCGGAGGAGCCTACGGGAGGCTGGGCAGGAGCAAAATCCGGGAAGGCTCCGGGCGGCGCCTCCTGGTCTCCGGAGCTGCCTTCTCAACCTTTTCACTTGGGTTGACAGGCTGAGCCCGGACGGGTCTGTCCAAATGAGGAGGGGGCTCTTTCAGCTCTGGGAAGGGCTCCTGGGCGTTTCCACCCGGAAAGAGCTGGCACCCCGAACTATTTTGCTGATTCCTCTTTAAGTTCGTCCTTCACACCCAAGTTTATCTTTGGTCCCCCGACTCAGAGCTTTCCCTGTTCTTTGGTCTTCAAACCCCCTGCCTGTTTCCCAATCAGCATGAACCCTTTGGTGTTAAGTCCTGGGTTTCTGGAGGGCACCAGGTTGGAGAAAACTACTGTAGAGCATTATGGACTACTCATCCGAATGGCTTCCTCTTCAAGAGTGAAGTGAGAGGGATGAGTTTTAAATCTTTAGGATTAGCATCAGTTACTTTATCAAAGATTGGAAATCTTTTTGCTGAAAATGGGGGTGGGGGAATGAAATATGGTCTTTGGATCAGCTGATTAAGACGGGTCAAATATGGGAAGGGGGGAAATTATGTAATATAATTTTAAAGAGGGAGGAGAAATTATAAATTAGTTTGTAAAGGACATCAGAAGTCACTTTTTAAAATATCCTTTTTCTCTTTCTATCTATATTGTTCCTCATACTTTTTTTTTCTTGTCTTTTTCTTAATTTTTCTTCACATATTTAATGGGTTTTTTTTACTCATATAAAAACACCTAATCAAATCATATATTAAAAAAGGATTAGCAGCAGTTACCACATGCCTAAATCTGCCTAGTGTTTCATTATCATCTTTGCTTAATTTTTGGATGGATTTCCTTTTCTGAGGGATTACAAGGAGCTGCCACACAATGTGACTATTGAGAGAAACACAGCTGAGGGAGAAAGGTTATTTCTCAGATAACAATTGCTGTCCATGCAGCTTTTGAGCAGATTGGTACAATTAATAAATAAGGTGTTTATTTGTACAAGAAATGTATGTGCCTGTTTTGTGCTCATGATGACTAGGGCAAGCGATGCCAAATTAAAAGGCCTCCAGGTTTGTTTGCATGGGTAGATGGGAAAATCTGATTCATCTTATCTAGTCCTAACTGGGTAGCGTCAAGTAAACGTAAAACCAAACCCATTGCCTTGTTGTTGCAGAGAGTTCAGTGGCTCTTCTTCACAGAGGCTGATGGATGCATCTCCACCATGGTTTTTATTTATTATGAATCAAATTTATATGGCCACCCACTGCACCCAGAAAGTGATTCTGGGTGGCATACAAACGATCCAATAACACAGTAAATAAATAAGAACACCATTAGTTAAAAAATTGCTGTGCATAATTAAGCATTACATCTGATTTTATTAGTAAGATCTTAAGGTCAGATTCAAGGCCTTAAGTCTAGATTGCAAGACTTTGACTGGCAGAGAGTAAAATATTTTTTACAGCTAATATAATCAATAACTGAATTAAGGTAAGGACACAGGTTCTCAAGTGGTCCTTTGATAATGATCTGAAGTCTTTATTTATTTCCTTATTTATTTGTTTCCCATGTTTATTATCCATACAAATAACTCAAGGTGGTGGACATATCCAACATACCTTCCCCTTCTATTGGGAAAATAACAACAGCCCTGTGAGGCAGGTTGGGATGAGAGAGAGTGACTGTGCCAAAGTCACCCAGATTCCATGGCTAAGGCAGGACATGAATTCATTGTCTTTTGCTTTCTTGCCTGGTGCCTTACCATTAGACCAAACTGGCTCTTAACGGCTAGACCAAACTGTTCCCAATGGGTGAATTCCCTACTTGAAAGAGGGACTGTCGATCCCAAAAGAGCAGTATTCAAGATTCATCTGTGCTATACTTGTATGTGTACCTATAACGTTCCTTTATTCTTCTGCAGTTGGTATCTGGCCACATTCAAATACAAATTTTCAATCTACACAGGTTGGTTCTGACCAAAAACTGCTTCTAATTTCTGGGGTGATTGTTGGAGAAATTGTATGGGTATTTATTCAGATGTAATCTTTATTGTGTTAGAAAAGATTTTACACATAGTAACAGTGCATTGCGTTGTGATGTAAAGCTGATATAATACCATATGGAATACTTTGGAGTAATGAAATGGGCCATTCAGCTGTCAGAGAAGATGACAATTCACATGCATATTTCATCCTATCCCAAGGGGTTATACACATATGCTGTCTTTATTACCAAACAGTGAGCGATACATTGTTCAACATTGCTATGGCTTCTAGATAAAATACATGTGTGTGTGTATGTGTTTGTACATATAATCATTGAAGTGGGATAATGCTTTTGGTATAAGCAAATAACAAGAATTAACAAATAAGGGAATTATCCATTTCCCTTACCACACTCCAAACTTGTTTTTTTTTCTAAACAGAAACTATAGGACTTGTTATATTTATTTGTGAACCTATCTGGTGTAGTGGTTAAGGCATCAGGCAATCTGGAGCTCTATTTCTGCCTTTATTGTGCCTTTGGCACAAAGCCAACTGAGTTATCTTAGGCCAGTCACATTCTCTCAGCCCTGGGAAGGTGCAATGGCAAACCAATTCTGAAAAATGTTGCCAAGAACACTGCAGGGATATGTCCAAACAGTCTCTAAGAATCAAATATGTTTGAATAGAAATACACACACAGACACACACACAGACACACACACAAATATTCAGTGCATATATTCATACTCATACAGTATATTCATACTGTAATATCTCATTTCTACAAAATGCAAAAAGTAATAGAAAAAAAGGAACAAGAAAGAAAGAAGAATGGGATAATGAAAAACAGAGAGGAATGGTGGACAGAAAATTTGCTTAAAAAAGAAAACCTACCAACTCTTCATTTGGAGTGTGAAGAAAGGATTCTTCTAATCAGTCCTTTGGCAGCACAAAGGTTTTCATTGGCGAAGTGTAAATTTAAATTATAGTAGCCAATTTGTAAGAAACATCATTCATCCCAGACTGAATCCAATTTAATTGTGCTGGCTGCAAAACTCCTTTAAATGTTTATTTTTAGGACTTTTTAAAGAGGTTTTAAGCAGTCAGCTCTTAATAATGGTTGCAGTAGTGTTAGGAACAGTGGGTAGCTCTAATGTGTAAAAGCTATGCTCAGAATCAAATTGCAGGAGTGTGAAAAGGTCATATTGTCACTGAGTCAGAGCAGGGTAGGAAATGTCTCAACACAGAGACACTGCTGGCTGATTTTATATGGAATATTTCATGCCAGTTGTGTATCTAAGCTGCACAGAGCCATCAAGCTACAGGCTGTTAAAGGAGACAGTTAAACATTCCTCTTCTGAAGTAGTAGCGCTCATAAATCACATTTTAACAGCTTGTTAGATCACAGTTTTCCAGTGTCTGAGGCCCAACTCAACTTAGCATAGGGACCCAACTGGTGTTCATACTTAGTTATCTATGAGCTTCTTGCCTTTGCATTTGAAAGGCTTGTGGGATACAATGTGGGATAGCCCAAACCATGAAACATTATGCCCCAGTCATTTCTTGCAATAGTAAATTATGAATCATATGCACTTTTAATAGACGCAAGTGGAAAAATCAGAACTAGATAATGAGCATATTTACTGTACACTGATGCTACTGTCATTTTATGGATGGAGGGAGTCTGTATCTTTTGGAATTTCATGCTTGGCAGAAATTTTACAGTCATAGTTTTTTTGTTCCACCATGAAGAAGTTGCATTTGCATTTTTGAGAAGACCACCAGGACAGCCCAAAACTATGTTCTAGTCTTGGAAGATTAAAAAATATTCCCTGGGAAAAGTTAATGTGATTTCTCCTTTATATTATTACCAAGTAAATAATGTAAACATACCCCTTAATTATCAGGAATCAAGCTCAACTTGAGATAGAAATATCAGGAATCTAAGTAATTCTCCAGAAGTTCCAAAACTTGGGGGGGGGAGAATAAAGAAAGGAACCCATTTTATATAGTCATTTATTCTGGTGGGTCAGAATGAGAAAAGGATCTCCACTGATGACCTTAAATGAGGCAGTAGAAGATGCTCAAGAGTACAATAGTTGCCTATGATATGATACCATCATAATGCAAATAATGCAAATTTTTATAATGTGCTTTCTTTCCCTAATCCATGGATGCTATTTTCCTGTTTAAGCAATAGAGTATGAGAGTCAGTATAGTTAACTACATATCATTGTTCATATTACTAGCTGTTAACCCCTTAGATTTTGTGGTTCCTGGATGTTATCGTTTTTGGGTCTTCTTCAAAGGCAGTCCCACACACAGCACAGTACATTAATCTAATATAAGCTAGACAGTTTCAAGCCATTACATGCATTATACTGATTAGATCAGATCTCAGGAGTAAAATTTACTCAGTATATATCAGCTCTGTTATTGTGCTATTAAAACACACACACAGAGGCACAAAACACAAATCAGACTTCTAAAATGTACCATGGGCTGCTGTATTCTTGGATCTAGAAAAAAAATTACATTAGAAAGGATATGTTTTGTTGGACTAGTTTCTCTTCGTAGTACAAACTTGTCCTACACTTGTAGTCTTTGAACTACAATTCAAACATTGTTGCACACAATGACCAGCCAATGTCAAAGACTATTGGGAGTTGCGATTTAGCAACATCTGGAGACCACAGGTTGTTTATCTTGCACTTGAACAAATTGAGGTTGTAGAATGGAGTGCAGATCCTAGAGAAAGGAGTAACATTATTCACTGCTGAAGGAAACTTAAGAAAAAGAATTTAAAAGGCCGAGCTAGAACATTTCTCTTTCCAGATGTGATAGTTTTCTATGTGCCTGTGTATATTGTTTTGCATGGGGATAATTCAGAAATGGTGCCCCAGTTTGAATTGATATAAACTGCTAGCATTCTGCTCGGGCCAGGAATGATTAAGTGATCTGTAATCAGTATGGATAAACTAATAACAACTCAGTTGCTTGGATTTGGAGAGAAGGTGCTCCACCCCTTTCTTATACGGCATCTTTATGATCCAAATTCCTATACTGCATAGAGAAATGTGTACACATTTCCCCCAAGTAAAGCATTTCGTTGTGGCAGGAGGGAATTTCCAGGAGGAAAGAGTGCAGGATGAAGTATTAAGCCCAGCTCCCTGGTGCACAGCCTTGTCCAGAATGAGGCACTGGCCTTCTGTTATTAATATATTTATTTTAAATAATGAAGATTGGGACATCCTGAGCACAATTTGGCTCTGCGTCTGTTAGATTTCAAAACATAACAACTTGTTTATTAGGCTAGAATGGGTAGGCAACTCACTTTAAGTTAAAATATAAATAGTCTAACACGATGTATCACTTTTTTGGGAATCTTTTCAAGAAAGCATTCCATAGGCAAAACAGTATAAACAGTAAAGATAGAGAGAAACATGTTTGTAATTTTTTTTAGGTATACTTATTAAACTTCTGAGTCATTCTATCAGCTATGCTAGTATTTCCAACATCATGCCCTGCAGATGTGCTAGTAGATCAGCAAAGGATACTGGGAATTGTAATCCATCATATTTGGAGGAAAAAATTTCAAAATGCCATGAGAGGAGCATAATACAATTTAATATGAATTATTTATATTACATAAATTATATGTAACAATTAAATTGAACATTATATATCTATTTTAAGTAATATACCTCAGCAAAATAACTATCATCTGTTTCGTAATGGTCCATATTTTATACAGCAAAAGGGATTTTATTCTGCAAAATTAGCAATATATGGAGTACAACTAAGGCATTACAGTGTATGTACTTTATCAATAAGTGTATAGTACAGTAGTATTTTTTCCTCTGACATTTTTTGTTCACTAAGTTTTCCTTGAGAGTCTTGCCCTAGGCTATTTCTATAGAGAAGGGACCCATGCTCACCACAAGATCAAGACAGCTTACACACGTACGCACTTCACCCAATCCTGCTGACAACATGGAAAGCAGAAACGGTGTGTGTCCTTGTACCAACCTTTGGGTGACCTTTCAGGGACATTTCGGGAGCCATTGGAAAGAATTTCTCATTGTGTTGTCTAGGAGTTTCCAAGGAATTAGTCAGCAGGCTGGAATCGGGCTGCTTCCCCCTCCCCACCACCCTTGGAGCTGGACCAGTTTGAGGGAAATGTTGCTAGGGTGACAGCAAGTTGTGATGGATGGACTGAACGTGGCTGCAGAGTGGCAGGGCTGCTGGTCAGTTAGCCAGGCCTGTGTTTATAAGAAGGAAGAGGCTGTTTCCTGGAGTGAACATAATGCAGCTCTAAAAATGGCAGGGGAAATACATCATGTAAGGGGAGGGCTGCTGGGCAGCTGAAGACTAGAGCAAGCTTTCAGGTCAAGGTGCCTCTGACAGGCTTTTTTAATAGGCTGTTTGCGTGAGAGTATGCTGCTGTTTCTCTCCGTTTCTGCCTTCCTGATGGCAGCAAAGGCTGAGCCAAGATCTAGGGAGGGCCTTTTCTAAATTGCCTCTTTCCAGGGCTGGCTGATTTATTTAGAAGATAAATAACCAATAATGTCTATTGTTTAATGCTTCTTGATGACATTATCCTCCCCAGAGTATTGGTCTTTGGTCTTATCCCATTGCAAATGTAGAATCTGTGACTTGATATGGTAGACAGAGTTCAACTGTCAAGGAAAGTGTAAAATTAATTTTGCTTTGAAGGGGGCAAACATTGCATTGCCCTACCCTTCTTCCTCTCTGTCTCTACTTAGGCTAAGCCACCTCAGTAGGCAAAAACTACTCTGCATCATATAGTACTGCATTATATCAAGTATCTTTCCACACTCTTAATTATGAAAGCACAAAACACACATAAATAGCTATTATCTGAGACCACAAAGCAACTAATTAATTCACCATTTCCTTTTTAGAATAGAGTAGAACAGAATTATAGGGCTGGAATGGACTTTGCAAGTCTTTTAGTCCAACTCCCTGCCCAAGGCAGGAAACCTTATATACCAACCCAGACAAATGGTTGTCCAATCTTTTCTTGAAAACCTCCTGTGATGGAGGACCTAAAACTCCAGGAGGCAAGCTGTTCCTCTGATAGTTCTCACTGTAAGGAAATGTCTTCTTAGTTCCAGGTTGGATCTCTCTTTGATGAGGTTTGACATACCCAGCTTCCTTAACCATTGACTGTACAGTTTAGCCCCCAGATCCTTTATCATCTTTGTTGATCTTCTCTGCACTTTTTCTAGGGTCTCAATATCTTTTTTTGTATCTTGGTGACCAGAATTCAAAGCAGTAGTCCAAGTGTGGCCTTATTAATAGAGTATAAAGTGGTACTATCACTTCTTGTAATCTTGAGGCTATCCCTTTGTTGACAGGGGGCCGTATTGCATTTTTAAATCTAAGTAGTATAAAGATTTCTAAAAATCGATTCTGGTAGATTCTTGAAGCATAGATTTAATAGCTTCTAGCATGTTTCTTGGAAGTTCAGCTACAGTAGCTAAAGCTAAATTTACAATCCCAAAATAAACTGACTTCATTTCATTGAGAAATTGATTTTTTGGCGTGTGTGGTGATTTGGGGGCATTTCAGGAAACACATTAAGAGCTACTGTACAAGACTCCAATAACACATTTTTCCTTTAGCTACTACACCACTACTGTAATTTATAAAGCAAACTGCTGCAATGAGATTAAATTGTCCAAAGAAATGTCCACTTCTGGCTTGAGGCTGGATTTCTTTTTTTGCCTTCCTTATTTTGTGTGGGAATTCTTTGTACAATATTAGCATTAATTTGTTGCCTTATAGCATAGTTTACTCACTTGTTTTCCTAATAGAGCCTTCATAGTTTTACACGGCAACTGTTTTTGCAGTGTAGAACGACACTGTCTCAACTTTAAATATTTTGTTGATGCTCAATATATATATTTTCATTTATTAACTTGCTTTCGCCAATCATTTTGCTGCAAGCCTCAGTTAATGCTATTTGACATTTATGTTTAGACTAGAAAATTGAGTGAAGGTAGAATTTCTGCTAGCTTTTTGTTTGGGTTGAGAATAGTGAGGAGGAAGGAGAGCAATTACAATACCTTCTTCTGCACATCTCCTAGGACTTTAGTCCATTGCTCTACATCCATCCCCCATTTCCTCCTCCACATGGAAGAAGATCTTTTCAGGGCAATTGTTCAAGTCTGCAGGTAGAATCTAATTGAACTCTTCTCTCCCTCCAGTCATTAAACCTTTCAAGCTTTTTAAGGGGGAATCTTTTAACGGGCATGACTACTGCGGAATGGGACAACTCATCAAGGCCAGGTCGGAGTGGATGGTCCAGCATGGATGGGGCGGCACAGCACTGCTTGACTTTATTCTGCCTCTTTGTGTCACTTTTATTACTATCTGTAAATTGCACATCCAGATTTTGACTTATCTTAAAATAAAATATCTGATTCAAAAAGGCTTGCAGTAATAATGCAACTATATTCAAGTACAATATATCTAAAGTGGAACCAAGTTCAGCAAATAGTTATCAGGAAGTACCACTGTAATATCATTACAATTAACCTTCATTCACTGATTTTATAGTATTTCCTTTGAGAAGAAGTGCAGTATCTAACTATAGTACTACTATTACTGATAGTTCTACCTGTTGAATAGCCTAATTCTGTGCATATCTAATTGGATGGCCCACTTTCTTTAATTGGACTTGTTCACAAAAAAATAAGCATAGGATTGTAGTATTGAATTTAAGAAATTCACCTTGTTCCATAAATTGGCTTGTGATTCATCTTGTGATTTTCTGCACTCAATAGGAAGAGAAATCATTACGCTATTCCATTGTGAGTTTGACATACAAAATGCTATCTGAATTTCCATTATTTGGCTACAAATTTTCAAGGAAGCAATGCTAGTCAGCAAAAAACATGCTATGATATGCCTATAAAGATTTCTGCTGTTATGCAGCAACATCAGGAAAATATTCATTTGATTATCAAATTCAACCTCATGTCACAATGCCTTGTTTTTGAAGAATTGACTCAATCATATAGCTAAGTACCGTACTATTTGAGCAGGGATCATCTTGATTTGCTTAGTTTGTTCTGGATGTTTTTCTTACTCTGTATTTTACAACAGTTTACCGAGAAGCAGAATTGAAAGATAATGGCGGACGGGGTCAGAAGACCTTATCCTTGTTCTGTCTATCTCTCGACTCTCTTAGTTTCAGTTTTAGTACAATTTTCAATAATTTTTTAAACAGTCTACTTTTAATGTATTAATATTTTAATAATATTTTATTTGTTTTATAACTTGTAAGCTGCCTAGAGTCTGTTTGTAGGGGAAATTGGTGGCATAAAAATTTATGCTTTGGTGGCACAGCAGACTAAAAAGCTGTTAAATAACACTTAGCTGCCAGCTGCCTACAATTACTGCAAGTTCAAATCTCACCAGGCTCAAGGTTGACTCAGCCTTCCATCGAGGTAGGTAAAATGAGAAGCCGGATTGTGGGGGCAATATGCTGACTTTGTATAAAAAAGAACACTGCTTGGGGGGGGCCAAAAGCCCTACTAAGCAGGTATATACAAAAGTATGAAGGCTATTGCTTAATGCATTGTAAGCTGCCCTGAGTCTCCGGAGAAGGGCGGCATATAAATTGAACCAATAAATAAATTAATTAATTAATACACACACACACACTTTACTGATACCGGTCATTCATAAAATGGAACACTTAACATTTTAAAAATGGTTTGTAAACTGTCACTGTTAAGAAAATAATTATTATTTTCACTATCTTCGAGACCGCCTGCTGCTACCGATGATCTCCCATCGACCCGTGCGCTCCCACAGAGAGGGCCTCCTCGGGGTGCCATCAGCCAAACAATGTAGGCTGGTGACCCGCAGGGGGAGAGCCTTCTGTGTGGGGGCACCTACCCTCTGGAATCAGCTGCCCCCAGAGATAAGGAGAATCCAAGACCTCGGTGCCTTCCGCCGTGCCCTTAAAACCTTTCTTTTCCAGCAAGCCGGGCTGGCTTAAAAAGATTTTTAAATGTTTTTAATTGGTTTGTCACTTTTTAAAGTATGGGGCCAAATTTATATATTTTTAAAATTGTTTTTTTAATGTTCGTATTCTATGTTTTTTAATTCTGGCTGTACACCGCCCTGAGTCCCCAGGGAGAAGGGTGGTATATAAGTTTGAAATAAATAAATAAATAAATAAATAAATAAATAAATAAATAAATAAATCTATTTGAATGTTACTTTTAAACTCACTGTTTACCATCACTGCTTCCTCCCATGTGTGTATGTCTGTGTTGTGTGTATATGTGCATGTATGGACAGTATATGACCTTATCTGAGAATATGTGCATTCCATAATTTTTTAAGATACTTCTGTTATTTTAAAACATTTACTATTATAGTGATTTCACTTTCTTGAAATTCCAACCTAGGTATAGTATTCAATCTTTTGTTAGTAATGAAATTAAGGTTGTGTCACTATAAATATTTTGATCAGAGCTGTAATGTTCTCCCTGTCCCCAAATCTGTCCCTATCGTGTTATTACTCATGGGGCTGCCTATTCTTATCATGAGTCTTTGATTTGAACTTCTGGTCAGATTCCTTATATCCGTGATGGCGAACCTATGGCACAGGTGCCACAGGTGGCACGCAGAGCCATATCGGTGGGCACACAAACTCAGCTCTGGCACGCATGCGTGCCCCAGGCAGCTGATTTTCGGGCCCTCGGCCCACCAGAAGTCAGGAAACACACTGTGTCCGGCCTCCGGAGGGCCTCTGGGGGGATAGGGAAGACCGTTTTTGTCCTCCCCAGGCTCCTAGAAAGGCTCTGGAGCCTGGGGAGAGCAAAAAACAGGCCTACCGGGCCCGCCATGCCAAAAGCGGGGGGAGCACGGGGGGGAAGGACGCATAGAATTATGGATGTGGGCACGTGTGCATGTGACCCCACTGTGCTCCCCCCGCTTTTGGCACGCGATGGCAAAAAGGTTAGCCATCACTGCCTTATATCAAGTTATCTTTTCATCCACAGCCACACTTTTCCGTGTAACATTTTAACATAAATACAGATAGAATAAACAAAGGACTGTATTGCAGATGGAAACTGCTTAGAGACTCCATGCATTCTGACCAGGATTATTTTATTTAGCTCGTGTAACTTCTGTTAATCTATATCCCCTGCTATAATCTCAGATTCTTAACAGTTTTGGAGGCTTTCTGCACTTCCTACTGTCCTGTCAGAAGCTCAGTTAAAGAACTAGTCTCCTCTGAGTCAGGTTTGAGACCTGGTGACGCCATATCCACGTCAATGTTGCTTTCTTGGCAACAATACGGGCTATACTGACAGAAGGAGTTACTGTGACAGTTAGCAGTACACAGGTTTTTCCTTATAAATTGTCTTGGTTGCCAATGAAAATAGTTGTGCTCCCCCCCCCCCCAGTGGTAAGTATTACTAGCCTGCAGATATTCCCCTGGAACATGGTAGATATCAGTGAGCAAAATGTAGTAGTAAGAATGGGGCATGACTCTGCTTGTTTGGATCATAGCCTGGAGGGTGCTGTCCTGTGGCAGAATGAGATGTTGGGTTTGCTCACATTCTCCTGTCAATCTCTACCAGTGATTGGCCCAAAGCAGCCTCTTGTTTCAGTAGACAAAGGGAAGACATGGGTGTTTCCTTCACAAGGATGAAGCATGCTGAGTGAAACTCTAGGAATGAAGCTGAGTCACTTGACTGATGCATTATTTATTTATTTACTTATTTAAAACATTCATATAGCTGTCCATTTGGTACTGAATTCTGGGCAGCTCCCAACCGTTATAATAGCATTATAATAGCATCATCATACTATAAATATATATATACATACAAGCACAAATAGTAAAAAAAACAAAACCTGGCATTGTAATAAACTTTAACAAGCAATCCATCACAAAAATTCTCATCAATCTCACTCTATCCCAGCTGCAGACCCTGTAGTAGAGCTTAAGCCCCACCTTAAGGGACTTTTGAAAGTGGATCCCTAGAGCAGAGAAGTTGAAGTGTAAAGTTAACTCAATAAAGAGAGTTTTGCCTGCTGATAGTATGCTAATAGTCTCCTCCTGCCTCTTGAAATTGCAATAGTCATAGTTATTCTGGCACAGCTTTTCCGATGATGCTCCTAAAATGTTTACCTTCCCAGTATTCTTTCTGGAGCAGAATATGATATAGAAACAATCTATCTCTGTTATTGTAATCAAAATAATATGCTTCTTTTCATGAACTTTGTGTAATTAATTAATTTGCATTAATTTGTATGGAGGAGTTAAACAGTAAAATTTATGCCACTACAAATAGTGTCCAGTTTGTTGTATATAAAGGTAAGCTTCCAACTGGACTGGTTTTTTTTAAAAATGTACCATCATCAACAATAGCAGCAACAGTAAAAAAAAGAAAAAGAAAAAAAAAGAAAAATGGAAAAAGAGAACTTTTTCTGCCATGACCCACCCCTTAGGAGCATCATGCACCCCGCCCGCAGGTGAGATAGGCTCAAATACCCAAGGCCCTCATAACACGATTTTGCCAACAAGTCTGAGAATCCCATAATAAATCACTGTATGATAGTTGATTGGAAGTAGTCTTTGCATTCTGTCTTTTATCTAGTTTTAATCTTTTTTTTATTTTACCTGAAACAGCAATTCAATTTTTGTGTATGCTTTCCAGAGTCATTATGTGAATGGGTGGCTATACAAATGTGCTAAATAAATAAACAAACCGTAGCAAAGTAATAAAACTTGTTTTTAATACCCTGATTGGATTACGGGATCTCATATCAAAGGGTTTTTCCTTATGCTTAATTTACACCTGTATTTTCTCTTTGCCCCTTTGCCAATTGAGGATAACCACAAGGATAAGAACAGACGACATTGTACTCCACCTCCTGTCCATAGCCTGTTTTCCATTCTGGGCCATCTTAGCCATTCTGAGGGATTAGTCTAGGGGTCAGCAACCTGCGGCTCTGGAGCCGCATGTGGCTCTTTCATCCCTCTGTTGTGGCTCCCTGTCACCGGTCAGCTCCACAATTGATAGGGCTCTCGGTTAGGATAGGTAGAGGAAAAAGGATGCCGCACTAGGAGGAGACTCTATGGTGGGAGAACTGGACTTCCGTTTGGCAGAAGAAAAAGGATGCCATGCTAGGAGGAGACTCTATGGTGGGGGAACCGGACTTCCGGTTGGCTCCAGTATTGAATGGGGGGCTTCTGGTTAGGACCTTTGTGGCTCTTTGAGTGTTTAAGGTTGCTGACCCCTGGATTAGTCTATAATGCTTCATTCCAACATCCCCTGCTCTGACTGCTATAGTCTGGCAGGTCCCCTCCCCTCAGTGACTGGTCACTGCCCTGTACAAGCATTACATCCAGGGCTTTTCAGTTGATTAACAACTTCTTTTCCCCCCTTCTACTTGATTCAAAGATAGTTCAATAAAACCACTGGCCACATCCCACCCCCCAACTACTCTACCAGCATGTCTTCTGTTCACCCTTATATCTTCCCTCCACAGATGGAAAAAACAAAAAGCAAAGAAATGGCCTTAGCCCAGACTGAGTGACAACCTATCCCTGTTGTCAAACCACCAGAGATTGGGATTTGTTAAACTAGCTTTAGAAATAGCTTGGAACAGCACATGAGACAAGAAACTTGCCGCTAAAAAGTTTGTACTAGACATATAGCTACTTAATAGGATTAGTTAACATTGTATTAGCACATACATTATTTTTCTGTTTGGGATTTTTTCATCCCGCATCTGGTTCTATGAAATATCCACTCAGATTCAAACATTCAGTTAAAAGTATTATCATGGCTGATAAGCCACACTTCCTGCTTTTCATGGTAGGAAGATAACTCACTGTTTCTCAAGCACAGAAGCACACATTTTTGTCCTTAACCTACCTACATAACACCACAAAGGCAACCTCTGTCTGTCTTTTCTTGCTTCACATCAAAAATAGCATTTTCTGATTTCTGCTGGCACAAGCTGTGCTGAACAGTCCATTTGCTGCACCTCATCCCATCTAGATAGAAATGTTTAGCTTTTGTGTATTGGCGTGGGAATGCCCCTCTCATCCTAGCGACATTCGTTTTTCTGTTTTTTTTGTTTTTTGTTTTATTTGATTTATATGCCGCCCTTCTCTGGAGACTCAGGGCGTCTTACAATGCATTAAGCAATAGCCTTCATACTTTTGTATATTTATACAAAGTCAGCTTATTGCCCCCACAATCTGAGTCCTCATTTGGGGTGCTGGGTTGCCAGACTGAGAGATTAAAAAGTAATGCATGGAAGACAAGCAGTGAAAGACTGCTACAAAAAGATGGGAGGCGGAAGAAAATAGCATTAGAAAAAAATGCACTGTTTAACTATAGATAAGTTCTAGGTGAACTTAGACAGATTTAGTAAGCGTGGTGCAGGATATGTTAAGTGAATAGTTCAAAAAGTATGTGTTGTACAAAATCCTATGCAAGAGATTTCCATTCTGTCTCTATATTCTGTATCTCTGGAGAAGGATACTTTGGGAGATAGGATTAACCTATAAAATGGACATAATAGCTCCCCTTAATGAGGGATGGTGGTAGTGGATTTAAAAAGCTCAAGTCAAGGCTTCTTAGTCTTTAGATAAGCAGAAAACCTACAGCGAATATGGGATAATCATATGAATGAGAGATGCTCAAGTGTTCCTTAGCTGTACAGTTATGAAAGTGGTATTTTTCTCCTTCATCCAGCATCATCCAAGGTTATCTTTGGAGAAAGTCAGATGACCAGGAGTGACTGGAAAAAGAGGCAAGAGAGGCAGGATAAGCCTCATCTATGAGGCCAGCAGATTTCACAGTGGAATTATTTTCAACCAACTGGAAAATGGGTAGGTAGCTCTTCACTTCAACTATGAGAAAGGCTCTAAGCACAGATTTTAAAATGTGTTCTGGCTTAAGATCACACATACAGTAAAACTTGCACCCGGATGATATTTTTAAAATTGAAGAATTGTGGAAGAATTACATTTTACATTCGCTGTTCCAGTAAACCCTGTACATGTAATGTTAAGGGTGGGGAAATTGGCTAATTACCCAGCGCTACTTTTATCCTCTGTGAAAGGTGTGTGCTAGTAGAAATGCAATTGTCTTTACCACCAATAAATAACCTCTGGAGTCAATGCAGGCTGTAGACCTGGGGCTGGGGTGTATGCCTAGAATGAACTGGGCTTCGTCCCAGACATCTGGTGGGTCCCCTTTCCTCACTAATCTTGACATTATCTCCCAAACAGTCATCACTTGTTTTCTTTGGCCAGGCATCTTATTTACAGTCCCCATCCTGCTTATGGTTCATGGTTTCATTTTTCTCTTGATGTTTACAGAGATCCTTCCCAAATATTTGTGACGTGATTTTATTAGGGGACTCAGAGAAAATTCAGACAGTCACCATCTGGTTCACCATCTCCCACAACTATCAGGCTTGTAGAACAGGCTTGAATCTTGGTTTGGTAAGGATTTGGCTTCTCCTCGCTTTCTGTTAAAATTCATATGGTTGCATTCATTCAGAGAAAAATTCCTAGGAACAAGGCATTAGTTTTCTTTGAATTAAGAAATTAATTCATTAAGAAATTAAGGATTTTAAGGATTAAGAGCTTTTTTTACAGTATCTTATATAATATTTTCGTAACTTACTTAGGTATTATTTAAATAATAATTCAAAGTGGCAAACATATTCTACACCTCTTCATCCTCCTATTTTCCTCATAACAACCCTGTGTGTGAGGGGAGTTGAGCTAAAAGAGAGTGATTGGCCCAAGGCCACTTAGCTGGCTTTTATGGCTAAGGCAGGACTAGAACTCATGATCTTCCACTTTCTAGCTTCTCATCAGTCTGGTTCTCAAATTGATTTAATATGATAATTTTGAACCCCACTTTTCACCAAATGAACATTGCCTTTAGAAGTATAAATCTGCCTCTCCTGGCAGCACCTAATGTAAATTGGATTAGCATGCATAAAAGATAAGACTCCTGTACTTGGAAGTATGAAAGCAAGTTCTATATGTTTGGTCTCCTAAGCCATTCAGTTGTATGGTCAATCTTCTGAAAACACAATTAAGAATCTGTGACAAACTCCTATAACTTTTTTATTTCACCAAGGGATGATAGCGATGAACTTTATTCTGTGGTCGAGAAAATGCTGAGTCAAGTCGCTGACCTACCACTTGAACAAATGACGTGGATATATTAGAATTCTCTTAACATTTTAAAAAATCAAACAATAATTTCATCTTTCCTTTTAAAAACATGTGTTTGGCATGGTAGCTAAGACAGACGAAAAAGGCTGTTTTGTCCTTTGACCATAGATATGTCTGTAGCACCAATCATTCTCAATCAACCAGCCTAAACCTTAGGAATGCTGTTTCGAGAAAGGAACCAAGATAGACCATCTATTTGAAAGAAGGAATGGTCAGATTTAGTCTTTACTCTGAATTTTGCCTAATGTCACTTCTTCAGACGCAGATTTTCAGTATTTTTTATTCTATTTCTGTCTGACAGATGGTGATAATCTATGATGGGAAACAGAGAGCATGGTTATTTATAATATATCACCAGTCTCTATTAGAGGTATTACAAAAAATGATTACAGGGTGCTTTAGAAGTTCAGGATTCCCAAACAAATGTGTTTTCTTTCACATTTCCCATCATTTTGCCATGCATGCAATTCTCTTAAAAGTTATATAACAAATCCTTGATTTGCAGGAGTTCCTTCCTTTTCCAATTTGACTAGCATAATTATAGCTTTGTTCATAACTTAGTTTTCCATATCTGAGCACAATCTGTCCAAAGAAAAACACTTTCTAAACCCATATATTTAAATAGGATTTCAGAATGTGTTTGATTTACTCATTGAAAACAATTGGAATTTTAAAAATGCTAAAGCTGTATCTAAACATTAATGTGACTGAAGGGTTGACAGGCAGACCGCAATCTATAATTTTTTGAAATTATCTGAATCAAATTACACACTTTATAGCAAGTACGTTCAAGTTGACCATATAATTTTAACCCTTGCTTAAAAACTGTTTCCTGTTTTGCACCTTTTGCCCTCAACCTAGAAATTGCATTTCACTCCCCCACGTTATATCCACATTGACTCTGTTGTCACGCCAATTTGTTCAACTTCTCTTCTTGCTGATTTGACTTTAGCTCCGAATAAGCATAATGGAATGGGTTTGATAAAGAAATGACAAGCATGTAAGGAATATAATAATAATGTCTTCATGCTGGCATTTTTTTAAAAACAACAACAACAACAACATTAACATAAAAATGACCCTGGAGAAGCAGGATATGTGTGGCAAAGGGGCTGTGGGGATGAACAGTCCTTGGCTTTCAGGGACAGGGATAACATTTTCTTGCCAAAAAAGCCTTGTTGCACTTGTGAGAATGTGGCAGCCTTAGGGGAAGAACAATGCCAGGGCTTTTGTGTCCAAGCAGGAGTTTATCTCTGGGGATCTCACCAGGTTTCCTGGGTCAGAGAACACCTCTTTGTTTTCCGCAAACACAGGAACACAGGCCTCTAAGAAGCCAACCTGCACTCAAAACACTCAACTTCCATGCAATGGCAGAGGCACACTGTACTCACTTCCCCCTGCCTCTCCCCTGCTCGAAGGGGAAGGGTGAGGAGTTGAATGGAAATCAATGTCATTACACAGGTTGGCCTGTTTCCTTCATTCATTCCCAATCCTGAATTTGCACTCTCTCACTTACTGTATTTCATAATTTTTCAGGAGGCAATATTCTCCCTTAGTGGAGAATTACCCTCAGCTCCGTCCTGCAGGACAATTATCTTGGGAACCTGTAGTTGCACTGGGCTCTCTTTTCTTCCCGTGAATTCTCAGCAGTGGATGTGACTGTAGTATATTAAGGAAGATTGCAGAACACTTCGAGCACAAAGCATTTCACTTGAACATCCATCAGCGTAGCACTGCCACATATGATTCACCCTTGAAGTCCCCAGTTAGGGAATAGTAGCTGCCTCATGTTGTTAGAACTGGGGCAAAAACTGAAGTCCTCTTCTCTCTTGGTCAAGTTTGTTCAAGCTATCTTATTCCTTAAGGCAGTGTTTTTCAAGCTTGGCACCATTTACTGTAAGCTGTGTGTACTTTGACTCCCAGAATCCCCCAGGCCCCAGCCATCTTAAGGCAGAAACACTGCCTTAAGGAATTTATTTCCCAAGCACCTCTTCCCATACTTAATATTTAATCATGGTTCCCCCCAACTAATTAAGAATCTTTAAAAAGCAGCAATAATTTACCTGAAATATTGAATGAGAATGGGAACAGATTTCAGCTGCTGCCAGAGGCTTGCTACAACAGAATCTTGTACTCCTTATCTGCATCAACCATCTTTATCCTCAGGTTTTTAAAAAAGAAATGTCCCCAGTGTAGCAGGCTCTGCTGCAAGCTTAACTCTATCTTGTTTCCTGCTTCAGCATTTCTAGTAAATAACGGGTAATGCCGTGACACAAATCCCAGTGCTTAAAATGAAATGGCCACCCACTGCCTGATCCCTTAGCTGGGGCAAAACTGCATTTGTTTGAATTCCTGAATGACTAAATACTTGGGATGATTCTGCCCAAACTAGGGGAGCGTTTTAAAAAAAAAATTAAATTGATTGCAACTTTTCTTAACTTCAGCTGACCGTACAAATCTCTTTCTTCAGCTTCTGACTTGGTGGCACTTTTCTAATCTTCATCTGATCTGATGAATCATTATTCTTCTCTCTTTTTGTCATGCAGAGATTCCCCTGCCTGCCACATAATGTTTAATATAATCTTCAAACATTCCCATTTATGGATCAGAGATTTGCCTCCAACTTCTCAATGAACAAAGAGAACATAAATTGGGAAATTACACCTTCTCCCACAAGTTCTTTCTCTGGTCAGTGTCTTTCCCTTATCTCTTGCCCATTATCTGACTGTTCTAATGTTAAGTACCACTTAAGATATGTCATAAAATTGTGGCAAAAAAGATATTGACCATTGCATAGAGAGGGGCTCAGTACTACATATTTACTTGCAAATGTGTATTTTCTGCCAATGAAAATGACTTTATGTTCATGGATAAAGGAGAAAAGATCAAGGAAGGAAGCTAAGGGGAAGCTTCAGCATCATTAGCTCCCATTTCCTCAACATTTTAAAATCTACAAAATAATTTATCCAGCTTGCACTAGGGACACAAAAGGTATTCCAAATATTTCTTTTCCTATTTTGGGCATACAATAATGAGTTTATACATGGTGAGAAATATTTATTTATTTATTGTTTATTTATTGGTTCGATTTATATGCCGCCCTTCTCCGTAGACTCAGGGCGGCTTACAATGCATTAAGCAATAGCCTTCATACTTTTGTATATACCTGCTTAGTCGGGCTTTTGGCTCCCCCTAAGCAGTGTTCTTTTTTATACAAAGTCTGCTTATTGCCCCCACAAACCGGGTCCTCATTTTACCTACCTCAAAAGGATGGAAGGCTGAGTCAACCTTGAGCCTGGTGAGATTTGAACTCTCAGTAATTGCAGGCAGCTGGCAGCTAAGTGCTACTTAACAGCACTTTAGTCCGCTGCACCACCAAGGCTCTTGGATTGATACAAATATGCCACTTGTATCAATCAATCAATCAAAACTTTGTTTCAATGATAGAGTAATGTAAAATACAAGAACAATCAATTACATCCATTTCTATAACTAATATAGATATAAGACAGAAGATAACTGCAAATTATGCTAGCCAACACAATACTATGACATTAAAATATTAATATATCTTTATAAAAACAAAAGATGAATTCTCAATACATTTAGCTATGCACTGTACACCTAATTATTTATTTGCAAATTTCAATTGCTTCCAGGTAAAATCTATCAATATTGTACGTATGTAATAAATGGTTCCTTATCTGAGAGGATAAATAAAAAAAATTCATTAAAAATTCATTATCACCATAAAGAAAGAATGAAATTTTCTTGGGTACATTGGTAATAAGTGAAGTGTAAAAGTACATGTGTGATGGTATCAATAGTGTCTGTGCATCATGGACAAGTTTTCAAACATGTGAATGTAAATCTCCCATTAAAAATGCCAGGGGATAAAACATCAAATCTGGCTCTGAAAAAGACTCTTTGCTGTGCAAGGAAGTTTCAGGTAATTGTGTATCTGTCTGGAATAAGTTGTGTGAGCTTCAACATGGATTGGAATATGGCTTGTATCATGAAGATTGAACTTGGTCTGTCAGTCCTGATGGGGAGAAAAGGCATTTGAGCCAATAAGTAAGAACTGATAGCCATGCTCTCACCTTCACTTTTTATTGCCCTGCTTTGCTTCTTACCATCACTTTGGAGGCTAGGTTGTAGTCAGGATTCAGCAGAAATATGGGAAATCGTGGGGGGGGGGAGGCATTGGCTTCAAAAGAAGCAGATCCCCCTTCAAAGAGAAAAGACAACTCCTGAATTGCAGGAAAACAAAACAAACCACATGTATGGTATGTAGGTGGGTAATACAAATTCACTTTCTTTTCCTTAAATAGGAGGAAGCTGAATGTAGGATTAAAATCTGAATGTAGGATTAAAAAAGAAATTTCTTTATAAAATGTCATTACTGTCATTATCTTTATGTATTTATTTTTTGCGCTTCCTACAGTGAGCTCCTACAGCGACTGGAACAATCTGGAACTGAACACACTCAAAACCGTAGAAATGGTGATAGATTTTAGGAGAAACCCTCCCATACTTCCACTTCTTACAATACTAGATAACACAGTATCAACAGTAGAGGCCTTCAAATTTCTAGGTTCTACCATATCGCAAGATCTAAAATGGACAGCTAACATAAAAAACATCATCAAAAAAGCACAACAAAAAATGTTCTTTCTGCGCCAACTCAGAAAGCTCAAACTGCCCAAGGAGCTGCTGATACAGTTCTACAGGGAAATTATTGAGTATGTCATCTGCACCTCTATAACTGTCTGGTTTGGTTCTGCAACCTAACTAGATAGATACAGACTTCAGAGGATAATTAGAGCTGCAGAAAAAACAATTGCTACCAACCTGCCTTCCATTGAGGACCTGTATACTGCACGAGTCAAAAAGAGGGCTGTGAAAATATTTACAGACCCCTCACATCCTGGACATAAACTGTTTCATCTCCTACCCTCAAAATGACACTATAGAGCACTGCACACCAGAACAACTAGACACAAGAACAGTTTTTTCCCGAATGTCATCACTCTGCTAAACAAATAATTCCCTCAACATTGTCAAACTATTTACTAAGTCTGCACTACTATTAATCTTCTCATTGTTCTCTTCATCCATCTCCTTCCACTTATGATTGTATGACTGTAACTTTGTTGCTTGAATCCTTACGATTTATATTGATATTGTTTCCGGATTGCTTATTTGTACCCAAGACTATCATTAAGTGTTGTACCTTATGATTCTTGATGAACGTATCTTTTCTTTTATGTACACTGACAGCGTATGCACCAAGACAAATTCTTTGTGTGTCCAATCACACTTGGCCAATAAAAAATTCTATTCTATTCTATTCTATTCTATTCTATTCTATTCTATTCTAT
>WNWU01000032.1:13346240-13359798 GCA_012654045.1 Ptyas mucosa | reverse complement strand
ATTCTATTCTATTCTATTCTATTCTATTCTATTCTATTCTATTCTATTCTATTCTATTCTATTCTATTCTATTCTCAGGACAGCATACATTCACAACATGTCTGAGATATGTTAACACTGCAAAAGAATCATTGACCAAAGACATTAGAGGAAACTCAGTGGATGGTTTCAGTCTGAACTTTTCTAATTTTGGTCCAATATTCAGACCACTGCACTTTTATGAGCTCTCCCAGCCATGGAACTATAGCAGCAAGCACCACAATGCTAATCCCAAAGCTGCATCAAGAGCCCCAAATATGAAAACAGCTGAAAAGTAACACTTTGAAAATGTAATCTCTTTTTGGCATGAATGCTCCCTTAGAATGCATTCTAAGTGAATAGACAGGAAACAGTTGCTATTTTTCCTCACCCTTTTGTTGATATACATTTTTTCCTATACATCAAAAGCCTCAAGAATAAATAAAATTTCCTTATATTAGATATGGCAGATATAGGAACTGTATTAGTTGATGAAACAAAACTTGTGCCTACAGATAACAGAAGGGGTTAGATCAAGTTTGGATGAATCACCACTAGTTTTGGAACATGTCTATGTGGTGAACAAACTATTCAGCAAATAGATATTGTTAACCCTACAGTGTTCAGGAGGCCAATGCTCTGTCAAGGAGATACAGAAACAGAAGAGATTCAAGATGCCAAGAAAACCTGAATGCATTATGAAGATGGATAGCCACAGAGATGGATAATCTATTCTTTGGTAAGATGATTGTCATGGAGGATATCACAGGAACCCAGATATAGATATGTATAATTAGGTTTATGCAGCGCAATGAACAATTATACATTTATAATTGCAGTGCACAGACTTGGGTGCTCTTAAGAAAATTTAAATCTAATGTGTAAAAGAACTAATGAAACTTTTTGGGTACTCCGTTTATCATATTATCCATCCATCAGATCAAGTCTAAGAGGGCAATACCCACCCAAAGTAGGCAATTTTTTCATTTAAGTAGCCAATATGGCAAAGCTGAAGAAATAATTAATTGGCTCCCTATAATAATGTAACAAAGGAGGGGATGATTGCCTGTGGTTTTCAGCCCCGGAGGCTGCCTGCCTCCAAGCTGCCAATATCTCCTCCACAACTTTTGTAAGTCTTGAAGTGTTTGATCCATCATTCCCCTAATTTGATGACAGACAAATTTTGAGACCCCACACCAGGCTTGCCTGGCAGCTCTCATTTCTTCTTTATCTGCCCATTTACTTTCTGGCTTATATCTGCAGTCATTCTATAATAGTGATGGCAAACCTTTTAGACACTGAGTGCCCAAACTGTGTGCAACGTGCAGATGCCCAAACTGAAAGGTGTGTGTGTGTATGTGTGTGAATGTGGACATGCATGGACATGTGCAGCAGAGACCCGCAGACCAGCTGACCGGTGGGAGGCGGGGAATCCCAACAATGGCAGCGCAGCAAGAGGTAAGATCTTTTTCATTCGTGAGCTTCTGTTTCATTGTTTGCAGGGAAATAGAAGCTCACGAAAGAAATGTCACGGAGATCTGATCTGGGGCGATGGCGCGTGATGGTGCGCGTGCCAGCAGAGAGGGCTCTATGTGCCACCTCTGGCACACATGCCATAGGTTTGCCATCACGGTTCTATAACATCCTGCTGTGTCTCTTCCTTTCAGCATTTTGCTCATCTGCATTTTTCTCTCACTCAATGTAGCTCTGACTCTTGTATGCATGTATTGGAAGATAAAGAAATCTTTGCCTAAAATTCTGATTTCTGCCTCCCTTCCCTGCTGGATCTACTTCCATGTGAACCAGAATCTGTAAACTTTGCATCTTATTACCCAATTTATCCCCTTCCAGATAAGTTTGTATAACAGTTGTTCATACTTTGATGATGATGATGATGGTTCTTTACACAGACAGCCATGTTTAGATTGGATTTGGCAGTTTTGTCTACCTATTGAGTGTTTCCCAAGGATTTAGGATTAGCAGATATTGACATTTTATGTTGTTGGAGGTATTATTACTGCTGTGGTTTGTTGCACAGTCAGCTAGATGTTCAGACTATATTTGGCATTTTGCCCTCCTATCGATGATGATGATGATATTATTATTCTGTGGTTAGATTCACAATCTAAGTAAAAACATAATAATTGAAGTCTTAACCAAGGGCCATAAAATTATTAAGCTAATGCCTATGGATATTATTATAATTTGCATTGTTATATTTGTGATTTTTCAATTGTTCAGTCTTATAGGAAATGAAAACATAAATAGATAAGTGTGTGTATGTGCATGTGTATGTGTATGTATCTGTCTATATAGCTATCTCTATATGTCTCTGGGGATGTGTTCATTTCCCACTTTAATTCTAAAATGCTCTGACTAATAATTTGATCTTAATTGTTTTTTTAAGATTTGCACCCATCTTTTTATTTAGCAGAGTTTTCAATCCATTACATTGTCTCCAATATAAGACGGCTGTTATAAGCACTAAAGCATATTTAGTGTTGTCTAGTTCTTCTACAATGCTTATAAAACAGTTGAGCACCAGATGACACTTTTAGATTGATGCTTTCCATCAACAATGCCCAATTTTTTAGCTCTAAACCTATCCTTGCTTTGTGCCAGTCTAGCCCAAATTGTTGATATTTGATGAGTCAAATCCACCATCACTCTTATAGTAATTAAATCATATTTATAAAATTTTAATAATGCTTCACATATGCCTTTGGCTGCCCTGATATATGTGGAAGCAAATTCCCAGTTGGTATAAATGAACATGTTAACCTGTTAACAATGCATGGTTAATATTGAAGGCTATTGCCTATAAATCTTCAGGATTGCTACAGGACCAAAACCAATCCCTGGGGTATTTCATATCCTACTCAAATGATCAGTTTCTGATGAAGTAGATTTCAATTTTCCCCATCTAGTTCTTTTCTCACAAAAAAATATCTTCAGACAGAGGAATGTAAACATGCTGGAGCGTTGCTGTCTTTGGATTTCTGGTTCTTGTCCCGGAACAAGAATGCATTAATGAGGAATCTAGGAAAATGGAGATCTCTTTCTCTTTTTCGTCTATACACAACGCATGGCCCATAATTCTACTAGTGATTCTGAAGAGATGGCCTGGAATAATAGGGAAATATTTCTGTGAAACCCTTCATTCCTTAGACTCTAAGGTTTAGAGGAACTTACCTAAGTGATGGGTAAAGTTCTGGTTTATTTTTAAAGCTTCCAAGATCTCAAAAGGGCAAATGACAGTGATAAGCACTGGGAATAAGTTATAGTTCAGATGATTTTCAAAATAATCTGCACGCACATGCCTCCATGCTGGGCGAATGAAAATCTCCAATCCAAATGGGCAAGCATTTAAAATTACCACAGATTCAGTAAGATGAGAAGGAACTACAAAATAGGAGGAAAGGATAGGAGAACAGTAGCACAGCCTGGTCAACATAGTGCTGTCTGATAGATATGATCCTCAAAAAATCCCACTTCTCCAGTTCTGCAATGTTTTAAACATTTGCAGAAGAATGCAGAAGAATGTTTAACTTTATGCAACGATGAAGCTCAGAGAGCACCAAAGGCCCCACAGTTCAACCCCAAGCTTCAAATGTTCTCTTCCATCTGATTTATCTCCAACCATATTTTGGACTCCATTAACTAGACCAATTGAAGGACAGAAACTTAATCATATTCTGCAGCCAAGCAAAACAGTAAATTTTGACCACATTATTCTTTCCTAAAAATCAACAAGTAATTAAAATAGATGGCTCATCCAAGTCCAGTCAGTGAAATTTTCACCTGTGTTTACAGTGAAGTCCATTTGTTCTGTTTTTTCAACGTGCAGAATGTTTAAAATCCTGTATAAACATTCTTATAAAAATACTTATTCTCTTATAAGGTGGTCCAAGGGCTCCCCTTTAATTTTTTCCCCATGTTCTTTTTATGTAAAAAAACTGTAAGTAGCTCTAAGGAGGGAAATGACTGCTTCTGAAACCAGCATCAATTTGGCCACAAATGAGCCTGGCACAAGGCAGACATTTTTATACCCATATATTTGTCCCTAGGAAGATGACATGGTATCTCTTTTTGTCACTCTGAGGATTTCTTGTGGTGATGACATTCTGAATGTTCATCTGCCAGTTACAACAGCAGGTAAACTTTCCATTTGGAGCAGTTATTTCTTGTAAAGCAAAAAGGGAAAAGTTAAAAAGGCAAGCCTCAGATCAACTTGTTAGTGTGTCATTGCCTGGTCCAGTTTTTTTGTTAATATCCAAATGATAAGCATATAACAATCCATTCCCCATTGTAATGTCTATTTGCCTATTAGACCAGGGAAGTGAAGATTTTTCAGGTCGCGCTGTTATTATTATTATTAGGATCAGAATATAAATTGACCAAATTCCTCAGCAACTCTGAACTGATTCTCTGACTGACCTATTTTATCATATAGAATTGTCTTTCATCTTTATAATTGCCTTTAGATGTAGAATAGTGAAGAAGACTTATCTGCCTGCTGTAATTGAGGTTTTGTTAGAACTGCTGCAATACAATAATCTCCAAACATCTTGGAGATTGCTAAAATCTCTGGGTTTTTTGCACAATCTGCACAAATATCAGAAGGCAAATACTATTACTTGACTATTCAGAGCATTAGCTTTAATATATTCTGTCCAATTATGTACATGCTTGATACGGGAGAACTGGATTCCTAATCTGGATGCCTAATGCTTGTTTCTGAATTGTATGATCCATTTTTGTCTTGTGTACTTAACTAAGGAGCAATACAAACAGTATATAGACTGTAGTATTTGCTGTTCATATCTTGGTTCACATTCCAGATGTTACACTGAGCTACTCTCCATCCTTTGGAATTTCACAGACTCACTGAAAGCTATGTAGAGCAATAATGGAGGAAAAATATTATTGTTGAAAGGATGAGTAGAGTGTAAACAAATAGGGCTATCACTATCTCAAATGTCGTTCCAGAATCACAATATCATGTTTCTAAAGATTTCACTTTATCCCTCATATGGACATGATATTCTTTTCAATTCAAGGTTGCATATGAATCTTGGGCTAGTGTATGCAGGAGAATGAAGAGTTAATGAGGGAGATCTGGATCAACTTTTAGAAATCAACTAATCTAAGAAACATGACCTAAAAAGTTTCTTGACCTGACCTTGGGGCTGAGAATGAAAACAGTCCACCCTTTCCCTAGTCTGGACCTGTCTACAAGAGAACAGTTATGATCAGAAGAATGTTAACATGATCACGTCTCTGATGCAACACAGTTGCCCAAGATGATAAGGAGCGCAAGCAATACTTAAGCAAGTTGGTTATGCCATCAGAGTATGGGCTATGGGGGATGGGAGATGGGGAGGCAAAGTCCAGGATTTTCTTTTTAGTAGAAAATCTATACAGTACAACACAATAGAATTGCCTTGCTGTGTACTGGAATAACTGACATAATACTACTACAATCTAACTCTTGTCCTTTGTCCTGTGTAAAACTTCAGTCCGGAGTCAGTCTATAATTATCTAACTGTGCCACTAATTAGGACAGGAAATTACTTAGTAAGCATAGGAAACATTACTGGTAAAAATGCATAGCTCTGCAACTGCTACAGATGTTCTTGAGACGAACCAACAGATAGGCAGGAAGAACACTGGTCACTTCTTGATCTGGAATCATCACCTATTTCCTTCTGCAATGCCAGACAGCAAACTTGAATGTGCTCAGGAAGAATGATCCTTGCTTTGATACTATAGTAGTTCAGCTCCCTATCCTCTCCCCCTTTTGCCTGCTCTAATTTGGTAGCACTTTGTTCTCTCATTTGTGGCAAGAGAAGGGAGGCAACCTGAGCTCATTATTCTACCTTTTTCACTGTCATGGAGGAGCTAACTCTACTTGAGGAACTGGCCCATGGCTGCTCCATTACTATTGATTAACTAACTTTCCCTAAGATCTCAGGCAGAGTGACAGATACAGCAAACGGTTTACTTTGCTAAGGTGCTTAACAAAGTACAGGTGATACGGAATGAAAAGGGTGAACTTAAATCGAAGCAAGAACTAGAAGAACAGGATATAAAAATGGACTGGTTTTTGTTTATGCAAACACATTCTAGATATGATAAAGATTCTAAGACAGAAGGTTTTTATAGTAATCTGACTAATTTAGATAAAATTTTAATAGATTCTGATGTCTATAATTTAAAAATTGTACGGTTACTTATTAGAGGTAAAATTGGAAGAAGAACAAGTTAAAGAAACAATGATTGCTTGGGGGAAAAATTTTGGTTATAGAATTGATCTAGAGAAATGGCAAAAATTGTGGATGCAAAATTATAAAATGACAATGTCAACAGCATATAAGGAGAATTTGTATAAGATGTTTTATAGGTGGCATCTACCCCCGACAAGAATAGCGAGAATGTTCAAGAACAAATCTGAGAAGTGTTGGAAATGTCATCAGATACCAGGCTCATATTACCATATGTGGTGGACATGTGTAGAAGCGAAAAGATACTGGACTAAAATCCACACATGGTTGGAAAAAATGACAAAAAAACATATAGACTTTAAGCCAAATATTTTTTATTAGGGATTGTGCCAGAAACATACAATAGAGAATTGAGATATTTGATTGTGAATGTTTTAACAGCTGCTAGAATTGTGTTTGCTAAAAAGTAGAAAAATGAGAAAATACCAACGCAAGATGAAATTATTAAGAAAATCATGGAATGTGCTGAAATGAGTAAATTGACATTTGAAATTAGAGAACAAGAAGATAAACAATACTACAAGATATGGGATTTATTTTATCAATGGCTAGATAATAAAACATGGAAATGAAATATGAAATATGAAATGAACGTTATAAATATAATATTTGAAAATAAAATGTTTGAAGCGATAAAGCCATAGTTAAATAAATGATAAATGAGGATGTTGATTTGTTTGACAGTATGAGAAATTAGATAATTAGTAAATTTTGAATATGGGGATGAAGCACAAAAGATTTGTAACTGACTGACACACTGTTTGCATTTGTAATGGATGATGGATTTGTTTTATGTTTTGTTTAAAAAAATAAAAATAAAAAACAAAGTACAGGTGGTCTTTCACATACAACTATTCATTTAGTGACCGTTCAAAATTACAACGGCAATGAAAAAAGTGACTTATGACCATTTTTCTCACGACGACCACTGCAGCATCCCCATGGTCATGTGATCAATATTCAGACGCTTGGCAACTGACTCCTATTTATGACTCTGATAGTGTCCTAGGGTCACATGATCACCTTTTGCAACCTTCTGACAGGCAAAGTCACTGGGGAAACCAGAGTCACTTAACAACTGTGGTACTAACTTAACAACTGCAGTGATTCACTTAACAACTATGGCAAAGAAAGTCATAAAATGGGGCAAAACTCACTATCTTGCATAGCAATGGAATTTTGGGGTTCAGTTGTCAGAATTTGAGGAATCCCCTTATATGTCTAGCCCGAGTCATTTTCTAGAGAAAGGAAGACGCAAGAACAGATATATTTACACCCACACCCAACTCTCCACATTCTCTGTGGGGAGTCCTTTTCTCAAAGGCCTCCATGGTGGATGTAAAAACATAAACATGGATCTCTGCAGGGGCCTTGCTGTGGGACAGGACTATGCAAGGAGTGGGGGAAGAGAGCCTCTCTCACACTTGATTCAGGTGTGTGAGTTTATGTTGAATGGCAGGTCATTTCTCTGCATCAATCATAGTCAAGAGATGAAGGGACAGGGGTGCCTCAAGGCCCCTTTCTACATTTTCTCTTTTTACATACTTTTCCAGGATTGCTTTTGTGTACCTGTTCAAGATTAAAGTGCAGTGGGTGGGGACCTTGAGGGTGGAGTATCATCTTTCTTTTAGTAAACTGATTCAACAATCATTGCTGATGCTTAAATACTTTTACAGATTTCTGGCTCATTTCTGAGCACAAGAAGAAAGGTTAGTTTTTGAAATTTAAACTTTAAAAGTTTGAACTTTTTACATAGCTTTAAAGTCAAGACAGCATGATCTGTAAATCAGAGAGCTGGTGGTCAATCAAATATATTGGGTCATGGATATAACCAGCAAATGAAATGGCTGATAGAGGCCAATCCGGTGGAATTTGGATATACCTTTCAATTATTAATATTTTCCTAACCTTTAGACTGATATATTATGACATAAGCGATTTTGTTTGTTAAGGCTGAGATCTTCAACACACTTTGGAATACAGCATGATTTGATAATGAATAAATACACATAGGATTGCAAAATAATGGTGACTGGTTTTTACAGCCCTAAGAATTTGAAGCATTATCTCAACATCTACAAGCAAGAATTGCTCACACTTGGTTTACCATAGACTGCAAATTAATCACTTGAGAACGCTATTTATTTACTTTGTGTGCTTATTAGCAGCTCTTCATTAAAGTTCTCAGAGCAATTTACAATAAGAAAACTGGAGCTACAACAACACTAAAACAACAGTCCAGAACAAATTTCTAAAATAAAACACCTTCACATTTAAGCATCAGAAAAACTTAGATAAGTAAAATTGTTTTAAGCTGAAAGACAGAGTGCAAGGGAAATGTTTGGGATTTAGAACTCAGATGTCAGTACAGAGAAAAGCTTGACTGTAATTATTCTTGTTTTATTTCCGACAAAAGAGCCACTTTGCAGCAGCATCTTGGAAGCTGGTTTAAATACCATTGTGATCCATTTATTAGGTGATATTCAAAAAGTTATAGCTAACCATAAGAGACCTTTCCCAGATTTCCTGCCTTGTATTTTAAGAATGATCTGTTAGCATCCAGATTATGAAAGCTCTTTAAGCTTTCTGTGATAGAAAATATGTTTAACTCAATTCTTATTTAGAGGTTACGAAGTCTTGGGCCAACAAAAGTGGTACAGCAGCACCTCCCAGTGGCTACATTCAAGTAGCTATACTGAGCGTATAAAATTGAGAATGTTATAGTATGTGTGTGTATTTATTATTAATTGTACAAGCAATGCAAGGCGGTGAACATATTCAATACATCTTCCTGTTTCTATTTTCCCCACAATAACCCTGTGAGGTTGATTGTTTGGGCTAAGAGAGTGACTAGCCCAGAGCTGCCTTGGCTGGCTTTCATGGCTAAGGCAGGACTTAATATAAAGGCATGTACATTGTTTACATTTGTCTGTTGTGACATTTGAACTGAGCTTTGTCATCTTTAATCAGTTATTATTTGTGTGAGGAATTTTGTCAAAAACTCTCTGGCTTCAAAAGGTTATTGAGACGTGGGAAGCGATTGGCATGGGTAGTGTTTCAAAAATTGAATTGTTTATGGAGGGTTCACCTAATCTAAAATATATCCCCCAACACAAAATTGGAGAACCCCCAGTCTTACAACCTTCAAGAAAGTTATTATTTTGGAGTCCTATTGCTCTCTGAGCTTGGTTGTTCGCTTTCAGAGGGGCACTTATGTTGTCTAGTTGAGTATGGGAACATCTGCAAACAAGCAAACAAGCTCAGAGAATGATAAGGACTCCACAGTTCAATCCTGAGCTACATACATTCTCTTCTATTAAAACTAATTATTTTATAATTAGTTTATCAATTTCAGAGCACTGTAAATAATGTACCAGAGCAATATCAATGTGAGCCAACGCAGAATTATTAAATGCAGTAAAATCTAATATATATTATTACAATGACATTTGCTGTCAACAACATTACAATATAATACTCAAATTCTTTACATAATCTTTAAGATTACCAATATCCAAACCCACTCTTTTAAAACAAAAGGTATAATTTTTATGAACTTTGGAATAAGGAATTACAAAGCTTATACTCTTGAATCAATATATTCCTCTTCTAGATCACACTGAACCTATATGCCATTCTGGAAAGGAATAGTAATTTCCAAAGTAAATTCCCCAAATTTAAAGTAATTTCTGATTTATTTCTGGAAACTATCAAACCACTTTAAAAATGGGATGATTTGTGCCCCCCCCCCCGAAAAAAAGGAACAGAGTATGCCAGACATTTCCAGAATGTTTCAGTTTTGAATTGTTGATTTACTTTTCTGTGTCATTCCTTCCTTCTCTTAATATTTTTTCTTAGATAATTAAATTTTACTGTAATAAAAAATGCCCAGAAAAGACAGGTAACCAAAGCAGCAATGAAGCTGAGTGGGCTGAAAATGGATTCTATATGTAATGTGCAAAATAGCTTAACTATATGCATTGAAGTTGGCATCAAATCTCTTCAGCCATAGGTTTTTTCATATCATTAATTTGTTATTTGTTAAGATAGGACTTCAGTTTTGCAGTTCTTTGCAAAACCTGCTATTTTTTCAGATCCTCATTTTAGCCCTAAATTGAATCAAAACAGAAATCAGGAAACAGAGAAAAGTATTCTTCCTTCTTTTTGTGCCAGGGCTGTTTTCTATTTCTGAAAAGCATGAGGCTGATGTTTCCTTGCTTACAGTTTCTTCAGGGGGGCTGGGGGCTGAATTTTTGCTTGCAATGTAAAACATCTGCCAGGAAAACAAAAGTTGCCAAAGTTTGTTTAAAATCTTCCATCCATTTCAGGATGAAGCTGGATGCAGAAAAACATCATAAATAAAGTTTTATACTGTTGTTCAAACAGAAACATACATTACAATGCATTATTCAATATTTATTGGGATAAATTGTTGAGCATTGCCTTGATTTAGGAAGTGATCTGATATAGACTTGTTGTTTAAATTAGTTCTTGAAAGTTACTCATAATCATTTGCAGCCCCCCTCCGTGGTCTTTCTTAACGAAAGGGCATATACCGTATCACCTTTCCTTTCAAATGGCTCAGGAAATGGATTAGAAACCAAGATTGGATGGAGTCCCAAACAACAGTGTGATTCGCACCCAGGTTTATCGGGGGGGGGGGGGGGGGCAGATGGATTTTTATAATCTGATATAGTCAGCTGGTCCCATTGCTGACTTTTGGGGGTGCGTCGTTGGCCCCCACACATAGGGCTCGCAACTTGGGTGTCCTCCTGGATACACGGCTGTCTTTGGAAGAGCATATGACGGCCGTGGCCAGGGGGGCTTTTTATCAGGTTCGCCTGATCCACCAGTTGCGTCCCTTTCTGGATCAGGATGCCTTACGCACAGTCACTCATGCCCTCCACACGTCCTGCTTGGACTACTGTAACGCTCTCTACATGGGGCTCCCCTTGAGGAGCACCCAGAGGCCCCAACTGGTCCAGAATGTGGCCGCGCGGGTGATGATGTGGGTGACTCGGCGCTCCCATGTAACACCTCTCCTGTGCGAGCTGCACTGGCTCCCAGTGGTCTTCTGGGTGCGCTTCAAGGTATTGGTTATCACCTTTAGAGTGCTCCATGGCTTAGGACCAGAGTACTTACGAGACCGCCTTCTGCCGCCAGTAGCCTCCCATCAACCAGTGCGCTCCCACAGAGAGGGGTTCCTCAGGGTGCCGTCGGCCAAACATTGCCGGCTGGCGGCCCCCAGGGGGAGAGCCTTCTCTGTGGGGGCACTCACCCTTTGGAACGAGTTGCCCCTGGAGATACGGCGGATCCTGGATCTTCGCACCTTCCGCGGTGCCCTAAAGACATTTCTGTTTCATCAAGCCGGACTGACCTGACCTACTCTTTTAAATTGTTTTAACTTAAATTGTTAAATTATGGGTTTTAATACAGGGGTTTTAATTGTGGGCCAAATTGATTTAAATTGGATTTTAATACTGTTTTAAATTTTGTATTTTTTGTATTTTATTAGCTGGCTGTTCACTGCCCCGAGTCCTCGGGAGAGGGGCGGTATACAAATATAATAATAATAAATAATAATAATAATGATGATGATGATGATGATGATGATGGAAGAGAAACTTTAAAAAAGGTTTTAAAATCTTCCTTTTTGTTGTTAAAATTGTTGGATGATATCATAGGAAGAGAAGTAGATAGTTTCAGTCCTTTTTCACCACCAGTGGTGAGAGTTTAGGAGGGTTTTTAAAAATGTTATAAAACTAGGTTATTTTCTTTAATTTGTTGCTTTCCCAGAGAAAATGACACTGCCAGTATTCAACAGTTTGCTTTCAGTGATAATATTTGAGGACTGGTTAAAAACAACAACAACCCAGGTTGGTGAGTAGCATATAGCCTGGTAGATTGTCCATTCTCTTCATTAAGCCATAATGAAATAGCCAACACTGGACTATGAGGGACAAGATAACTGAAAAAGGCCAGGATATCCAGGGAGGAATAGGCTATGCTTGGAAGCACAGAAAGTGTTAAGTATAGAAGCCCTGTATAAAATTTCAGCCATCTTGGCTGGAATAGGCTATAAGCTTGGGAGTCTGAAAGATGTATAGTTCCTTGTTCTCTGGCATCCACAGTACTGAAATCAGGGAGAAGATAATTCCAAACTGAGCTAATCCAGTTTTATAGTACTGGGGCAGTTCAACTGCTATGTTCTGGGAATGGAAATCAGATGTGTTCAGGATAGCATTATCTCTATTGCAATCATCAGCTACCGGTAGTTTTAGGTTTTCTCAACCTCAAGCCATATAGGTGGTTATTTATTAGATCTGTATTTCTTTGGATAAATGACATAGGACGTTACTTATGCCATTGTTATATCATTCCTGGAAAATGTCACATTGTTAGCATCCTTGACTTCCATAAGCATGTCAGACCAGTTGCAATGAACTCCCTGGCACCTGATGAATCCAGATTTATGGGCACTTGGGGATTTTCATTGTGACTTAATGGGCAGGACTCTCATGTGCCTGGTCACTGTCTGCAACATGTAGATGGCTAGTACTTTAGACAAAATTGCTCTTGAGAAGCTTCTTGTAATAGTCAATGGAAGGGTGCCCCTTTGCTTGACAGTGAGCTCCAGGACATCAAACAATTGAAGAGATGCCTAGAGCAACAAAGATAAAAGGTGAAGAATGAATAGAACGAAGCTCAGGTACAAGCCCATGTTCAGACCTGCACTATGGTGATTAGAAACAGCAAAGGATACTTATTTCTCTACTTACTCCTTTGAAAGATTCTTTTCTGGTGATCCTGTTCAGAGTGACTTGCTCTGCAGGGAAAGAATTGATATGCCAATGCTCCTCAGGTTGCTAGGACATGTTTCTTTGCAGATAAAATAATTATGTTCATTTGAGCTTGGATGCTATGTGAATGATTTGGGTAATATTTTATTAAGTTATCTGGAATTACAACTTTCAAAGAATTCCATATGGTTCTCTGTAGTATAATGTAATTTGAAAAGCAGTCCTTTCATTGGATGCCCCCTTGCCTTGAAACCTTCGTCATTTAATTTTGTTGTACGAGGTGCAATGACAATAAAGTAAACTAAACACTTGCCTGGAGGTTCAATTGGCACTTTATTTACTTTCTGGGGAGCTGTTAAAGACTATTTTGCTTCAATGGACATTTGGGTTATGATTTCCAAGATCGTGCTGTTATAGAATTAAGAGATTGAGAGTCATCCCAAAGGGCAAACAGAA